>OW240912.1:124751637-124912400 GCA_933207985.1 Pelobates cultripes
CCCCACTCACTCAATTTTTCTCCCTGAAAGCCGGCCGGCGCGCGAGGGAGCACTCTCTGTGTGCCTCCTCTTCAGCTCCCTCGTGCGCCGCGTACTGATGCCGGAGCCGGAAGATGACGTCATCTTCCGGCTCCGGCATCAGTACGGTGCACGAGGGAGCTGAAGAGGAAGCACACAGAGAGTGCTCCCTCGCGTGCCGGCCCGCCCTCCGGGTGTCAGCAGGGCCAGCCTCTGGGGGGGCCCTGAGGTGACCGGCTGCTGGGCCCCCAGGAGAAGAGGCTGGCCCTGTGGGCACATACCGGGTCGCAGGGCCCCCTGCGACCCGGTATGTACCCACTGAATGTGGGGCCCGGACGACCTGAGCAGTCCGGGCCCCCCAGGATCGCCGGGCCCATGACAACCGTTGCGGTTGTCATGCCCTGATGGCGGCCCTGCGTACACGCATGCATGCACGCGCACACGTACACGCACGCACAAACTCAAACTCTGTATCCATCCTCTGGCTCCCTGGTTGCATTAGTGCAATAGGGCTTAATTTAATTGTGTATTGCAAAGCAAGGTTAAGTAAAAGATTAAATGAGACACTCTGCACGCCTAAAGCATTTCAATAGAAATTGGCACTTTTATAAATTAACCTGGTTACACCCTCCCCTGGCTGTCAATAAGACTACTGGTCCTGTTACTTCCTCATTTGGTTAGCTCAGTGGAACTAAACATAGAAACATAGACACATAGAATGTGATGGCAGATAAGAACCAATCAGCCCATCTAGTCTGCCCAATTTTCTAAATACTTTCATTAGTTCCTGGCCTTATCTTATAGTTAGGATAGCCTTATGCATATCCCACGCATGCTTAAACTCCTTTACTGTGTTAACCTCTACCACTTCAGCTGGAAGGCTTTTCCATGCATCCACTACCCTCTCAGTAAAGTAGTACTTCCTGATATTATTTTTAAACCTTTGACCCTCTAATTTAAGACTAACGTATATACTCGAGTATAAGTCGAGTTTTTCAGCACATTTTTTGTGCTGAAAAACCCCCACTCGACTTATACTTGAGTCAGGGTCTGTATTACATTGCCATAATACAGACCAGGACCGCTGAGCTCATTACAAGCCCGGTGGTCCTGTTGGGAGCTGGCAGCAATCTGTTACTTACCTTTCCTGCAGCTCCCTTCTCCTGCGTTCCGGTCAGCTCCACTGTAAGTCTCGCGAGAGCCGCGGCGTCAGAGCCCCTGCAACGCTCCGAGTAGGACTCTGACCGCGAGACTTACAGTGGAGCTGACCGGAACGCAGGAGAAGGGAGCTGACAGGAGCTGCAGGAAAGGTAAGTACCAGCTCACTGCCAGCCCTCTCCTGCATAGTACACACCACTAGACCACCAGGGAATGAGAGCTCTCCTCCCTGGCCATGTATCAAGCGGGGGGGGGGGGACAATTTTTTTTTTTAAATAATAAAAAAAATATATATATTTTTTTTAAAATATTAAAATTAAAAAAATTAAAAATAAAATAGAAAATAATAATATTAAAATAAAATATAATGCAATGTATATAATGCAAAGTATGTGTTTGTATGAGTGTGTGTGTATATAATGCAGAGTGTGTGTTTGTATGAGTGTGTGTGTAAAATGCAGAGTGTGTGTGTATAATGCAGAGTGTGTGTAAAATGCAGAGTGTGTGTATAATGCAGAGTGTGTGTTTGTATGAGTCTGTGTGTTTGTATGAGTGTGTGTGTATATAATTATAAAAATCACAGAATTTCATAGCCCCAGGTTTTACCCTCGACTTATCCATGAGGCATAGCATATTTCACAATTGTTGGTCACAAAACTGCACTCGACTTATACATGAGATCGACTTATACACGAGTATATATGGTATGTCCTCTTGTTGTGGTAGCTTTTCTTCTTTTAAATATAGCCTCCTCCTTTACTGTGTTGATTCCCTTTATGTATTTAAATGTTTCTATAATATCCCCCCTGACTCGTCTGTCCTCCAAGCTATACATGTTAAGTTCCTTTAACCTTTCATCATCACTTTTATCTTGCAATCCATGAACCAGCTTAGTAGCCCTTCTCTGAACTCTCTGTAAGGTATGAATATACTTCTGGAGATACGGTCTCCAGTACTGGATACAATACTCCAAGTGAGGTCTCACTAGTGTTCTGTACAATGGCATGAGTACTTCCCTCTTTCTACTGCTAATACCTCTCCCTATACAACCAAGCATTCTGCTAGCATTTGCTGTTGCTCTGTTACATTGTCTACCTACCTTTAAGTCATCAGAAATAATCACCCCTAAATCCCTTTTCTCAGATGTTGAGGTTAGGACTCTATCAAATATTATGTACTCTGCCCTTGGGTTTTTACATCCAAGATGCATTATCTTGCACTTATCTACATTAAATGTCAGTTACCACAACTTTGACCATTTTTCTAGTTTACCTAAATCATTTGCTATTTGGCTTGTCCCTCTTGGAACATCAACCTTGTTACATATCTTAGTATCATTAGCAAAATACATCCCTTACCATCTGGAACACAGACGTTTCATGATTGGTTTAAAACCTAAAGGTGAGCCAATGCCAGGGGCCTCCGAGAACCATAAAAATGAACTTTGATTAAATTGTTATGGTGCTTAAACTGGTCTTAAACTGATAGTATTCCAGATTGTTATTTATACATTGAATTAGCAATATTGTGTTATGAACTGTGGAAGTACAAGTACTCATATTTCATTATTCCATATGTCCATGCACACTTGCAGTAGTAAATCACACACATTTTGTGGCATACCTGGCAGAGCAAGGTCTCTGTCCCTAATGAGAGAGTGGCCAGGCTCACTGACAGGCCACCCCCTCAAGCAGACTACCTCAAGCTCCTGAAGTCCCAGCCCCCTTCTATATTTGACATCTGCCAGAAACGGTCAAACTGATGGACAGGTATTTTTGCTGGGATGGCACCCAAAATGATTTGGAATTGTTCATACCTATGTATCTTATAGATGTCCTGACTTTTATGGGTGGTGCCTCTTTTCCTGGTTCTAATCCCTTCTCTCCTGCCAAGGGATCTCAATGTTCCCAACCTTTTTTCACTTGAGTACCCCTTGGCAGTCCATATCCATAAATTGTACCCCTCACATTGGTACAATGTTGCAATTAATATAGTTGCATTTATTTCAAATGTATATATTTTTCTCTGTTCAATATCCGCTATTTCTCATCTGCCCCATGCTCTTCCTGCTTCTCCTCCGCCTCAGACCCTCCGTGCCTCTCCTCTGCCCCAGTCTCTCCCTGCTTCTCCTCTGCCCCAGACTCTCCCTACTTCTCCTCCGCCCCAGACACACAAACTGTCACACATGCAGACACACAGAAACAAATACTGACACACATATAGATACAGATACACAGACACAATGATACACAAACATACAAATACAAACACTGACACACATACAGATACATACCCTGACACAGATATCTACACACATGTAGATGCATACCCTGACACACATGCAGATACACACACATAGATACATAAACGGAAACACTTAAGTATACATACCCTGACAGACAGACTCATGGACAGACACACACTGACATACAGATAATTACCCTGAAACACATAAGGATACACAGACACATAGATACATACACTGACACAAATACAGACACATACCCTGACACACATTCAGACACATACCCTGACACATATCCTGGCACAGAGATAGACACACTGACATAGAGAAACACACATGCAGATACACCCACACATGCAAATACACAGACACACACACTGACAAAGATACACACATTGCCAAACATGCAGATACACAGACAAATACATATACACACTTAAGGATTCATTCCCTGGCACACATATTCATACCCTGACGCTAAGATACATACCCTGAAACATATGCAGATACAATGAAACACAGATAGATCCACTGCCACACATGCAGATACATAGATACAGACACTGACACACATACAGATACATACACACATAGATACATACACTGACACACACCCTGACACACAGATACATACCATGACACACAGATACCCACCCTGACACATATGCAGATACACAGACACATTGATACATAAACTGACAAAAATAAAGACACATACCCTGACACACATACAGATACATACCCTGAAACACAGACACACTGACACAAATACACACCCTGACACACATGCAGATACACAGAGACTGTGGCAAACCTAGCCACTTGGACATTATATAAAGACTATAGCTTTAAGGGTTGCCTGCATGATTTTAGTGATATGTATGTTCCTAGGTGTAATGTAATGTGATGGTGTAACATTGTATTGCCTGCATTGGCTATCTGCCGAAAGCAGATAGCTGATTTCCTTTCGTTTCACGAACGGCACCTTTGCGGGCCGTTCGTGAACCGAATAAACCACCCTGTAACAGCCCACACATTGATGCAATCGGTAATTAGAGGCTCTCCTAGGTGGCCGTCGTTCGGCTACCGACCATGCGGCGGTCGGCTATCTTGGATCCTTTGTTCCTCCAGCGGTGTTTGGCCGTCGAGCGCGTGGTACTAAAAATGGCTACTCGACGGCGCGAACACCGCTGGACTTCCAGGCCGTTCGGGAGTCCCGGGCCGTTCGGTATTTTACTCCCCATACATCAATCGGTCTTTTAAGTGTGTGTTTTAAAGGACCACTATAGTGCCAGGAAAACATACTCGTTTTCCTGGCACTATAGTGCCCTGAGCGTGCCCCCACCCTCAGGGACCCCCTCCCGCCCGGCTCTAGAAAGGGGAAAGGGGTTAAATCTTACCTTTTTCCAGCGCTGGGCGGGGAGCTCTCCTCCTCCGATCCTCCTCTTCTCCTCCCCGTCGGCTGAATGCGCACGCGCGGCAAGAGCTGCACGCGCATTCAACCGGTCACATAGGAAAGCATTGATAATGCTTTCCTATGGACGCTGGCGTGCTCTCACTGTGAAAATCACAGTGAGAAGCACGCAAGCGCCTCTAGTGGCTGTCAATGAGACAGCCACTAGAGGATTAGGGGAAGGCCCCTGCGACCCGGTATGTAGCCACTGGGCCAGCCTCTTCCCCTGGGCGGCCAGGAGCCGACCACCCCAGGGCCCCCCGAGGCTGGCCCTGCTGTCACACACACACTCCTGGGCGGGTGGCCGGTCGGGCAGGCAGGCGGGCGCGCGAGGGAGCACTCAGTGCTTCCTCTTCAGCTCCCTCGCGCACCGCACTGATGCCGGAGCCGGAAGATGCGTCATCTTCCGCCGGCATCCCTACGCCGGGCGCCGCTGGGGAGCTGGCGAGGAAGCAGTGAGTGCTTCCTCAGCGCCTCGCCTTCGCTCGCCCGACCGCCACCCGCCTATAAGAGCCCAGCAGCAAATCTTCACTGACCCTCAGGGAATCCCCAGCACTCCAAAAGGTAAGGAGGCTGGGGATTAAATTTAAAACAAAACAAACTAGTGTTAGTGTGAGTGTTAGAGTGAGTGTTAGTGTGTGTCTGCTAGTGTGTGTTAGTGTGTGTGTCTGCTAGTGAGTGTCAGTGAGTGTGTTACTGTGTGTGTCTTACTGAGTGTGTGTGTGTTAGTGAGTCTGTTTGATGTCTGTTAGTGAGTGTGTGTTTGTCAATGAGTGTATGTTTTGTAAGTGAGTGTGTATGTATGTCTGTCGCTGAGTGTGTCTCTGTCAGTAAATGTGTGTGTCTGTTAGCCAGTGTGTATGCGTCTGTAAGTGAGAGTGTGTGTGTCTTCAGCACTTACCTTTCTCCAGCGCCGGACTCCCTTGGCGCTGGGGATCCCCCAGCCTCTCAGCTCCGAATGCGACCGCGCACGCATTCAAACCGCCCATAGGAAAGCATTACTCAATGCTTTCCTATGGACGTTCAGTGTGCTCCTCTAGCGGCTGTCAGTGAGACAGCCACTAGAGGCTGGATTAACCCTCAGTGAAACATAGCAGTTTCTCTGAAACTGCTATGTTTTCAGCTGCAGGGTTAAAACTAGAGGGACCTGACACCCAGACAACTTCATTGAGTTGATGTGATCTGGGTGTCTGTAGTGGTCCTTTAAAGGACCACTATAGTGCCAGGAAAACATACTCGTTTTCCTGGCACTATAGTGCCCTGAGGGTGCCCCCACCCTCAGGGGCCCCCCCCGTCCGCCCAGCTCTGGAAAGGGGAAATTGGGTAAAACTTACCTTTTTCCAGCGTTGGGCGGAGAGCTCTCCTCCTCCAATCCTCCTCTTCTCCTCCCCGTCGGCTGTATGCGCACGCGCGGCAAGAACTGCGCGTGCATTCAGCCGGTCACATAGGAAAGCATTCATAATGCTTTCCTATGGACGCTGGCGTGCTCTCACTGTGAAAATCACAGTGAGAAGTACGCAAGCGCCTCTAGCAGCTGTCAATGAGACAGCCGCTAGAGGAAATAGGGGAAGGCTTAACCCATTCATAAACATAGCAGTTTCTCTGAAACTGCTATGTTTATGAAAAAATGGGTTAACCCTAGCTGGACCTGGCACCCAGACCACTTCTTTAAGCTGAAGTGGTCTGGGTGCCTAGAGTGGTCCTTTAAGTGTGTGTGCATCTGCATGCACTGGCTTACATACCGCGGTCGCAGTGGTCGCAGCCCTGTAACCCCTGCGACCAGGTTCCCACCGCCATGTGTTGCGGCCCGGCCCACGCGCGGGGGGTGGGAGAGGGGGGCCCACGGATCAATTTTCGCACCGGGGCCCCATGGGTCATGTGTACGCCACTGGCTTAACCCATTCATAAACATAGCAGTTTCTCTGAAACTGCTATGTTTATGAAAAAATGGGTTAACCCTAGCTGGACCTGGCACCCAGACCACCTCATTAAGCTGAAGTGGTCTGGGTGCCTAGAGTGGTCCTTTAATGAATATGTTTTTCGTGCGGCGTTCGGTTGTTATAGCTGGGATCTGAGCGGTAATCTCACGAATGATGCGCTCAGACCCCAGCTATCTACCGAACGTCCATTCGTGCAAATAGACCTAACACTCGAAAAATGGTGTATTTTAAAGTAAATTGCCGGTTCTGCTGCACGGAGGGATAATCCACTTAACTGTACATTCCAGTGGGAGGATCCCTCTCGTGCAGCAGTGCCTGATGGGGGAAAGGCTCTGTAATGTAAGTTCCCCACATAGTCCACTCCTGGAATACCCCTGGGATAGGACTCAGGAAACCCCTTGCATGGGGAATTGTATAAATTGTGGAGCCTGTGAATAAAGCCTTCAGTTGACTCTCAGAACTGTGTTTCATCCGGTTACTGGGAGATTTGGGATATTGCCTTGCTTTTCAGCGCTTGACTGTGGATTACCTTCTGAGCCAGCGGAGATCGTGGGATTTAATATTGCCGCTCCGGTACAATTGGTGGCAAGCGACGGGATCCAACCTTACAGCCGAAAAGCGTGGTTCGTGCAATTGAAACAGGAAAAGGGAATGGCAATTCGAATGCAACAAAGGAACCGAACACAGAAGTGAATGGAGACTGATTATGCTACATTAAAACGGCAGACACTGAAAGAGCTGCTGGAAGCTAGAGGAAAGACAGCTAGCAACAAATCTAAAGCCGTGCTGATCGCTGAACTCATGGAGGGCGACCGAGCTCACAACAGCACACCCCCACCAGCCAGGGAAGAAACCCCGTACCAAAGGGAACTGAGAACCCGGCTGGAGTTTTTACCGCAGCCAGTACCCCTGGACATCCTGACAGTCGTGATGGCTGACGTGCAGGAGTATGTGATGGCACAACACCACCAGGGAGCACCGTCCAGGGCGGAATCCATTACTGCCTCCATCTGCGGTCTGGTAAAACCAAAGATACTGTATCATGCCTTCAAAACATTCTGGGAGGAGAAGGACGAAATTGACGGATACTTGCAGGACTTTGAGCGGCTATGTGACCTGCAAGACCCAGAGCAGGCAGTATGGGTGCCCCTGCTAGCAGGAAATTTGGCAGGGCGGGCAGCAGAGGCATACCGCGCTGTCCCCAGGGAGGACAGCAAAGATTATCCCAAAGTGAAAAGGGCGATACTCGAGAGGTATGCCATCACGCCCGAAGCTTATCGGCGCAAATTCCGGGGATTGCGCAAACCAGAGAAGGATTCGCACGCAGAATGGGCGCACAAACTGGACCAAGCCTCGCAGGGGTGGATACAGGCAAGCCAAGTCACCACCATGGAGGAACTGCGCCAACTTATGCTGCTAGAACAGTTTTTTAATGGACTATCTCCAGAAGCACAAGAATGGGTGAGAAACTGCAAACCTCTCACCTTACCTGAAGCCGCTAGATTGGCGGACCAACATTCTGATGCCAGGAGACATCATGGGCCGGTTAATAGGAGTTACCAGAGACCGTCTGCACCACCCCATAAAACAACCTCCGCACCAGTCAACCCCACTCCGTTCAGAACGGCACAAGGGAACCCAGCACCTCCCTCTCATTACAACGGCCGGTCCAACATTCAGTGCCATACCTGCCGACAGTGGGGGCATATGTCCAGAGAGTGCACCCAGAACCGGAGCAGACAAGCATGGAACCAAGTGAGGCAGAACTCCACACCAAGGGCAGCGGCACATCACTACCAAGTAGAACCTGACACCCAAGAATTGCTGAGCCTTCAGACAGAGGAACCCCTGGGGGTCTTAAACGAAGTGATGTCTGCCCAGGCCACCGACAACCGGCAGCATCATCACTAAGAGGTGTTTGTGGGGGGAAAGGAAGTACAGGGACTACGAGACTCAAGAGCCACCATAACCCTGGTGGCCCCACATTTGGTTCCAGATTCCACTCACACTGGCGGGTCTGTGGCAGTCCGGGTGGCGGGGGGAGCCATGTACCGCCTACCCACCGCAAAGGTGCATTTGAACTGGGGTGCTGGGGAGGGGGTTGTGGAAGTGGCTATTATGAAGCAGTTACCCACGGATGTGGTATTGGGGAATGACTTGGGTCAGATGACTTCTGCATTTGTACTGCAGACCCCGCTGCAAGAGGCCCACCCTGTGACGACTCGTCAACAGGCTCGCACCACGGTTCCACCAACACACTCTGAGGCTCAAGTAAGAGACCGTGACTCACCCTTGACCCATATGACCTGGGACACCCCGACCACCTTTGAAGCCGAGGTCCAGACCAACCCCACGTTGCAGGTGTACAGGGATAGAGTAAGTACTGATCAGGCCGGGCTAGAGGGAGAAAAAGCTATTATACAGGATAGCCGAGAGGGTGATAGGGGGCTCTGTCACAGTGAAAACCAAGCAGTTGGTAGTTCCACAAAAATATAGACCGGAGCTTTTGAGGATAGCTCACGATATTCCCCTCTCTGGCAATTTAGGTATGACCCGTACCCGGTACCGGCTGACACACGCCTTTTTCTGGCCGGGAATTTCCAAGGACGTGAGGCACTACTGTACCTCATGGGACGTATGTCAGCGAGTAGGTAAGAGGGGGGACCACCACAAAGCAAAACTGTGCCCCCTTCCCATCACTGAGGAACCTTTTAGCCGCGTGGCCGTAGACATAGTGGGGCCGCTACCTAAGCCTAGTCCCTCTGGGAAGTGGTATATCCTAACAGTGGTGGACTACGCCACCCGGTATCCTGAAGCTATTGCCCTATCAATATCCACGCTGAAACAGTAGCGGAGGCCCTGATGAAAATCTTCTCTAGGGTAGGATTCCCTCAGGAGATAATCTCTGATAGAGGGACCCAATTTGCAGCCGAGGTCACTCAGCAATTATAGAAGCTATGTTTTAAAGGACCACTATAGTGCCAGGAAAACACACTATAGTGCCCTGAGTGTGCCCCCACCCTCAGGGACCCCCTCCCGCCCGGCTCTGGAAAGGGGAAAGGGGTTAAGCCAATCGTAAACTCCGCCTACCATCCCCGATCCAACGGATTATGTGAAAGATTCAATGGTACCCTAAAACAGATGCTCCGTACGTTCGGAGAGACCCATAAGGACTGGGAACGATTCCTTCCCCATCTGTTATTTGCTTATAGAGAAGTACCCCAGGAATCTACCGGCTTTTCCCCATTTGAGCTGTTGTTTGGGAGACAGGTACGGGGACCGTTGGACCTGATTAGAGAGCATTGGGAGGGAGAGAGTAGTGCAGATGGAACCCCTATTGTGCCATATGTGCTGGCGATCAGGGACCGCCTGGAGGAATTGACCCAGGCAGTAGGCGCTAACCTCCAGGCCGCCCAACAACGGCAGCGCCACTGGTATGATAGGGGGGCCAGAGACCGTAGTTTTCAAGTGGGACAAAAGATGTTGATCCTCAAACCTGTCCACACAGACAAACTGCAGGCCGTCTGGCAGGGCCCATACCAGGTGGTAGAGCAGAGATGCGACACCACCTATGTGATCGGCCCATGCTCCGGGGTAGGGAAGCGACGCATGCTCCATGTGAACATGCTCAAACCATACCACGAGCGAACCGAGGACGTGGCTGCCATATGCACGCCCGCCTCGGAAGATCAGGAGAATCTGCCACTCCCTGATCTGCTAGAGCAGGAAGAGCCTTCCAAGGGGGTTCAACTGGGGGAGAGGCTAAGCCCTCAAGAGCGAACTCAGGTACAGGAGCTGATAGTGGCGAAGGGTACACTACGCTAGCCACCCACCGAGTGGAAACTCCTGAACAGCTACCGATGCGGCAGACCCCATATCGGATTCCAGAATCCGTACGGTAACATATGAGGAAGGAGATCGAGGAGATGCTGCAGTTAGGGGTTATCGAGCACTCGGCCCCTGGGCATCACCGGTAGTCCTGGTCCCCAAAAAGGATGGTACGACCCGATTCTGTGTGGACTACCGGAGGCTGAACGACAAAACAGTGTCTGACGCCTACCCGATGCCCCGGATAGACGAGCTGCTGGATAGGATGGCCAGAGGCCAGTATCTCACTACGATACGGTAGATTTGTGTAATGGATACTGGCAAATTCCACTAGCCGAGGATGCCATCCCCAAGTCAGCGTTTGTCACCCAGTTTGGCTTGTACCAGTTTAGAGTCATGCCATTCGGGATGAAGAAGCCCCCGCAACCTTTCAGCGGATGGTAGATTGGCTACTGGATGGGTTCCAGGATTATGCATGTGCATACCTGGACGATATCGCCATCTATAGCCAGACCTGGGACGAGCACCTACGCCACATAGGGGCCGTAATAGATCGCATTGGAGAGGCAGGGTTAACACTGAAGCCTAGTAAGTGCCACATAGGGATGGCGGAGGTGCAATATTTGGGCCACCGGATAGGAAGTGGGCAACAAAAGCCTGAGCCAGCAAAAATTGAAGCCGTAGCTCAGTGGCCCACCCCTAGGACTAAGACCCAAGTCCTCGCATTCCTGGGTACCGCCAGGTACTACAGGAAGTTCGTGCCCAACTACAGTGCCCTGGCCAAACCCCTGACCGATCTGACGCGCAAGAACCTACCCAGACAAGTTATCTGGGCCCCAGAGTGTGAACAGGCATTTACCCAACTTAAGACGGCTCTGACAAATGCCCCTGTACTCGCTGCTCCTGATCCAACTAAACGCTTTCTTGTCCACACAGACGCTTCAATGTTTGGATTGGGAGCAGTACTGAGCCAAGTTGGAGCAGATGGCGGAGAACACCCCGTAGCTTATTTAAGCCGGAAACTGTTACCCTGAGAGGTGAGCTAGGCCGCCATCGAAAAAGAATGCCTGGCCGTGGTGTGGGCCCTGAAAAAGTTGCAACCTTACCTCTACGAGCAACCCTTTTCCTTGCTCACAGATCACAACCGGTTGGTGTGGCTAAACCGTGTGGCTGGGGACAACGCCAGGCTGCTGCGCTGGAGTTTGGTGCTGCAGCCTTTTGACTTTACTATTCACTATCGCCCCGGAAGGTAATCCACAGTCAAGCGCTGAAAAGCAAGGCAATATCCCAAATCTCCCAGTAACCGGACGAAACACAGTTCTGAGAGTCAACTGAAGGCTTTATTCACAGGCTCCACAATTTATACAATTCCCCATGCAAGGGGTTTCCCGAGTCACATACCAGGGGTATTCCAGGGATGGACTACGTGGGGAACTTACAGTACAGAGCATTTCTCCCATCAGGCACTACTGCACAAGAGGGATGTACCGTTAAGTGGAATATCCCTCCGTGCAGCAGAACCGGCAATTTATGTTATGTTTATGTTAAAATGTATATTTTGAATATTAGGTCTATTTGCACGAATGGACGTTTGGTAGATAGCTGGGGTCTGAGCGCATCATTCGTGAGATTACCGCTCAGATCCCAGCTAAAACAACCGAACGCCGCATGAAAAACACATTCATTAAAACACACACTTAAAAGACCGATTGATATATGGGGAATAAAATACCGAATGGCCCGGAACTCCAGAACGGCCTGGAAGTCCAGAGGTGTTCGCGCCGTCGAGTAGCTGTTTTTAGTACCACGCGCTCGACGACCAAACACCGCTGGGGAAACAAAGGATCCAAGATGGCCGACCGCCACATGGTCGGTAGTCGAACGACGGCCACCTAGGAGAGCCTCTAATTACCAATTGCAACATTGTCTCTTAATGTGTGGGCTATTACAGGGGGGTTATTTCGGTTCACGAACGGCCCGCAAATGTGCCGTTCGTGAAACGAAATGGAATACAGCTATCTGCTTTCGGCAGATAGCCAATACAGGCAATATAATACTATACAGTCAGCATACATTACACCCAGGAACATACATATCACCACAACCATACAGGCAACCCTTAAAGACACAGTCTCTATATATTGTCCAAGTGGCTAGGTTTGCCACATCACACATTTAACTCTCTTCTTCGCCCTGCTGTTCCTCCTCCACCTACTAACTTGACTGCCTCAGACTTTGCAGCTCACTTCACTGACAAGATCTCTACAATCAGAGAAGAGATCTCTCATCTTTCTTCTTCCCCTTACAATACTTCCCCTAACTTCACTCCCTCTGCTGTTCTATGTTCATTCACACCCGCTACATTGGAAGAGGTTTCTGCTCTGCTCCAGTCCTCCCGCCCCACCACCTGCTCCCTAGATCCAATTCCCTCGCATCTCATCCGTACTCTGTCTTCTTCTCTTTCTCAACCTCTCACTAAAATTCTCAATCTCTCTCTCTCCTCTGGTATATTTCCATTGCCCTTCAAACATGCAACTGTAATCCCAATTCTAAAGAAGCCCAATCTTGACCCTAACTCCCCATCCAACTATCGTCCTATCTCGCTACTGCCTTTTGCATCCAAGATCCTTGAAAAAATTGTGTATGCGAGATTGACAGACTTCCTCGAGTCCAACTCTCTGCTAGACCTGCTTCAGTCTGGTTTCCGCGCTAAGCACTCTGTGGAAACGGCACTGACCAAAGTATGCAATGATCTACTCGCTGCAAAATCTAGTTGTCACTACTCTATCCTAATTCTCCTTGACCTGTCTGTGGCTTTTGACACCGTTGATCATCAACAGCTTCTTCTTATCCTCTGCAATATCTGTCTAAAAGATATTGTTCTCTCCTGGTGCTCCTCCTACCTTTCCCAGTGCTCTTTCAGTGTTTCTTTCTCTGGCTCTGCTTCTTCTCCCCAACTCCTCTCTGTTGGTGTCCCTCAAGGTTCAGTCCTTGGTCCCCTACTGTTCTCCATCTATACTGCCTCTCTTGGTAAACTCATGAGCTCCATTGGCTTCCAATATCATTTCTATGCAGATGACACACAAATCTACCTGTCCTCTCCTGATCTCTCCCCGTCCCTCTTGACTAGTGTCTCTGACTGCCTCTCTGCTGTTTCTAAGTGGATGGCTGCCCACTTCCTTAAACTAAACTTGACCAAAACGGAAATTCTGGTCTTTCCTCCCTCAAGTGTTGTTACTCCTGTGTCTGTCTCCCTCCAAGTCAACGGTGCTACCATCAGCTCCACCATGCAGGCTCGCTGCCTAGGTGTTCTCTTTGACTCCGACCTCTTGTTCAAGCCTCATGTTCAATCTATCGCCAAATTTCCATCTCAAAAACATTGCGCGCATCCGCCCCTACTTAACGCCAGATGCGACTAAGGTGTCGGTCCATTCTACTGTCCTTTCTCGCCTTGACTACTGTAATCCGCTTCTCAGTGGTCTTACGTGCTCCCAACTTGCGCCGTTACAGTCCATAATGAATGCAGTGGCGAGACTCATCTTCCTGTCCGCCCGCACCTCCCATGCCTCACCCTTCTGTCAGTCCCTACATTGGCTTCCTATAAAATATGTTAGTGTGTGTGTCAGTGAGTGTGTCTGTTATTGGGTGTTTGTCTGCGAGTGAGTGTCAGTGAGTGTGTTACTGTGTGTGTCTGTTACTGAGTGTGTTTGATGTTTGTTAGTGAGTGTGTGTTTGTCAGTGAAAGTGTATGTTTTGTAAGTGAGTATGTGTGTATGTATGTCTGTCGCTGAGTGTGTCTCTGTCAGTAAATGTATGTGTCTGTTAGCTAGTGTGTATGCGTCTGTGAGAGTGAGTGTGTGTGTCTTCAGCATTTACCTTTCTCCAGCGACGGACTGCCTTGGCGTTGGGGATCCCTCTGCCTCTCCGCTCCGAATGCACATGTGCAGCAAGAGGCGCGCGCATTTAAACCGCCCATAGGAAAGCATTACTCAATGCTTTCCTATGGACATTCAGTGTCTTCTCACTGTGATTTTGAGAATCGCGGAAGCTCCTCTAGCGGCTGTCAATGAGACAGCCACCAGAGGCTGGATTAACCCTCAGTGAAACATAGCCGTTTCTCTGAAACGGCTATGTTTTCAGCTGCAGGGTTAAAACTAGAGGGACCTGGCACCCAGACCACTTCATTGAGCTGATGTGATCTGGGTGTCTGTAGTGGCCCTTTAAGTGTGTGTGCATACCGCGGTCGCGGGGTCGCAGCCCTGCAACCCCTGCGACCAGGTGCCCGCCGCCATGTGTTGTGGCCCATGGATCAATTTTCGCATCGGGGGCCCCATGGGTCATGTGTACGCCACTGGTAAGGGCATTTTGAATTGACACCTACAGGATACAGGAAGCCAATGTAAGGATTTACAGAGGGGCGAGGTGTGAAAGGAGCAACAGGAGAGAAAAATCAGCCTGAAGGTAACATTCATTACAGACTGTAGCAAGGCAGTACAGTTTCTGGGGAGACCAATTACGAGAGAATTACAGTTATCAAGGCAAGAAATTACTTGAGCTTGATCAAGCACCTTAGCAACATCTAGTGTAAGAAAGGTGCACTTTCAGCCTATCAAAGCACCCTATTACTATGGCGAGAAGGAAGTGCAGAACTTCTGCCTTGCCATACCTCCAGTGGCGGCTTGGCTGTGAACGACCAGGCATCCTTATTTCACGTGAAACTGCTCACTTAATGGAGGGACAGGGCCAGAGCACTATAACCAATTCAATGAGATGACATAGTTATAGTGTATACAGTTTCGCTTTAAATAAATCGCGTCACAGTAGTTCTAATGTTTAATAAAGGGATAAGAAGAGGTGGGGTGGGGAGGTGAATCTGATTCACATTTAAGGTGATAAATAAAAAAAAGAGGGCTATATCTGAGTTTCAGCAACAAAAAGGTGGTACTCAAATCCAAATTTAGTCATCAGATTGCCAAAGGAGACAAGGTGTATTGAAACCAGAACGGTTTCTATGGAAACCCTGACTAAAGGAGACATAGTAGAGCTAAAAATGAAACTAGAAAAAAAGTGTCTACGAGTTAAACGAGGAAAGAAGAAACAAGTGATTCTTGGATGACAGCGTCAAAAAAGTAATTAAGAAAAAAATCATAAAAATTAAGACTTGTCCAAATCTTATACTCTTAAAGGACCACTATAGGCACCCAGACCACTTCAGCTTAATGAAGTGGTCTGGGTGCCAGGTCCAGCTAGGCTTAACCCATTCTTTTATAAACATAGCAGTTTCAGAGAAACTATGTTTATCAATGGGTTAAGCCTTCCCCCAAATCCTCTAGTGGCTGTCTCATTGACAGCCGCTCGCTAGAGGCGCTTGCGTGATTCTCACTGTGAAAATCACAGTGAGAGCACGCAAGCGTCCATTGGAAAGCATAATGAATGCTTTCCTATGCACCCGGCTGAATGCGCGCGCAGCTCAGCCGACGGGGAGGAGAGGAGGAGGATCGGAGGCAGAGAGCTCCCCGTCCAGCGCTGAATAAAAAGGTAAGTTTTAACCCCTTTCCCCCTTCCAGAGCCGGGCGGGAGGGGGACCCTGAGGGTGGGGGCAACCTCAGGGCACTATAGTGCCAGGAAAACGAGTATGTTTTCCTGGCACTATAGTGGTCCTTTAATCACTACAATGTTCCTCAGGTTGTTGGAAAAAGGGCACTGTGTAACACATGTGGTCCACCTGCAATGGAATTTGTGACTACTTATCTGAGGTTTTTGTGTTACTCTGTGCATTCCTTGGGTAAACAGTAGATCATGACCTAGGAAGTAGACTGAAAAAGCTAGATAAAGTCAGTAATGAATTGGTATCTTAAATTTGTATTCATTTTTTGTTAATAACTTGTGAATCCATTATCAAGGGCAAACTGACTTCTAAAATCAAAATCTTTAACACTCTTTAGAAAATATCAGGCACTTTACCTGCTGTTGAGAGGTGTAGGAGTTGTGAAAGAATTCACATGGAGTAAACCACTGCTTAAAGAATTTAATTAAATGAAATCATTTATAGTCTAAACATATTGACTTTACCCACTGATAAAGGAGTAGTCTTCTAGAACTTGCAGTACTTCCAAATTCACCATATTAGTTGCAGTATTAAAACTCGTGACTGGAAATGTCATCTAGTATTAACAGGTGAAACATTAACAGGACATTCTTTCGTAAAATATCACTTTAAAAAAAAAACAACTGCATGATTGTCCAGTGAATTTATAAACATAAACGTCATGTAAATAGACTCGGGTTGGTGGTTTTTATTACAGATGGTATAGAGAAGGAAGGCAACAAATACTAAACCTTTAGAAAACCTTTAGAAAAATGGCATGACCATACACCCAAGGATACATGGACTCTGCTTCCACAAAACAATAAGTATCAAAAACTTTGAGAAGTTGTCTAGCACATTTTAATGTAGACTCCATGACATAAGTCAATGTAGACCATGTATTTTCCTTGCTGTGCATTCTTGGAAACACATGAAAACAAGAGTAATAAAAATACTAATAAAAATGTAATTTTCCTTGCAAAACACTTTCTAAATAAATAAACAACAAAACACACACACATATATATATATATATATATATATATATATACACACACACAAACACACACATAAAAAAAATACTTTAATAAGTCTCCAATACCAGCAGACATGCAGGTGCATCCTTAAAGAAGATAAAAGAAAAGGTTTTTCCCTACAACGGATGAGTAAAAGGTCCTTTGCTTTTTCTCAGATCTGAAATTTCAATAATTCACAAGTCAGAAATAAAAGTATTCTTACCGAAAACACCTATCTAAAATAAATCTAAAATTCATATGCATGTGAATAATAACATACAAATGAGCATTTTTTTGCATACCAAGATGTACATGGAGAATAGGTGCATTTGTTCATGATGTAAAAAGGAGGTACAGTAGGTGATATTTATAAAGAGGAATTTTGAGTGAAACTATTCCATCATTATTATTATTATTATTATTATTATTGGCATTTATATAGCGTCAACAGATTCTGTAGCACTTCACAACATTATAAACGGGGGAGATTTAACAATAAATAAGACAATTACAAAAAAGCTTACAGAAACGATAGGTCGAAGAGGACCCTGCTCAAACGATATAGAAGGTGGGGTAAAAAACACAATAGGAAAGGAGGTAGCAATCAAAAAAGGTGGCAGTGATGCAGAGCTGGAGGAGAGAGTAGAGTTCTGCCCTTTAGGAGAGAGCCCCCTGTGAAGTAGAGGTTACTCTGGGATGCCATAAATTTTCCTGAAGAGATAGGTTTAAGCACTTGATTGAAGGCTAGGCGTGAGTCTGATGGTGGTAGGCAGACTATTCCATAGGAAGGGAGCCACCCACGAGAAGTCCTGCAAGCGTAATCTGGCCATATGTGTGCGAGCAGCGGATAGGAGAAGGTCATGGGCAGAGAATAGAGACAGAGAAGGGACATACCTATGGATCTGTGAAGAGATGTAGGAGGGGCTAGAATTATTTACTGCTTTATAGGTATGGATTAGTTCTTTGAATAGGATACAGGAAGCCAATATAAGGAATGATAGAGGGGTGAGGTGTGAGAAGACCAACAGGAGAGGATTTTGATCATTACATTGATTACAGAATGTTGCAGGCCAATACAGCTTTTGAGAAGACCAATTAGGAGAGGGTTACAATAATTCATGCAAGAAATTACTAGAGCATGGACAATCTCCTTAGTAGTATCTTGTGTAAGAAACGGGCGGATGTGGGCTATGTTTTTAAGGTGTAATCTACAAGATTTGGTAACAGACTGGATGTGAGACTCAAAGGCGAGGCCAGAATCGGGTATAACACCAAGGCAGCGTGCTTGCAAGGATGGACTGATGTTGGTACCACTAACTTGAAGGTAGCGAGCAGTGTAATTTGAAAGGGCACCCACAATTAATCTTTGAAGACACAGGAGAAAGGATACCTGCCTCTAAATCTCAATAACAGAGTTGAAATAAAGACTTAACTCAAGTATCTGTCATCTTGCTAATGTGAATCTTATTCTGAGTTAATAAGTGTGTGTAGGGGTTTCAAAATACCCATTTGTGTCCCATAAAAGATTTTTAGCTGAAAGCAGCAAGGTAAATTGTCAGTGTAGAACTTGATGCCGACGCTGCAGGTGAGCTTTGATGACCACTTCCTTTTACTAAAACACTCTTGTTATTTAACTGTACATAGGGATTTGGGATAATGTTTAAGTCACTGTTTTTGTGGGGTGGCAGGGGGGGCTTCATTTTGGGCTGATGGATACCGTAGCTGTTGCTGCTGCCCAGGAGTAGAGGGAGTTTGAGTGCACAACTTAATTATATGTGTCTACATACACAAATAAAACACAACACTCAATCATAGACACATTAACCCACCAACACTGACACTCATAAACTCAAACTCACAGTGACACTCAAGCAGAGACTCACACTGACTCTCATACATAAACACAGACTGGGCCCCACTTGCCGAATCAAAATTGCCATCCTGCACTAACTTAATTAATTTTAATAACTAATAAATGCAAAATAATAAACTTGCTAAACGCATATAACACATAATTCAAAAATGAAAGAAACGTTTTTCATCTAGTAATGAACAGAAGTTACAAAAATAAATAATAAACTTAATTTTTAAAAACATAACACATACATTCCTGTAGAAACCAATATAGTGAAAACAGTGGACAACTGAGTCTTGCATTAAGGTGAACTTGGGCACACCTGACACACCCCTTGCATATGCAATCCAATCCATACATAGCAGAATATATTAGAGTGTGCACCCAGAGAAAAAATAACATCTAAAATTTGCTTAAAAATAGTAATTTAAAAATATTTTAAAAAAACAAGCCAATCCAAACCAAAAACTACTCAGAGAGACCTGAGCAGGGGACATGGAGGTGTGGCTTGGCACAATCAGCACACCGCTTGAACATATCTATGTCTAGGTTTCAGGTTAAAAAATACCAAAAGATGGGGGGGCAGGGCCTCACCGCAGAGCTGAGAGGACGCTTACCTCAGCAGCTCCAGATCAAGGGGACAGAAAAAGCAATATTAAGCTACTAAAACAATGACAGAACAGCAAACAAAGGCCACCCAGCTCAAGGAGACACCGGGGCGCACATGTAGATACCCTCCAAGCGACGCTTTAATCGGTATGGAACCGACACCCTGGTAAGGCCTACTAGCATGGCGAGTGCAGCAAAGACGGCCGCTCTCCTGCCACCAAGAATGGCCAGAAACTCAACCCAGAGCCCTCATTCCCCCCCCCCATGGCCCGGCGGGGGTTATCCCGGACCACCCCCACAAGATCCCCCTGACAAGTGGCACTCAAGCTACACAACCATGAAGTCCAGAGGACACTCGTGAGGCCTACAGAATGGCGGATGGACCACACATAGCAGCCATGTGCAGAGCCAGAAGGGAAATAGAGCTCTGACTCAACAGAATCTTCGGGGCATTCTGGGAGAAACTGGAGGCTCTCATGAGGCCTCCGGTACCGGAGATAACACCCAACGGCACAACACAGGGCCCGACAAAGAGAGGGACACATCAATCCCCCCAGACTCTACTCCTGAGACGGGCAGGCACAGGAGATGGGTCGCCCCGAAAGCAGAGGCATGGAGCCCCACTAAGAGCAGACACTGCCCGAAAAAGGCAATCAAGGTCAAGGGGACATCTGCGAGCAAGCGCCAAAGACCACCTCGCCTACATGCAATGACCCAGCACAGGTCCTGGAGGCACACAGCCCACCTAGACCGACCAAGAAGACACCAGAGCACGAGGTCTAACATGGCAGAAGCAGCAGATCGATCACACTGGAACAGCGGCAGCCCGCGACCACACCCGGGACTATAACCTACCTATCAAGCTAGCCAGAGCTCCACACTGGGACTATTCTCCCCTGCAATCCCGGGCCACCGACAGCGAGGCACAGACCACCACACCAGGAAGACACTAGGACACTGCAGGGCATTGGCTGATTACCAAAACACATGGGCAGCTGCACAGACATTGGGACAGCTGCTTCTCAGATGAGTGCTTACAATTCACAGTCTTAGGGGACCACCTCACACATTCATGGCCCAATGGACATGTCCAAGCCCACCCCACGCCCCTACACTCGCTAGGCGTCAGACATTAGAAAACTACACTTACCACCCGGGGACTAATACTTTTCCTAAGACAATCATCTACACCCTAACGCAAGACATCACATACCCATAAACTTCCTCCCGCCGCCAGATCGCAAAACCTATACACACTCACACTATGATATCAAACTGCTGACGCCCAGACATATGCTTGTGTATCATAATATTTTTATCAAAATCTGATTTTTTAGCCTGTAACACTTAGTCTATCGTTAGTACCAGCTACTGTTATTCTTCTCATATACTTATCTCTTATATGCTTGAGGACTGCTGTTGGAGCACCACGAGCTTGTATGTTATTACCATTATGCACAACAAAAATATAAAAATAAAAAATAAATTACCAAAAGATGGTACTCACCAAATTGGTGGTGCTGAAACATTGCTGTAGGATTGTGAATAAAGACACTGTTCTGGGAATCCATGCTTCCTGGATCTTTGGGATTCAGGTTCAAGACATTTTCACCATATTGATTCCATGAAAGACCATAGTCGTATTTGCATTGTATAATATTATTTTTTAAAGTAATTCTGCTATCATCTTCCTTTATAATCATGTACTTAACACGTCCTATTCTGCACTATAGTTTCATTCACACATTTATATTTAACTATGTTCACAATCACTCAGTATATTATTTTTATTAATTTGATTATTGTTACCCTATTAAAAACTTTCATGGTCTCCCATATTCCAACAAAAATTATATTAACATGCTTATGTGCTATTACCGGTAGAAAATTAATAAAGTCTCATGGGTTTGAGAGAGTAAAACACATTTATATAGTTTTCCTGTGACAGACATATTTGTCCAATGTCTGTTTAATGCTTTACATATTTATTATTATTAAAGAGCTGCTGTCAGCTGGGATGGAATCAGAGCGATGAAGACTACAGTTTAAATTATATTTATAATATTAAAGAGAATTTATCAGCTACCATAAAAAACGTATTTTGTGTTTAGTACTTTTGAATATATTGTAATGTCATGTAGTTCGCTGGTATTATAAATTAACTGACAGGTCTATTTTTATTTTTCAAACATTTTACTCATCTAAAATTTGTTTTTAGATGAAAACCTTATCTTTACTTCTACAGCTCATCAATCTCTGAGAGCAATAATGTTTTACCCTACTTACTCCCTATGACAAACTGCAGTTACTCTGCCTACATTCAAACCATTTTGGTTAATGTTGTGTTGTCTCTTCAATTGTGGGTGCCTAGCCAACTTTTTAGATCAACATCTATCCTTTAAACTCCAGATTAATGTGAAGATCACTGAACTCATCTGGATATGAGGGTTATCAAATGATTGTAGTATTTAGGGGACAATCAGACATGGTTAGAAGGCAATGCAATATTTTAGAGGTTGTGATAAAGTAGTTGTTTTTTGTTTTGTTTTGTTTTTTTTAGCTAGCCCATGCAGCCAGAAGTGGTGCCTATCACATCTAGTAAGCATAATTCATTGTAGCAGTATAGAAACATTTCCATTAAATATGATATTCATAGTCTATACATGAACTGGTCACCTAGTAGAGGTGCTATGCCTGATTTCAGTATGAGAATGGTTAACTTGGTTGTATATGAAAGTGTTATATGTCAGAACACAGGGAAAGGCATTCTTCCTTTATGTAGCATTACTCACACTGTCCTCGTGCCAGTCAGGAACCGCCAAACTGGCCATTGCATCGAATGTAATAGCCATTCGCGGAGCCAAATTTAAGTGATAGCAACGCTGTTTGAGTTTAGAGCATGTTGTTAAAAGGGCAATGTCACGTCACTTCTGGCTCTAATTTGTCCAAGTCAGTTTGGCGTCCTTGTTCGCATATGCTTTGGGGTCACAGGCATGCCATGGACCAATCAATAAACACATGATAGTATTTAAACTCCTGTCACCCTATTTGCTGTAACCTATTGTGGTTGTTGTTCACAGTACCCTTTAGTGCATTACTTGATACATTGTGCTAAAAAAAATTTTTTACATTTTTTATTTTTGGTGTGTCATTGCAATGCATCGAAATAACAATATGAACAATTCGCAGTACATACATTTTGACATGGGTAACGGTACAATAGATCTTGTGTGCTCCCATTGTGTAACACCCAGTCCCTTCGTTAGGGTTCATTTTCATATTGGCCACACTTTTTTAACCAAAACATTTAAACATTTAGACATGGTAGTTTAATTAGTACCACTGTAGAGTGCGTTTTTCGTTGTAGTCCCCGTCATCTCATGGTTAGAGTTGTATCTTTATTTTTGTACTGTAGCTGAAGACAGTCACTCCAACAATGGTAGAAGAGAAAAATAAGATTGAAAGTATATGAAAGACTAAGGAAGGGGGAGGAGGGAAGGGGCATGGTAGGGGTTCGGAGCAGCATCCACGTTTCAGTTTGATTTGGTCAGGGCTCTGGCCCCTCCTGGTTGGTCGGCCCGGCTGGGGTTTTGCAGCAGTCATGGGTTTAAGTTCTTGGTGGGGATAGCCCCCCCAGTCTCTGGCCTTCCATAATTCCCAGACATTTTCGTATAATTTTATTGTACCTCTCACCAGTGAGGTCAGGTGGTCCAAGACATGGGTGTCTTGTATTTTTTTGAATAACTGCATTTATCGGGGGGATTTCTGGTTTGAGCCATGCTTGTGCCATGGTAAGCCTGTCCACTAAGGTGAGTTTGTGTAGGAGTTTTTGTTCCCCTCTTGGCCACTTGTCTGTTGTTCTGGATAGTAGGAACACCCATGGGTCTATTTTCACCCGTTCTTGAGCCCGAGTTTCTCTGTAACCCTTTCCTGTCTTGTTTACCTGTTTAATTGATACACCTGACTTTGGCTAGTTCTCATTTTTACTGTCTCTCTGTTATTCTGACCTAGGCATGTATTTGACCATGTTTTCTCTCTATATCATGTTAAATCCGGCCATTCTATGTCCCGGCAAGGACCGGTAATTTATTTCAGTCCAATTTTTTACTGCTAACCTCTGCATGTTTGGGCTATACCTAGTGACACTTTAAAGCTTGGCCCCCAACAGTGTGTATTATTGTACTCCCAAATTGCATGTAGGACTTATTGATTCCTAGACTGGAAGACTACACTAATTTGCCTGAGTTGCTGCATGGATCTTAATACACTAAGTGTAGAAAAATCACCATATACAGTATCTCACAAAAGTGAGTGCACCCCTCACATTTTTGTAAATATTTTATTATATCTTTTCATGTGACAACACTGAAGAAATGACACTCTGCTACAATGTAAAGTAGTAAGTGTACAGCCTGTATAACAGTGTGAATTTATTGTCCCCTCCGAATAACTCAACACACAGCCATTAATGGCTAAACAGTTGGCAACAAAAGTGAGTACACCAATAAGTGGAAATTTCCTAATTGGGCCCAATTAGCCATTTTCCCATCCCCGTGTTATCTGACTCATTAGTGTTACAGAGTTTCAGGTGTGAATAGGGGGCAGGTGTGTTAAATTCGGTGTTATCACATAGTTACATAGTTACATAGCTGAAAAGAGACTTGCAGCAATCAAGTTCAGCCTTCCTCACATGTTTTTGCTGATCCAAAAGAAGGCAAAAAACCTAGTCTGAAGCGCTTCCAATTTTGCCAGAAACTAGGAAAAATTCCTTCTTGACCCCAAAATAGCAGTCAGTTGTCTCCTTGGATCAAGCAGCTATTACCCCACTAATTGGAAATTATATCCCTGTATGTTATATTTTTGTAAGTATTTATCCAGTTGCAGTTGGATAAATACTTGCTCTCAAACTCTTTCATACTGGTCACTGGAAAGTTCAACATGGCACCTCATGGCAAGGAACTCTCTGAGAATCTGAAAAAAAAGAATTGTTGCTCTACATAAAGATGGCCCAGGCTATAAAAAGATTGCCAAGACCCTGAAACTGAGCTGCAGCATGGTGGACAAGACTATGCAGCGGTTTCACAGGACAGATTTCACTCAGAACAGGCCTAACCATGGTCAACCAAAGAAGTTGAGTGCACATGCTCAGCGTCATATCCAAAGCTTGTCTTTGGGAAATAGATGTATGAGTGCTGCCAGCATTGCTGCAGAGGTTGAAGGGGTGAGATGTCAGCCTGTCAGTGCTCAGACCTTCCACCGCATGCTGCATCAAATTAGTCTGCATGGCTGTCGTCCCAGAAGGAAGCCTCTTTTAAAGATGATGTACAAGAAAGCCCGCAAAAAGTTTGCTGAAGACAAGCAGACTAAGGACGTGGATTACTGGAACCGTGTCCTGTGGTCCAATGAGACCAAGATAAATTTATTTGGTTCAGATGGTGTCAAACATGTGTGGCGGCAAATAGGTGAGGAGTACAAAGACAAGTGTGTCTTGCCTACAGTCAAGCATGGTGGTGGGAGTGTCATGGTCTGGGTCTGCATGAGTGCTACTGGCACTGGGGAGCTATAGTTCATTGAGGGATGCCATGAATGCCAAAATGTACTGTGACATACTGTGAGCATGATCCCCTCCCTTCGGAGACTGGGCCGCAGGGCAGTATTCCAACATGATAACGACCCCAAACACACCTCCAAGACAACCACTGCCTTGCTAAAGAAGCTGAAGCTAAATGATGTTTCCAGACCTAAACCCTATTCAGCATCTGTGGGGCATCCTCAAGTGGAAGGTGGGAGAGCGCGAGGTCTCTAACATCTACCAGCATCATGATGTCGTCATGGAGGAGTGGAAGAGGACTCCACTGGCAGTGCTGATAAATAATGGTGGCCACACAAAATATTGACACTTTGGGCCCAATTTGGACATTTCCACCTAGGGATGTACTCACTTTTGTTGCCAAAGGTTTAGACATTAATGGCTGTGTGTTGAGTTATTTTGAAGGGACAGCAAATTTACACTGTTATACAGGCTGTACACTTACTACTTTACATTGTAGCAGTGTAATTTCTTCAGTTTTGTCACATGAAAGGATATAATAAAATATTTACAAAAATATGAGGGGTGTACTAACTGTTGTGTGATACTGTATATATCTCTTCTTTCTTTTACTTGTTGGGTGGCTCACCATGATGTTAATATACATACATTTAATTCTTCTGTGTCAGTTGGAAATATCAATATGCATGTTTTCTGTAGGTATAATTAGCGTACAATTACTAATATATATATATAATAAAATAACAAACGGTGTTACAGGGTGATGGATATTCAACAGCAAATGTTAATTGCTGAACTCAGGGAGAAAGTATTTGTGTAATAGCTGAGTGAGTAATTAGGATTTTCTGTTAATTTCTCCTTTGTATTTTAACTATTGTGGGTGCAAATAATTTGCCATCTATTTTTATTTTGTATGTACGGTGACTATTTTTGTTCATAATAAAAATTAATTAAGTTCTGCCTTTGTCTTGTAAAGACTCACGTTAACCGAATAGACTGATTTAATAGTATTTTCAAATTGCATAGATGTTGTGCTAAATTGTGTTTGTGGGTTTAATCTACTTTGTTTGGGGGAATCAGACGTCATTACAACACAATGAATACTTACGCATGCAGTACTGTAACGACACAGGTAACAGCAGTGAACCCTATGCAGTAGGTTTACTGGTACAGTAAGGATAACAACTAGGGATTTAAGATTAGAGGACGATTAGGACAAGGGGGACCAACCACCCCTTAAACGTAATCTAGCACCACAATCTAGACTATTCCTAATGCTAAATAACTGATACTCTTACTCTCTTCCTATCGCCCACAGAATTTTCTGTGTCAAAAGACTGGAAAAATGTTAATAGTAGGGCTAATTAAACAAATAAGACTGTATATTAAAGTGAAACTTTAATTTCTTAGGGTTTTTAATATTACGACTATTGCCTATATTTAACATATATGTAATTGTTAGGTGTGAAAAATAAATTTACATGTAATATTCCACCCCTTTTTTATCTTGCTACAAAGTGGTTCTATCTTAGTTCCCTTCTAATCACTGCTTTGAACCTGGCAGTCAGTATAGAGAAGGCATACAGAAACAAAATGTTTTTATTTTTGTTCTCAGTTAGCAAACCCTTGTTTGCCTTCTCTAAACTGGATTATATGCCATTAGCATTATTAGCATCTCATGAAATAAATGTTAACTCAACATATAGTGGATTGTAAATTCCAGAGAAGTGATATAGGTCCCCTTTAATACATGGCATGCTAATACCTAAAAAGGCACTGTGACGGACCACCTGGCACTCCGATTGAGTGCCTCCGCCAATCGATGTTTCTAGTACTCACCGAGGAATTCCAGCACTCCACCAGACACCATAAGCACTGCAGACCCCACTTCCAGCAATGCAGCTGCGCCGGGGTCTCGCCGTCCTTCACCCACCCTGGACCCAAGACCGGGATCCAGCTTACAGTTGGCAGACTCCTCCAAAACCCAGAGAGCGTAGCAGGAACAGCTCTTATAAGAGCTAGTGATTATAATTCCTGGGGAGTACAGTAATATAGAAATCCCCAGGATAGATACAGCCATTTCCCCCACACATGAGATGAGACTCTATGTTGAGGGTAAGCAGAAACAGAATTTTAATGCAAGTTTCCCAACAAGGGTGACACCCAGGTGGACCTTGTTGGGCACAGGGACGCAATGTGAATAAACCAATAAAAACAAAATAATTGAATCAGGAACTGTACTAATCTAATCCAATTATCTCCAAGCACAGAAAAACATACAATTTTATGAAAACCCAAAAAGTACTTTAAAAACACATAAAACCCCATAGTTACATCCCATGAGAGCCCTGATTTGGGTGAACAACATATCCAAAAATCACCCAGATCGGTTCAGGGGTTCAGGAATTTCCTGGAAGTCATAGTTTTGACCGACTGTGCACATGGTCCTATGCCCAAAACAGTTCCAGGGAAATCAGTGCTAACAGTCGGTCAAGTTCGGTAGTCTTTTACAGGTTTCCCTGCAGGGCCCATAGTCTGTGGGCAGGATGCTGGCAAGAAGGCCCCTCCAAGTACAAATGGCGAGGTTTCTTTCGCCACAGGCACTATAGTCACCTGAACAACTACAGCTCATCGATTCAATGCATCTCTATGAGGTGATGCTGATTGGCCTGGATGGGGTTTGACCCCACCCTCACACCGCCTCCTTGGTGATCTCAATCATTCCAATGCATTCCCTATGGGAAAGCATTGGATTGGTTGAAATAATCAATTCTGATGATATCAGCCAAGGAGGCAGATTGGGGGCAGGGCCAACACTGGCAGATCTGCACAATGCTGGAAATAAGGTAAGTTTGGGGGTGAGGGGGCAAGCCACCTAACTGGTGGTATTAATAGTTGTCCTTTAAAAGCAAACTCAGCATCACTAAAAGTGTTCTTAAAGGAATAACCCCTTTTTATCATATGCTGATGCTGTGGGTCAGTATCATAGCCTCTTCTGATACGCCGTGTCTCATCAGGAAACTGTACCTCTGATTAGCATGTAGTATTGGCTCATATTTCTTTGAATTCTTAGCAGTTGGTGCCTGTACTCAACAACATTATTTGTAACAGATCTCACTGCAGTGACATAATGAGCTCCTTTTATACTCAATTAACACAGACATGGAAACCCAATTAAATGGCACAGCAAAATAAATCCGGAGTTAAATACAAAAATTACTATTTGAAGTTGTCAAGCCATTTTATATACACTTACTGTATGTATATTTCAAGTTAATTTAAATTGTACTGTGCCATAAGTAATTAGATATTAAAACAATACCATGAAACAATTAAATCAGCAGTTAGATTTTATAAATCAGTTAAATTAGAACATAAGAATTTTCATAAAACATGGACACGTTTGGAGATGAATAAAATTAATTTGAATTGAAAGAAACCTTATTTTAGCCATATGGAAATTACATTATAATAAATCAGCTAATGAATAATTATATAAAACACACCATAAGTCAGAGGCATACCTTGGTTATATGTTACATGGGGAAATGTATTTTGGAACTCCCCCCTGAACTGTAAACATTTGTATCGTGTCTCCCTCTGAACCACCCTCAAGCCCCTTTTTGTTAGGGAATTTACTTGCACATACTGACATTCATAATCATACACATTCACATATACACACAGTCTCCTAAACATAGACACAGACTTGTACACACATATACTTATATACATACTAACACACATACACACACAAACATTTATTTCTAACAGTGAGGTTACCCCAGCTTCCATTTTATTTTCTTTAAAGTGAGAGCTGAAATAAAACCACACACCTGGTGTCCAGTGGGGAGCTGCTGGGATCAGTCTGTGTACTGAGTGTCCATCTCCCTACAGCTCTGTACTGATACTGTGGTGTCATCATATACCAGCTCAACCATCAGTATATGATGTGCAAGGGAGCAAGAAATATGTTGGTAGGCAAGTACCCTTGTGGGAGAGTGTACTCTTTGCACCCCCTGCTGTCTGTCACCCAGGGCAGAGCATCTCTCTGCCCACCTATTAGTATGTCTCAGCCATAATAACTATCTCTAAACCAGTGGCGTTGCTGGGGGGGAGGATCAGAAGGGGCCATGGCCACCCCTACATCATGCCATACCCCCTCACAAATGCAGACACTGTTAAGAGCGACGTGTTTGTTTTTTTAATAATCCCTGGTGGAGAATGATGAATCATCCACCCGGGATTATTAAAAAAACAAACACATTGTAGAGGGGCGGGGCTGACTTGCAGTGGGGGCGGGGTCAAATTACAGTGGGGGCGAGGCTAAAGATGCCCAGAACACATTGATCGGGGTAACTGATGCACAGGAAGGGGAAAGCAGGATGGAGTCCCTGCTTCCTTAACATCCAGACTCCAGGAGCTGTAGTGCCTCCACTCCAGCCCATAATGGACAGAGGTAAGTGTGTGTATGTGTGTGTGTGTGACTGTCTCTCTCTGTGTGTTTGACTGTTTGCCTGTATGTGACTGTAACTGTGTGTGTGTGACTGTCTGCCTCTGTGTGTGACTGTAAATGTGTGTATGTCAAATCAGTGAGAGTCTGTGTCTGTCAGTGACGTCAGTGTGTGTTTGTCATTGAATGGCTGAGACTGCAGTTTGCCGAGGAATTAAGGGAGCATGTGTGTATGTACATACATGTTTTATAACTGCCCCCCTACTTTTATCCCTGGCCCACCATGTGCCCCCCTAAAATGAATCCTAGAGATGCCATTACTCTAAATAGCAATGTATGTCACAAGTAGTGTCTTAGTTTGGACCCTGACAAAGTCATGTGACATGAAAAATGTGCAGAGCATCTTAGATGAGTGAAAGTCTCTAGCGAATGTATTACAATTTAAACCTTGTCCTGGGAGTCTCTCCCAGACTCAACGCTTTGTATTTTACAGTTAGTGCTCCATGACATTATGCTGGCTTCTGACACAGTTATTTGAACTATTTGACAAAGGAATAGGCTATTGGAGAGCCACTGAGGACATCAATTGTGTGGTTGTTTTACCAACTGAAGCACTCTCACTTTGATTTCAATAAATAAACATACAAAACCCACTTTCAGAGGTTTTGGTTTTCCACCAGGTATCTACCCGATTTTCCAATAAAAGTAGAGAAATTAACCCTTTAGATATTTGGAAGTTAACCATTGATGTTAACCTCTGATATAACACTATTTTTGGTGTGTTTACCTGTTTTCTGATTTGTTGGGACCATTTGTCAATGTAGGTAGCACTCTTATGTGAAAGCTTGGAGAGCTCTACACCCCAGAGCTGCTATTGCATTAATGGAGAAGCTATTGTTTGAATACACTTAAAAGAACCATCCCACACCCTCACTTTTCAGCCACCTGTATAACCCTTCCTCATACTGCAGTGCAGAGAGGAACAAAAGCCAGGAAGCATACATGGTCTGTCTGTCTCTTTCTACTGGATCTGTTTCCTATGTTTGTAACTGTCTCTTCCTTCCTATGTCTATTTCTCATTTAGTCTCTGCATACTTCAAAGACCTCTGGGTTACATTAATAAATCCAAACGTATTACCATTCTATTTAGGTACCAATATAAAAACTTGCCAAACTTTATATTTGGCATAAATACTTTTTATTGAAGATGTTGATATCTGAATATCTCTTCAACATTTTCTGGTTATAAATTGATAATAAAAATAACACACACTGCAGTCTATTCTCGATTGTAAATCTTAAATTCTGAGACCCAATGTAATATCCTATATCCCTGAATGCCAGACGTCTGTATTGATTTGTGCTATACTGAAACCTTGATAGGACTCAGAGAGTTAATAGGCATCGTAACTTTTCTATGTCAGCTCATAAAAGTAAAAGGGCAGATTCCAGTCATTTGAAAACCAAATGAGCTACTAATTCACAGATTACTACATTGCAACATTGGACATTAACTCTTTGGACAGTAAACTTGTTTGAGCATATGTCTCGTCAAATATATTATCTTCGATTTGGTTTATGTATCTGTTGTATACCGTGCGTATTGCAATAATAAACCAAAAAAAAGAACTCCAAACATTTCACATATAGACACATGCATATATGTGGGCGTTTATGTACAAATATATATATATATCCAGGGGGCACGAATAAAATATGTCAACATTGAATTGACGTTGCTATTTAGTGGATAGGTGAGTGTGCTGGATCTTGTGTATTGTATAAATTGGCTCCCAGCAACACCCCATTAATGCATGTTCAGGTGAGTGCAGCCCCATGGTTTCTTATATATATATTTGAGAGTCTAGCCAACTCCCTGTCACAGGTGCCTGACTGGAACAGGTGATCATGGATGGGTAGTCTAGAAGGTGTGGGTGTAGGTGTGGGGTCCTTAATACCTTTTTAAATATAGCTTTAACCTGATAAGATGAAAGGAAGGGTTGTTTGTTAGGCCATGTGGTGTTGAATACCGGTAAGATATAATTTAATAGTTTTGAAGGATAGCTTTAGGTGAAGGTGGCAAAAGGAAATGAAAGCAATCAAAGTTTCCATATAGAATTTGTCAATAATGTGGAACTCAAGCAAAAATCTGTTGAAAATATGAAAACCCTATCATAAGATTTCCTTGTGTTATCAGAAAGACCTAGTTATGCAAGGTGATGCCCGTAAGTAAGTATATTATCTAGTCCATAACCATGTCCTGCCACCATGGTGCTGGCGTAGGTATCAGGGCTGCTGTTGGTGCTGGAACTCCTGAAATTGAGATCGGGATAAATGATCAGCTGCGATATCCAGGATTCCAGGAATATGTACACATGTCAGGAAAAAACTGTGCCTAGCCACTAGCCATCTCAGATTTCTCAGGCATCGCATGATGGCCAGGGATGACGAGCATCCCTTGTTAACAATATGGCAAGTCGCCATGTTGTCAGAAAAGCACCGCACCGTATTACCCGACCAGCAAGCGCCCGATTTGACTGCAGCAGCCACAATCAGGTGGCATGCATATCTAGAGCAATTCGGGAGGAATTCAACTGAAACTGGGGAAAAAGACAAAGTAATCGGAATATAAATGCCCACCCTTGCGAAATAATCTTCATGGCAAAATTTAGTGAACCCGACAGTGATTGGAGTTCCTTCCTATTGCAAGAACCCATTACAAGTTATTGCTCGATACATGAGAGGATGCGCTCAATCTTATCCGTGGGGAGGCTGGCTTGCATATGAAGAGAGTCCAGAACTACCCCCTGAAAACTGATAGTAAAAATGATAGTAAAACCTTCAGTTTTGGTTGGTGAAACAGGAACACCCAAGCATTCAAACAAATGTATAGTAACCTGGAGGCTACTGGTTGGAAGCAGGTTACTTTTTACAGTCAGAAAATTGTCAAGGTAATAAATCACAGTGGGGCATCTACAGATGTAAAGCAGCATCTAACACAACGTCTCCTCGAACATATCAAAGATCCTTGGACTGCTCTTTGAACCAAAAGTGAGCTGTGTGAAGAAATAGTATGACCTTTGCCACTTAACACCATGTAGATGCCACAGGGAAGGGTGAATAGGGAGGAGCTTGAATGCGTTTACTATGTCTGTTTTGCTAAGCCAAGTTCCTACACCTGCTGACAGGATAGCATTTATGGCATTGTCTACAGTAGCATATTGAAGTGAGAATTCCTCCAATGGAATGAGCGAGTTAAGACTAGGTGTTGTCGTAGCTGTCAGGGGTGGTGGTCCGGAGACCGGGACCCAGTATGCCTGATCTTGATAGTAGGAGTCACTGTGTGGAAATGGATTATCAGGGCCTGGTGCAGGGTAACTGCACGCCCCCTGGTGTTGAGCACCAGCATTTGTGTGGCCACATACCAGGGCCCTGATGCAGCTTCTGGGGATCCCAGGTGCCAGATGACAATATGCAGAACTCTCCAGGATCTGAATAGGGAGGCTCTGCAGCAGATATGTATCCAGTACTAGAAACAAGGCAAGACTAGAATAGACACCAAACAAGAAAACATTACAAAACTAGGAAAACCCAGAACCGGAGCAGGACAGAAAGCAGAACCCAGAACATGTACACAAGACATGAGGAAAACAAGGACAGGGCAGGACAGGACTGTACATGAACTGGGAATACAAGACAAAATAAAAGAAGACAAGAGATACATGGCAAAACAAGAGTACTAATATGTGCAATAAGCATTGGAGATTTAGACATACATAAATGGCCAAGATGTATGCAGCCCACCACTGTGCCAAAGTACTCCTATTACGGTGGGTCCTAGACTGCCTAGACTGCCTAGATATGCAGGACTAAATAAACAATAATAAAACACACACAGCACTTACCTGCAAGAAAGGGGCAGAGGACTTGGAACAACTGCCTGCAGGAACCAACTGAAACAAAAGGATTAATGGAAAAGGAAAGGGTGTGGCAACATAAAACAAACATAAAGGAATCTAGGAGACTGGGAATTCCAGGAACAGAATAAAGGAATTAACCCAGAAAACCCAGCATAAAGAAAACCAGACATGGAAGGGAGAACCAAAAAAAACAAGAAAACCTAAACAAGAATTGTAAAAAGAGTACTGGACATCAGAAGCCATTGCCAGAAATTATCCGCAGCCAGGAACAGGATGTGACAGTAGCATGGGAAGCAGAGAGGTCGATGATCAACCTTTGCTTATTTGAGGATTTCCCAGTAACCATACCTATGGGGTTAGTTCTCCATACTGAAAAGGGCTGAGAGTCGAATGGACGTAGTAAAACACCCTGGTCTATTTCCTTCTGGAGCAGTTCATTAATAGTGTCAGTATCAGTAAGGGCAGTCTGCAAGTTGTTACATTCGACTATCCCAGACAGCATATAAATGATCCCCGTGTGAAACCTTACTGTAAACACAGACACCAGAAATTCTACCAGATGTTGAGAGGGGTGGTTACCCAAAAATTCTGGTAGTAGTGAGACATTAAGAGATGACAAATAAGGCTTAGGGTTTAATTTATTAGGGCACGTCGTCTTGGAATGAGCCCGAAAACACTGTGAGCACATATTTAACAGTCTGCAGGCACTGTACCCGCAAGTGCCAGCATTGAAATTGTTACAGATTTGTGATCTTCCAAAAAACATAATATTCCATCCCAATTTATCTTTAACCCCTTAAGGACCAAACTTCTGGAATAAAAGGGAATCATGACATGTCACACATGTCATGTGTCCTAAAGGGGTTAAGAATCCTGTCTGGTCTCTCTGAGGGAGTCGGGTTGGGGTAGAAAGCACTCATTTCTGGGGTATTAGGGCATACATTTGCTGTGTGGGAGGTGGATGAACAGACAGCACAAGCTGGTGTCTTCAGGCCCGCAAAAGTGTCTACAAAGCAGTTCTGTACCCAGCATACTCCAGTCAGCTTGGTAGCTGAACTGGGCCAGTGATGCAGACGCCTTTGCTGAGAAATAACGGTGGTAGTCGTAAAAGGACGTGCCACCGTACTTGTGCCCCAAGTCTACCAGCTTGTGGAGGTAAAGATCAAATTCTTCCCTCCTGTCGGGATAAACTGCACACACCACATCCCTGTAGATCCCAAAAGCAAGAACAAATTCAGGTATTGACAATTTGCAATTCAGCCTGGGATCCCTAGATTTCAACACTACAGACACATCACCGTATGTGTATGTCTTGTTTTCCAGGACATCTTAAGGGGCAATGAGGAGCAAGACCAAATTCACATCTTTCCCTTCCAAGATGTCCTTTTTAATCAGGCCCGGACTGGCCATCGGGCACACCGGGCAAATGCCCGGTGGGCCGCGGTGGCCATGGGCCGAGGCCGGCAGGGGAGATCACAGGATCTCCCCTGCCGGTCTATGCAGGGCCGGCACTCTCCCAGCGCCGGCCCCGCTGTTTGTCACGACGGGCCGGTGGGGAGATCAAGGATCTCCCTGACCGGCCCACATGCGGCCGCCGGCGGGGAGAGAGGGAGGGAGCCAGCCAGCCAGGCTGGAGAGAGGACCCGGCGGAGCTCTAATTTGCAGCTCCGCCGGGTTCCTCTCGCGAGATCCGGCGCGTTGCCATGGCAACGACCGGATCTCGCGAGAGTGAACTCTAGCCTCACAGGCTAGAGTTCACTCACCCACGAGGACCACCAGGGAACACCGCGTGCCGGACCCCCCCTCCCAGTCCCAGCGTGCCGGACCCCCCCTCCCAGTCCCAGCGTGCCGGTCCCCCCCCCTCCCAGGCTAAAGGTAAGAAGGGAGGGGGGGAAATAATGACTTTTTTTTATTTTTATTTTATTTACCCCCCCTACACACACACACAATAACATTTATACAGCACTCTCACACCCATCACACACAGCACTCTCTCCCACATCACACACAGCACTCTCTCCCACAGCACTCTCACACCCATCACACACAGCACTCTCTCACACAGCACTCTCACCCATCACACACAGCACTCTCACACACATTACACACAGCACTCTCACCCATCACACACAGCACTCTCACACACATTACACACAGCACTCTCACACACAGCACTCTCACCCCTCACACACAGCACTCTCACACACATTACACACAGCACTCTCACACACATTACACACAGCACTCTCTCACACAGCACTCTCACACCCATCACACACAGCACTCTCACACCCATCACTCACACCCAGCACTCTCTTACCCATCACACACAGCACTCTCACACCCAGCACTCTCACACCATCACACACAGCGCACTCTCACAGAGCACTCACACACACACAGCACTCTCACACCCATCACACACAGCACTTTCACACACACACAGCACTCTCTCACAGCACTCTCACAGAGCACTCTCTCACAGCACTCTCACAGAGCACTCTCTCACACCCATCTCACACAGCACTCTCACACCCATCACTCACACACGGCACTCTCACACCCATCACTCACACACGGCACTCTCACACCCATCACTCACACACCGCACCCTCACACACACACATACACCGCACCCTCACACACACACATACTGCACCCCTCACATACACACAGAACCCCCCCAACACACTGCACCACACACATACACAATACTTCCAAATATATATATATATATATATATATATATACACACACACACATATACATATACATACACACACACACTACACTCTTAAAGGACCACTCTAGCCACCCAGACCACTTCAGCTTAATGAAGTGGTCTTGGTGCCAGGTCCTTCTAGGGTTAACCCATTGTTTTATAAACATAGCAGTTTCAGAGAAACTGCTATGTTTATCAATGGGTTAAGCCTTCCCCCAAAGCCTCTAGCAGCTGTCTCATTGACAGCCGCTAGAGGCGCTTGCGTGCTTTTCACTGTGAAAATCACAGTGAGAGCACGCAAGCGTCCATAGGAAAGCATTATAAATGCTTTCCTATGCGACCGGCTGAATGCGCGCGCAGCTCTTGCCGCGCGTGCGCATTCAGCCGACGGGGCGGATCGGAGGAGGAGAGCTCCCAGCCCGGCGCTGGAAAAAGGTAAGTTTTAACCCCTTTCCAGAGCCGTGCGGGAGGGGGTTCCTGAGCCACATATGCATCACATTACACCACAAACACAACACGACTAAAACCGACCTTATTACACAATACCACACCACGACCAGCTCACTCTACACACACGCAATACCACAAGCAGGCTCCAAACACATGCACAATACTCTGTCCTGGCATTTTGTCTCCTGGTATCCATTTATAGAGACACCAGAGACAAGTTGCAAGGAAACACAGTGCAAGCATGTTATTAAATTTGCTTGCACTGTGCAGAACAAATACAGGACTTTTTTCTCATGCTAGAGCTCTTCAGCAGAGCTCTGCGCATGGTCTGCCCTGGAAGAGCATTGAACCAACATGCTCACTTTGAGAGGAGGCGTGTTTGTCATTGGTGATGACAAAACACACCTCCTCTGCCCCGCCCCCTTTTTAGTGGGCCGCTGTGTTAAAAAAATGCCCGGGCCGAATTTTTCTCCCAGTCCGGCCCTGTTTTTAATGTTTGCTGGCACCATGTGTGCAGGGTTAATAATGTGCCGTTTTTTTAGACCAATTAGGGTATTACCAGATTGGGAGCTGGGGAGAATAGTAGAATCAGGATTAACCAGTGACCATGGGGAATTCAATTCAATCCTATCCAGTTTGTCATTGATACGACTTAAGGAGGATAGAACCAAGGACATTACAGCTTGAAGATTAGAAGCGTTGAGTTTATTGAAAAGGAGCAGGGCCTGGTGAAATGACCGTCTGTAATAACCTATGAGAATTATCGTGAGTTGTAGAAACCACATCGTAAAGTTCCCTTAACAACTTATACAAAAAGATATCTACCAGTATACTACTTGAAGAAAGTGGACCGGCACTAAAAAGACTCGGAATGCGGCTAGGATGGCCTAGTACCAGGACTATTGAGACCAGAAGTGGCCAGAATAACCATAATCACTAACCTATATACACAGTGAAATGCAAATTCTAGGAGAGCTGAAGCTCAATTGTTGAATGCTGCTGAGAACTGAAACATAAGATGTCTATAATCAAACTTATGAACATAATGCCAAGTACATAAGACATGAGAAAATAGTAATTGGGGTGGAACAGCACTACAGTACTAATCACAGAGGTCGATGGAGCTGCACACCTGAGGGGAAGGGCAACCCTCAAACCCTTCAATAAATCTGGGAGAACAGGAAACAACAAAATGGAACAAATGAGAGATAATATTTATAAATGAGAGATAATATTTACAAAAGAGTCTCTGAAAATACAAGGTGGGCCTTGGGTAGGTCTTCTTTGGTTCTTGATAAGATCCTCAGTGGTTAATATGAAAAACAAAAGTAAACACAAAGAGAGACCAATAGTGCAAAACCGTTAGGAGATGGTGTCACGGACAACACAAAAATAGAGAAATGCCAACTCACAATCGGTAGAGCTATGCACAGCTCTAAGTAAAACAACATACAGTGGTATTTGAAACTCCCCACCTGTAGGATAAAGCTGGACAATAGGTGATTCTTCAATACTTTTTAAATGTCTCAAATACGTGTCAGCATATAAAATACATAAGAATAAGAGAAAAAAAACAATGGTGCAATAACGTATGACACCTGCGGCTACAAACAAACACTGAAGTCCTAAGAGTGCCAACTTACAATAAAAAGAGCTATAACCAGCTCTGAGTAAAACAGCATACAGTGGTATTTAAACTCCCCACATGTAGGATATCCTTCTGCCGCACTGGCTGACTCTACAAAGCATGTCTGCAGCAAAGCAATGTAGCTACCGAACATCTGTCAAGGTATAGGAGGCAGGTAGAGGAGAGCCCTATACTGCCTGTCACAAATACGGTGTTCACTATTTCTGTTCACTATTTCACTATTTCTCTATTTCTGTGTTCACCGTATTTGTGACAGGCAGTATAGGGCTCTCCTCTAACCACTGAGGACCTTATCAAAAACCAAAGAAGACCTACCCAAGGCCCACCTTGTATTTTCAGAGACTCTTTTGTAAATATTATCTCTCATTTATAAATATTATCTCTCATTTGTTCCATTTACCTCACATAAGACACGAGACCTGATAATCACTGAATAACAGAGTCTATAAACGTTAATGCAAGATTAACTAATAAGCGTGACATAACCAACAAGCAATGTTTGCTAATATACCGAAACAAATTTGTCTAAAACAATTAGCAGACAACATCTAAATAACTACATATAATAACAAAAATTACCACCGGAGGCCGCCATGCAACACATAGAAAACCCACATTCTCATAAGCCTGCGAAAGTCTATTGCAAACATAGGGAGCTCAGTTAAAAATATATAAGAACGGCCATGCTGTGGCTAAGTTTCGTATATAACCGACATGCTCCCTGACCATGAAAACCATACGAATTAGGATTTTTAAAACTAGACGATACATTGTTCATGCGCTGAACAAGTGCGTTAGTGCGCATGCTCCCGAAAAAGCCTGCTAGCCCAATGAGCCCAAACAGCTGGAAATAGCTGAGAATCAACCACATGAACCTAAGCGTTCGTATGGCCACGAACAGAAACGAACAGGGATGCCTGCATGAGAGTCAGAGCCGACCCAGAACAACATAAGTGCCGGGTGGCTTGACTTACAGTTTTACCGGATATAGCCTCTTGAAGCCACTGCAGCCGTATGGATTTTCTTTCGGGATTCAGAAGTCAGGAGGTTGCGAGATGGAAGACCAGGGACTGCAGGGACCAGGTAAGAGTTCCATGAGATGCAGGTAAGTAAATGGCCAGACCTGAGATGGTAGTGAGGAGGCGGCTGGTGCTCCTTAAGAAGAAAAACCAAGCCCCTCCCACAACTTCAGGCCCAGCCTTCCATATATATATATATATATATATATATATATATATATATATATATATACACACACATAAACTGATCAGCCACAAGATTAAAAATCACCTACCTAATACCACTGTGTAGGTCCCCCTTGTGCTGTCAAACCAGCTCTCATGTATCGAGGCATGATCTGCACAAGACCTCTGAATGTGTTCTATGGTATCTGTTACCAAGGCATTAGCAGCAGATCCTGCAATTTGCATGGTGGGTCCTCACCAGATTTTTTTGTTCCAGCACATCCCATGGATGCTTACTCAGATTGAGATATGGGGAATTTGGAAGCCAAATCAACACTTTGAACTCTTTGTCATGTTTCTCCAACTATTCCTGAACATTTTTTGCAGTGTGGTAGTTTGCATTATCTTGCTGAAAGAGAACACTGCCATCAGGGAATACCATTGTCATGAAGGGGTGTACGTGGTCTGCAACAATCTCTAGGTGTGTGGTACATGTTAAAGTAAGATTCACATGAATGCCAACACCAACAGTTTCCAGCAGTACATTGTCTAGAGCATAACACTGTCTCCGCAGGCTTTTCTTCTTCATATAGTGCATCCTGCTGCCATCTTTAGCCTATGTAAATGATGCACATGCATCTGGCCAGCCTTCTGTTTAAAATGAAAATGTGATTCCTCAAACCAAGTAACCTTCTTCCATAGCACCATGGTCCAGTTCTGTATCTCATGTCCTCTTTGAAGGCTCATTCAGTGGTGGACAGGGGTCATCATTGGCACTCTGACACCTCTGCAATTCACTGTGTATCATGGTCAGCATTAGGTTTTTCAGCAATTTGAGCTACAGTAAGTCTTCTGTGTGATCGGACCAGGCGGGCTAGCCTTCACACCTTATGTGCATCAATGAGCCTTGGGTGCCCAGTTTACTGGTTGTCCTTCCTTACACCTCTTTTGGTAGGTACTAACCACTGCATACCAGGAACACCACGCAAGACTTGACATTTTGGAGATGCTATGACCCAGTAATTTAGCCATCACTATTTGGCTTTTGTCAAAGTCACTCAGATCTTTTTACTTTCCCATTTTTCTTATTTCCAACATATGAAATTCAAGAACTAACTGTTCACTAGCTGCCTAATATATTTGACACCTTGACAGGTACCACCATAACAATATAATCAATGTTATTGACTTCACCTGTCATTGATTTTAATGTTGTGGCTTATCAGTGTAGGGATGTTATAAATGCTACTAGCTGGAAGAATAAGTATGTTGTTCATGGGACTCAGATATTTCCAAAATGAGCAGTGCCTAATATCACAAATGCACTAGCTAGGTAGGTAATCAATTTTAGGCCTAGCTAGGTAGGTAGGTAATCAATTTGGATAAAACAACCACAGTTTTGTAATTGCTGCTAAAATCTGTATACTTCAGTATTGGAGATAAACTACAGCCCCAGCTGTGCGAGTGTGGGTAAAGGCTATTTAAAACACACATGCACTGAAAGGTTTGCTGTCACAACAAGATCAGTCTTTGAAAACATGGTTCTATTCAATCTGATTTTTGGAGTTTCCTTGCTTCTAGCATTATGAAAATAACTTAGTGGACGATTTGTCACCAGTTCTCTCCCTCTCTTTTTTATGAGGTTTTGGTATTTGACAGTAATGAGCTCATCGCTGACTAAATTCTGATTTATGGAAGAAGCTACTGCAAAACTAGGAGTACAGAGAACAAAGAGAACATTAGCTACTTGCACTTTAGAATAAGCTCACCTACAAGAAGTTCTAAGTTTAAAGTACAAAATGTTTTTAGGATGGCCCTAAGAGGAAAATATGAGTGACATAGTATTAGCTCCATTCACCAGCATCCAAAAATCTGGTTATTTTGGCCACATTCATGACAGCAAATACCCCAGTGCTAAACTGAACTGGATAATAGAGATAATAGAGGTTACTTTTTTTACCCGTTTTACCTAATGTTATCTTTTAGTTAGGACAAGATACCACAGAGTTAATAAAACAAGAGCTAAACATTGCGTATATAAATATTAGTGCACTGAATTTGAAATCAGAGCTGGTTTCCCATAAGGCAGCCGAGGCCATAATCTCGGGCTTCAAACAACAGTGGGGTGGCACTGCTGGAACCCTGGATCGATGATGGTACAGTAGGAGTGCTCATGCGAGATGTATAATAGGCAGTAGTTGAACTACCGCGGTGGCAGGGGTTGCAGCTGCAATCGGGCACACCACTCCAGGAGGCCCAGCCGCCTTGCGGACCCCTGCAACCACAGTGCCCCACTTTCATGTGTTGCAGACCTGGCCCAGACGGCATAACCGCCAGGGTCGCACGTTAAGGGGCCCATCGAGTGGCCCATGCTGTTAGGGCGACCCAATGGCAATGAACATCCAGGGGGCCCGGTCAGCGCTGATGCATTTTAGTCACTCCACCCAGCTTACACCGGGAGCCACGCAGGAGAAAGGAGAGGCGGGACTTTGACTCCCATAGGCTGTGTCACCACTGGACCCAGGGAAAGTCACCTTCCTGCACCTAAAAGGTAGGATACAGGAGGGTGACTAAAATATTTTTTTTTGTCTGCTGGCCCCTTTTTATTTATTTTTTTAAAATGTATTTATTTTTTATTAAGACACGAAAAGCACATACACATGCAATAATAATCAGACAGTAAGCAATGGATATAGGTATATAACATTGTTGTATAGGATTACTGGATTACTGGAGAGAGGGGTGGGCACTACACACATTGTTGCCCGCTGAAGTAAAAGGGCTGGTCAGTCATGAATAGTGGTAACATTGGTTTTTAATCGGGGTTCATGCGTGTCATAGTGCAACCATAGTTAACTAGAGATAAACACGGATAGCTATAAGCGAAGTTGGTGATCATAACAAAGTATGGCGTATAAGTCAAATTGAACATTAGTTAAGTAACCAACTGGTGTCCCATGAGGGGGATCCTCAACAGGAGGAGAGGGGGAGCGGGAAGGGAAATGTTGCTGCTTGGGTAGTGTGACAAGCCTTATGTATACGTAGAAGTGATATTATGTAATCTGTGTCAACCTGAGTTAGTTTTGGCCAGTAGGGGGTTGTTGTTGGAGGAAGGAGATCCAAGGGTCCCATGTCTGTTTGTATTGGGCATACTTGTGGGTTAGCAAGTGGCAAATTTCCTCTATCATTCGTATATTTTTGACTTTATGTATACAGTCCCTCATTGAGGGTGGATTCATTTTGTATATGGGTGTGTGTTTGTATGTTTGTGTATGTGTGTCTGTATGAATGTTTCTCTGTTTGTGTGTATGTATGTCTGTATGTATGTATGTATGTATGTCTGTATGTCTGTATGTCTGTATGTGTCTCTGTCTGTCTATGTCTGTGAGTCTCTGTGTGTGTATGTTTTTATAATGTACACTTTCAGTGCTATTGTCAGTTTTGTATAGCAGTAATGTCTTTTGCTCTATTTAATAACTCTCTACAATAAATAATAAAATGTGTAATTCAGGTGCATTCAAGATTGCCTGTGTTCCACTGAACGCATTTGAATAGTAATAAGCTTATTATGCACCCAATTAATAAATATTAGGCATTAAAGAGGCTGGTTATGTTTTTCAAAACCATTATTAAATAACAAGTAATTTACTTGTAATTGCCTCATCATTTACTGTAGTTGAATTACACCTTTAGCAATAAGTTTCTATCAGAAAAATTGGCACGTTCTCAAAATGGAGAAATGCAGTATCCTAGCAAAGTTGTGTGAGTCATCGTACCATGCTTGATTTGAGGTACTCATGCTTATTAGATGCTAATCAGTGTAATTAGCGCTGCTATACTGCAAATGTTAATAGACTAACCTGTATTATTTCCTCTTTTTTCAGATAAAAGGAAGTGGGATCAAATTCCATTAGTGAGTTTGAAAGTTTAAGTCAGTACAGTTACATTTTCAAATTCTTATCAAGCTCATTTAAAAAGCCACATTCCATAAACAATTAACAAGAAAAACTGTAATTTGTATATTATGAGGTTTTAAGACTGAGACAGTTCCTATCTGGTCACATGACACAAGTCACAAAGTTTTTGTTAAGTGGATATTGTGTCTCGGTCTGCTTGGCGCAACAAGCATATATAGCTACATGTAACAGCTGCTCAAAGTTCTGCCAGTCTACCTAATCTAAGATCACAGCAGTGTCTGTTAGATATTTTACAGCTGTTTTGCATGTGTACACAATATGAAAGATAGGTTTTTATTTAGTTTATCGCAGTCTATTACAGAAAATGACAACCCAGTCAAAACGGTTACATTTTGTTTATTATAATATATCTTGTCTAAATTAGACATGAAAGGTATTTTATCAGTTTGTGAACAAAGTTATGTTGTGCGAACAAAAAATATTTGTGTTGTTTACGCGTAACTGCAACTATACTTTTGTGCAAATAAAATAAAAACGATATAACATTTTATTCTTGAGAGTGCATCATTGTTTCTTATGGCATGACATGAAACTCAATTATTTTCTCAACACTAAATGCATATATCTATTTATGTTTTGTTTACATAATACTTACAGGGATACAAGATATGATCTATTTATTTATTATGATGTGTTTTTTGGTTCAGCAGTTTTCTGTATAACAGGGTTACAGACAAAATGGTATTATGAAGTTGCAGGCTTTAGAAATGTAAAGACAAAAATAACATTGTGTACATGTCAGTCTTTTTCCATCTGTAATCTGATCTTCCAATTATTAGCATGTTATATATCCACAAATGGCTCAGACATTGTAGTAAAACAGAACTTCTCTTTACTTCAGTACACATACATAATGACATAACACAAGAGAGACTAACAGAACAGAACAAGTGCATAACTTCACTATGCTGCCATCTACTGGAAGGTGGACTGCCTAACACCCCAATACATAACACTCCTCCCCCCTAAACCTCAAAGTCTTTGAGATAACTGGGAGGGTGAATATTTCTTCTTGGGCGCCCCAAAACCATGTTTGGAGCTGCTTCACCTGGACCTTCAGTTGTGCCCATCCCTTCTTCCTGTGCTCTCTCAGATGGACCACAAGGAACTGGTTCTGCAACAACAACTCCTGGAGAACTGACACCTGTATCACCCAGTGGTTCGACATCATCTGATAAAACCCGGTATGACCGACAGCAGGCACAATCTCATCACTCCTTTCCTGGATCTCATCGACATGCCTTCATTATATTCTACCATCACGAATTTGAACTTTGTATGACAAAGGTCCTGTGGCCACAAGTACTTTTGCAGGTATCCATTTAGGCCCAGAAACATAATTCCTGAAATAGACAGCACTGTCAGGTGCAAATACTCTCACAGTGGAAGCATTATAGTTCTTATTGAATTGCAATTCTTGCTTCTCTTGTAACTCAGGATGTAAACGATCCAGACAAGTTTTAAGACGGCGGTTCATAAGGAGCTCTGCTGGACTACTACCAGTGCTTGAGCATGGTGTTACATTGTAGCAGAAGGAAATTTGCAAGTCTACAATTCCAATCTCCTGCAATAATTCTCTTTAATGAGTCTTTGGTAGTCTGAACCATTCGCTCAGCTTGACCATTTGATGATGGGTGAAATGGTGCAATCGTAACATGTTGAATAAGATTACTTGCCATGAACATTTTGAATTCTGATGAGGTAAATTGTGTTCCATTATCTGACACAATTGTATCAGGCAACCCATGTGTAGCAAACAGCCTCCTTAGAATCTTTATGACTGTGACTGAGGTAGCAGATGTAACTGGAACAACTTCTAACCATTTTGAAAAGGAGTCAACAACTAAAAAAAACATCTGTCCATAAAAAGGGCCAGCAAAATCTATATGTAAATGGGACCAAGGTGACCTAGTCACTTCCCAAGGATGTACTGAGGCTTTAGGTGGAGCATGACAAGTAGATTGGCATGGTACACAGTTCTTCACTCACTTTATAATAACTTCATCCATTTTAGGCCACCAAACATAATTTCTGGCTAAAGCTTTCATGCAAACTATTCCAGGATGTCCTTCATGAAGAGCATGCAACACTCGAGCTTGTCCTGCATTTGGAATTACCACTCTGTTTCCACATAATAGGCACCCTTTATAGGCAGATAGTTCATGTTGGCACACTACAAATGGTTTGAACTTGTCTTCCACTTTTGATTTTGGCCACCTCCTCCAAACCCAGTTGAGTACATGGGACAGCAAAGGATCCTGGGCAGACATACAACCAATGTCACTTGCATGTAAGGGAGAGTTTGGAATGGATTCCAATATGAGGACCTCAGACATAGGAGGAACAAGGAAGTCAGGAGAAGGCAAAGGTAATCGGCTTAATCCATCAGCATGTTTGATACCCTTGCCAGGACGATACTTGAACTCACAATCATAGGCATTCAGCATAAGGGACCACCTGAGCATGTGTGGTGAAATTATTTGAGGAGTGGGAGTATTGCTGGTGAACAGACCCAGTAAAGGTTTATGATCTGTTATAATAGTAAACCTCTGCCCATACAAATAGTCATGAAACTTTTTTACACCGGACACAATAGCTTAAGCCTCCTTGTCAATTTGGGCGTAATTCCTCTCTGTAGTAGATAAAGTCCGTGAATAAAACGCAATAGGAGCCTCAACCCCATTTCTCAAAGTGTGGCTCAAGACAGCCCCTATGCCATATGGAGAAGCATCGCAGGTTAGGTTGAGCAGTTTCTCCAAATCATAGTGTACAAGCAAACTGTCAGAAGACAACAGTTTTTTAGCAGTGCTGAAAGCGGTAGTATGAACGTCAGTTCACTTCCATGGAGCATCTTTATCTAGTAGACAATTCAGAGGTTCAGCAACAGTGGCTTTATCAGGCAGAAAAGAATGGTAAAAATTAAGCAACCCTAGGAAAGCTTGCAGTTCTTGTTTGTTTGTTGGAACCGGAGCTCTATAGGTAGCTTCAACCTTAGAATCAGTTGGATGAATGCCCTGTGCGTCAACTCGGTAACCAAGGAAATCCACGCTGCTTAGACCACCATCAAGAAAACCTTGTAAAACAAGTTGTAGCGGTGCAGCCAATGACTGTATAGAATCTGCTCCAATAAGAACGTCATCAAAATAAGGCACTACACCTGGAAGTCCAGATAAGAGGTCCTCCATTAAATTCTGGAATATGCCAGGAGCAATGGAAACTCCAAACTGCAAACGTCTTGCTCGGAAAGCTCCTTTGTGTGTTAGCAGCAGCCTCATCATCCACAGGTAACTGCTGGTAGGATTGAGCCATATCCAACTTGGCAAATACTTTTCCTTTTGCCAAAGTAGTAAGAATTTGATTAACAGCTGGAATTTGATAGGGATGCTCTTGCAACGCTTTATTGATTGTGCATTTGTTCTCTCTGAATGGCATCAAGCTCTCTTCTGAATAGCATCAACCACCTTATTAGCTTCCAGGAAAAACACTAACTGCTCAGCATATGAGTCCCATGAGGCTGAATTAGTCAGATCAAATTCCTCCATGTGTCCCAGAGAAGTCATGCTGGAGATATTTGTAGATAATAGAATTCCAAAAGGAACATTTTACTTCCTCACTCAGGGTGATTATATTTCCTATATATATATATGCTGCAGTGTCCATTTACTGACATCCCATCCTCATTGCCAGTTTAATGTATTCGCATGTTATATATTCACAAATGGCTCCCAGACATTGTAGTAAAATATAACTTCTCTTTACTTCAGTACACACACATAATGACATAACACAAGAGAGACTAGCAGAACAGAACAAGTGCATAACTTCACTATGCTGCCATCTACTGGAAGGTGGACTGCATAACACCCCAATACATAACACTAACCAACAAAAATTCAGGGGAAAAAAGAAAAAGTTAATTATTAGGTTTTTTTAAAATTAAAAATAAACAAAAAGAAGAGAAAAAAAAGACAATGCCCTGATTACATAAGTTTCACCCTTTCATAATGATGACTGTTGCTGTGTTCACAATTATCCAAACACATTCTAAATCATGCCTGTAGGTAAATAACAAGTAATACCGATTTAAACCCAGATTCAAGTTGACTGTCGCTATAGGATATTTGGTGTTTGTACTTATTGGGAGTACCATTGTCTGCAAAGAGTTGCCAAAGAAATTGCAAAAGCTAATTATTGAAAAGTACCAATAAGGAGAGAGTAATAAAAGAATACTGAAGGCACTGGACGTATTATGGAGCATAGTCAAAACCATCTTCGACAAGTGTAGAGAATGAGACACTACAGAGTTATATCAAAGATCAGGCCGAAGAAAACACAAGGGCCTAATTTTTGTTTGGGAGACTGCCAAGAGGTCAAGATGAACCCTGAAAGAGCAAAAGGAATTTCTGGCAGGTCATTCCTTGAATGTGACCACAATCTCGTGTTCTGTACATGTTTGGGCTATGGAGTAGGGTCGCAAAACAGAAACAATTACTTACAAAAAGGAACATCAAAGTCCATCTAAATAATGTCAGAAGTAGAGTTGAGCGGACACCTGGATGTTCGGGTATGGTGGGTTCGGCCGAAAAAAAGTCAGGGTTCAGGATCGAACTTGACCCCGAACTTGACCCTGAACCCGAACCCCATTGAAGTCAATGGGGACCCAAACTTTTGGGCACAAAAATGCCTCTAAAAAACTCCTGGAAAGGGCTAGAGGGCTGCAAAAGGAAGTAAAATGGGGATAAGAGTAGGACAAGTGCCCTGCAAACAAATGTGGATAGGGAAATCACCTAAAATAACATAAAAATTAAAAATACAGCGGAGCCATAAAATAGCACTAGATGGAATCTTTGATTTTAGCTTTGGAAGAACATAAATCAAAATCTAAGGCATGGCTGTCAGGAGGATCACCAGAATTATCCATTTGAGAGAGGGTTGGAGGGCAGGGTATTCTCCTTCATTGTTCAAAATGAGCTCAATTCCTGATGCATGGAGAAAAGGCCTTCACAAGCCTCAGCTATTGTGTACATAGTTTATACTAAGTGACCCATAAGTTGAGGAGGCGGTGACCGTGGCGGTGTAGGTGGCAGCGGCGGTGGAGGAGGAGGATGTAGCCAACACTGTTTTTTTTTTTTTTTTAAATTGGGGTATCCCCCAAAATATTGGGACATATAAAAAAAAAGAACCATTTGTGGCCTGCGGTGCATTTCTTGCAGTCCTGATGCATGGAGAAATGCTCAACTCCTGATGCATGGAGAAAAGGCCTTCACAAGCCTCAGCTATTGTGTACATAGGTTAAACTAATTGACCCATAGGTTGAGGAGGCAGTGACCGTGGCGGTGTAGGTGGAAGCAGCGATGGAGGAAGAGGTAGCCAACACTGTTTTTAATTTGTTTGTTTTTTAATTGGGGTAGCCCCCAAAATATTGAGACATATAAAAAAAGAAAACTCTGTTCCGCAGAGCCACTGACCCGTGCGTGCTACAGCTGAAACTTCACTATCACCTGCTGCTGCTTGCACAGTCTCATGAGTTGGTGAGCGGGAAGGCCAAAGTTACGCTGCAGCGCAGACAGGCGAGCAGCAGCAGGGTGAGAACGCCAAAAGCGCGCACAGACAGCCCGCACTTTCTGCAGCAGCTCTGATATATCTGGGTAGTTTTTCAGGAATTTCTGCACCACCAAATTCAGCACATGCGCCAGGCAAGGGATGTGTGTCAAACCGGCTAGGCCCAGAACTGCTACGAGATTTCACCCATTATCGCACACCACCAGGCCGGGCTTGAGGCTCAGTGGCAACAACCACTCATCGGTCTGTTGGTCCATGTCCGTCCACAGCTCCTGTGTGGTGTGGGGTTTTTCCCCCAAACATATGAGTTTGAAAACAGCCTGCTGTCGTTTCCCCCTGGCTGTGCTGAAGTTGGTGGTGAAGGTGTTACGCTGACCAGATGAGGAGGTGGTAGAGGAGGAGGAGGAAGAAGTTGAGTAGGAGGAGGAGACAACAGGAGGCAAAGCTGTGTACCCAAATAAAGATTGTCAAACGTTGTATTCTGGAACTGTGTCCCATCCGGTTACTGGGGAAATGGGTCTGACCTATTCTAATCAAAGGTCCCGCTTCAATTGGTGGCAAGCGACAGGATCCCATGTCCCTGCCAACAGACCCATGGACTACAGTGCTCTAAAGTGACCTACACTGCAGGACTTGTGTGGAGCCAGAGGAATAACACCTGGTGGGCATAACAAGGCCGAATTGACTGCTGCGCTCATGGAGGACGACCAGGCACGCAGTGAGGCAACGAACCCCAGCCAGGGGCCAGAGATAAGGAGGAAGTGTGCAAGGAGGTGTAACAGCGCCTGGCATATTACCGAGAGCCACCCTCAGAGGAGATTGTCAGCAGGACCTTTTTGGAGGTGCAAGCCTATGTCCTTGGCAATAGACAGAGGACGACCTCCATGAACCCAGATGAAGGAAGAAGGGAGCAGAGGGCGCCAGGAAGCACAACCACCCTGGCCCACAAGCTACCATACAATGCCTTCAAAGACTTCAAGGAAGAAGGCATTGATGACTTTTTACAAGACTTTGAGCGCCAGTGCCTACTCCAAGACGTGGATCCCAGCGACTGGGTCACCATCCTGCCAGCAAACTAGTGGGGATGCAGCGGATATTTACCGGGCTGTATCAGAATAGCAGATCAAAGACTATCCCTTTATTACCCAAATCCTCCTGGCCCGGTATGCGGTCACCCCCGAGCAATACCGCAGAAAGTTTAGGGAGACCCAGAAAGGGGAGAAGGACTCCCATGTGGAGTGGGCATGCCACATCACAAAGGCCACCCAGAACTGGCGCAACTCCCATCAAGCCAAGTTCCCAGAGGAGATCACCCAGCTCGTCATGCTAGAGCACTTTTTCAATGGGCTCCTCAACGACAAGGCGACGACGCATTTGTATGTCACCTATATCAACTTTCGATGCCACTTTCTGCACCTAACGGGGGTAACGGGGAATCAGGGTTCGATTCTGGAGAGGAATTTTAAAGATAATACATGCAGACGAGCGCTAGGGGACAGCCGCTCCGCTTTTGCACCCTGCTCCCTCTTATGCTGTGCTGGTGCCTCTGTGCTACCAGTGCCTCTTCCTTCAAACTGCACATGTCACTCGCATGACCTTCATTCAATGTGGGGTCTAGGACCTCATCATCCTCCACATCTTGTCTACTGGACTAATACAGCACTGTAGTGCTGCTGACGAATTTGGGTCACTAGGTGGTATATTAGTGTTCCATCTTTTTTTGTGTATTTAACACTAGTGGTCTCAAACCATGGAACACTAGTGGTCTCAAAGTGAAGTCACTCTAAATACACACCCCAAACAAGTGAACAAACTAATAACAAAATGTGGATAAGAACACTCAATAGAAAGTGTTACCAGGTACTATATTTTTTAGTGCTGTCACAGCGTCTTTCATGATTATAAAGGAACTATAAAGTATCACTATTTCTAAAGCATATCTCCTAACATCAACATTAGGATTGATTTAGTTGGATCTGTGCTTTTTCTGTGGGTCTTCTTTGCTTAGTATAAGCAAGATATGCAAAGGTACATTAAATCAAATGTCCGGAATGTAGTAATTATTTTGAAATGACTGCATATAAACAATAAGAAATGTGTAACTAAATAAATAAAAATTAAAAAAATTATATCTGGAACGGATTTAAAAAAATCAGGCTGTATTTATCTAATTGATTGGACATGTTAGTTACAGGGTTTAATGGTAACTATAATGGCAACTATAAGGTTACATCCTATATGCAGCCACATTGTTCACTACAACTTGTTTTGTTCAATGTTCAAGGAATCAAGAAAGTCGTCAGAGCATAGTACTGAAGTATTAGTACTTTGTTTTTTAAAGCAGCTTAATTTGGATTGACTTAAAAAAGATAATTGTCACAGACAGATAATTGTCAAGGGCAGCTTTTATTTGCTCCAAGCACAGAGTTGGCAGAATTTATGAAACCTTTAAAAGTTAATTATAAATGTAGCAAGATTTAAACCTGAGGGCTTTGAAACAAAGTTTAAGAGTTGCAGAAGAGCCAGGACTAACTAAGACTGACGTTTCAATTACACAGGTATCTCCACAGATGACTGATTCATATTAGGGCATGGAGAAGTACAGTGGCAAGTTGAATAGGCATGGTGCCTTTATAAATAGATTATACTGACTATAAGGTGATAGTGGGAAAGCAAGAGTTATTGTTATTAATAGGTGTTGCTACAAATAACCATCAGGAAACAACAGTTAGCATCCCATTGATAGTGGCGACTTAGTGTAAGCTAATTTCTAAAGGATAACAACTAACAAACCATTTGTGCTGAAAATGGGAGCCCTGGTTGTAACTCCCATTTTCTTCTGAGGCCCATGCTTATTAAAACACCCTCTTTATAAAACAATCCTGAAGCTTAATTATTTGAGACCTATGTGCTGTGGTTGGACCAAGGTCTTGTGTATCGAGAAGGACAAAGAAATTTAGACCTGGTCAAGGCGACAGTTATGTCAAAATTATGGTTCATTGTTGGCTAGTTTTCTACTACACCCACTAAACTAAAACTGTCTCCATAGTAGTGGGGTTATTTATTAGTCCAAATTGCACCTTACTGAACTGGGGCAAAACAATTTGCTGCAGTATGGGGCCCTTTCAACTGCAATATCCAGACATTGCTTGCACTATTTAACAATATCCAGATTTTGCAATTCATCCACCAAACATGCTTGAATTTGGTCTGGTCTAGATCAGCTGAAGTTCAGACTGAAAGCTCCAAAAACCAGGCTTGAGTATTTAAAATCTGTGCTCAGATTCAAAAAAAATTCCACATTTTGCCTGCTGGTAGTAGTGGTGGTGATGGTAGCAACACTACAAGGTGAACTACTTGAGTCAGTGGCAGTAGGTGCAGCTGATGTCACAACTGTCTCTATTGGATGAAGTGATTCTAAAGCAGATCTGGACTTGGAGATGGTGGAGAAGAAACAGAAGGCAAGTGCTCACTAGTTGTTGTAGAAAATACTGAGCTGCTGCCTGTCCTCTCCACACTCTCTTCTTCTAATTCCTTCAGCTCATCATAAATAGTCAAGTAGCTCCTGGGCCAGGAGTCATAAAGATGCTAGGTCTGCAGTGGTGGGGGAAACATAATTATAATAACCACCACCAGCAGACATTGAGGACACAGCTTTGGTACTCTGCGATAAGTCTCCACTAAAGCATGGCTCGGGACACTATAAATAGACTCTGCTGTTCTCTCCCTTAGTTGTCTCTTAATGCTTTAACTAGCTGTGGCAGAAAGTGATGCAGTGCCAGTGGAAGTTGTTGCAGCATAAAAAGGATGTTAAAAAAACAAAAGACTCCTGGATGTTGAATCAGACATAAAAGTGGGCATATATTCTCATTATCCTGAGGCTGAATACTACTAAAAGTGGTGACGGCGGCAGTGGTGGTGGAGGCAGCGGTTTCAGCAGTTCTCATGACTGGTGTTAAAACAGTCAGAAGCCGTGGCACTTCAGCTGATGGGGAAAATGGGGAACATAACCCCTTCCCCTACTATTACGCTCCCTTAATTTTTTCTTGGGATTAGTATGTAACATTGATGATGGTGGGTTTGCTTATCTTACTACAATAAATTGGAGATCTGAATGATTATGTATGGTGTTAACTAACAACTTTATTTAGCAAAAATGTGTTGTGAAATGGGTATGTGCTTGGTGGATATACTGCAGACATGTTAGTGTGTTTGACTTTTAGAAACATTGCACAGTGCTCACACAGTTGCACAGCACACAGTAGATTGAACACTGGATTTTATTTTTCCAAATACTTAACGAAAAGAAAAAAAACACAATATGTCAAACTGTAAATTGTTGATTGTAGGTTTATATTAAGAGGCTATCAGTATGAATCTGCACTAACCGTAAACAACAGTGTCACACTATAATGAATTAATTAGGCTATCCTTACCACTCAAAGGTGTAAGTGGTAGTTGGAGTAGCTATGTAAGAGAAACTTTTTTCAGCTTTTTCTCTGCATTTTTCTGAGCACAACCCTTAAAAAGGTTTCTCTTTCTTCAAACAGTTAACAAAAACATAAAAAAAATTAATAACTTTGAATAACTTTAAATTGGTTATTCCAAATTGGTTTTAAATGGCTGTATATTGGTAACCTGGTCTCACACTAGGATCAGTGACATAATGGTAATCCCCTGTTTCCCACTCAGTGTTGTTACAAGTGCCCCTGACAGTAACAAGGTCACTACGTGCTTTAAACAGCAGCAAACTAAATCTAGTCATCTAGAGATTGTGGATTTGGGGTTTTCACGAGCTTTTAGCCATAATCATCGCACTTATGACAAATCACGGCTTGAACTATCTTGCTTTGCATGTAATGCGTCTATCTCATATATTAGTTTCCCCTTTTACGTTGCATTACTGAAATAAATAAACTTTTGGACGATATTCTAATTTTTCGAGAATCACCTGTATGTAGTCCTTCACACATTATTGGTGGATTTCAGTTCTGCTCCGAATGTGGACATCATTTCTGATAGATTTAGACTCAGATGTAAATTGTGTATAGAATTGCTGTCCAATTTATTTCTGTACACAATATCTACATTTGTACATTTGTGTGTACATGAGTGTGGGTTATGGGAGTGGTGGAGTTGTTTAAAAGTTCTTGTCTGGATAAGGTTCTTATTTGTTTACATTTGAACGTATGTATTGCTTAAAAACTTTTTTTTTCACAACTGAAGGTGAGAAACAGAACAATGATCTAAAGTGCTGTTCTATGATCTTAAAATATTGCTAGGAATGCTGTATTAACCTTTTTTTTTTATTATTGATACAATATATATAGCTTTCGTGTTAGTCCTTACAATTCCCCTGAAATTTTCTCTTTTGCAATATTGAATTTATCTAATTTATTCTGTTGTAAAGGGAAAAATAAATCACATTTACAAGTTAAAGGAAGCCGCTGCATCTCCCAAGGATTAATGCTTTATGAATATAACGTGTGCTTTACCTAAAGCTTCCTTGTTAATGCTTACAATGCTAGTCAAATCAATCCATCGCCTTGGCAACCCGGAATCCTGAAGGTAGTACCAAAGACTGTGCATAACGTATAAAAATTATTTTGTGCATCACAGACAAATATAAATGTATTGGTTTAGACAGAGCTAAAATATCTCTATTAAATAAACAAGGCCTTATTACCTCAGCCAAGAAGTGAAATGTATGACATAGGCTCTCAGGAGAATTCCATACAAAGATCTTTCATCATGACAAAAGTTCTAAATTACTATATTAGCAGCCCGCGAAAAGAGAGTTATTGCTTCTTTTTTTGTCTGTCCAGGGAAATAAGGTACGCAGAGCAGTGGATGGCATATTGAAACCTAATAACCTAGAATATTAAAAAATAAGAGGTTGAATTTTCCAGTGTCAGAGCTCCAGGGAATAAATTAAGCTCTAAACCTTGTTTACTAGCCTTCATCATTTGAGGAGAAAAAAGTAATTTGTCTTTATTAGAACCGAGGCTTCTTCAAGATGATTGTTAGTGAGAAAATGTGCAGCTTATTCAAGAAGAAGTAAGAATATCATCTATAACGGGTTTATGAGTGAGAATTTGGTATAGAGAATGGTTTTCATTTTTACTGGTGTCTCATAATCAATGTACAAATTATTGTCCACTCTTTCCTCTATAAATACCATCCATTAATGATACATAGAGGAAATCTGTCCAACTAAAAAAGATGCAGAGAATAAGCTATCTATAGTTTGATCATTGTGATATTTCTTTAAAAATCTGTATTTTAAGTATTGCATTATAATATAAAATGTGTGTATGTCTTAAACACACACACACACACAAACAATGCATAATTAATACATTCTCTAGAAAACTACAAACTTATCTTAACAGCATAAAACACATCTCAGATGATAATTTGATATTTAGGCACTGCCTATGGTGACATTATAACTACGAGTTAAAATGCAGGTATTTAAACTATATTCTATAATGAATATTTAAGGTGCACTGTACCATTAAAAGAAATGTTTAGCTATTATGCACTGTTTATACACATATCAATATATGGTACACTGTATATTTAAATTTCTGAACGCTGTATTTTCTTATGCAAATTCTGATAGTGTTTTGTCTATGGTCCAACACAAAATCCAGCACTAAATTATGTTTGTTGGTGACCTTTACACTATATTCTGTAGTAAAAGTTGTAAAAAAAATGTTTAGAATTCTACACTACCTCAAAAATTGGTTAATTCCTGTTTTGGATTTTTTTCTCCTGTGAATCTCTCCTGTATGTACTGTTATGTTGTACACTGTCATTTATGGCTTGAGAAAGATATATAGAATGTCTAAACATTACCATTTCACAAAAATATCTGCATAAACCACCTGACTTTATTGCTGAATGCAGAGGATCTTTCTATTTTTTCTTTGCCTATTACAATAAATCCAGGTGAATAGGGACCCCGCCCTCTAATACCAGCTGCAAAATGTGCTGTGGAGAGCCAAAATGTGCTGCAACTCAATATTTACATAAAATGCATATCATACATTACTTAACACAGAAGAAATAGTTATTCCCTTGTTCCTGAGGCAGAGGGTGTCTCCACCTTTAATATTATGGGTTTCTAGATCAGAAGAAACAAGGCAAATAGACAAATTGAGAGCAGATGATACAAGACTCAAGAGTCCTGTTTGTAGAGGTTGTTCTACTGGCTAGAATTCCTGCCCCCCAAACTATTATGGATATATTAATGTGCATTTGAGTGATAAGCCTGATAGAAATTTGACTTATGGTTATGTTTGAGATCTGGAGGCGATGGATGTAATATGGTAGTCTTCACCATTGGAGTCCAGTGGTAAGAGATTCCTTCCTTCCTACCTTCCTTCCTTCTGGCTGCCTAATTTGTTAGGATGTTTGCCAGTTCTATATGACTTTCTCAAAGCTGCACTTGCTCATCTATCCTCAGTTTTATTTTAGACATATTGTATTATATTATTAAAAATGTTGGGAACAATACTAATTTTTCTTTATTGTCTCTGTGACTTTACTGTAAATCTGTTTTCAATATTAATAACCATTTACTGAATATAAAATACTAATTATAAGAGGACATATTCTGCTGAGATGTTTCCTAATCTAGGTTTTTTATTCTCAAAAAATTACTTTTATCTTCTGTGTATTGTGTATAACATTTGACCTGTTTGGTCCCTCACATCTGGGGCTTCAACCCCAATAGTACCTCTTAACAACATCCATGCTCACAGTTAAAGGGACACTGTAGGCAACCAGACCACTTCAGCTCATTGCAGTGGTCTAGGTGCAGTGTCCCAGGTCCCTTAATCCTGCAGTGGTAATTACTGCAGTTTCTAATAAACTGCAAATATTACCTGCTAGGTTTAACTCCACCTCTAGTGGCTATCTACAGCGGGTCATCTACCCGACGCTGGATATCCTCACGCTATGCATAAGAACACCCAAAACCACACAGGAAAGCATTGAATAATTCTTTCCTATGGCATTCGCTGCACATGCGCATTAGATTTCCCCCACTGCCTGACATCGACCTGGAGGAGCGGGGATGGAGCCTAAACCAGTGCCGAGGGACATCTGCGCTGGAATCAGGTAAGTGACAGAAGGGGTTTTTAACATCTTTAGAAAAAAACTTTGTTTTCCTGGCATTATAGTCTCCCATTACCAACACAGAACTTGTGCTGTATTAGCCATAAACATCTAATAAGTCTAATTTGATTCACAAAATAAGCTTATAAAGGTAGTTCTAACTTTACATTAAGTAATTTTTCTGAGATGTTGCATAGTATTTTGTGTCATATTTTTTATTATCAGTTTTAAAGACTTCAGTAAAAGAAGGACAAACCTGACATGCAGAAACCATCCGTTATAAAGATCATTTTTAAAAGCTGTAGCTTAATCAACACATGCATCTATTTTAACATTGAAAGGTTCCACCAGGGAAATGTGTGAATACCTTCAAACGAGCAAAAATTACTGTGCAATTAAAGTTGAAAAGATTTTCACCCAGTTCTAAGAGCTGTTTAGATTTTTAATGAAATGAGCTTGTTGGTTTGTGTAAGTGTCAGTGTGGATATGCATATATACAGAATTGAAAAGATATCATTAAGTGTCATCACTTTTGCTAGTGATGACACTTAATGGTGGATGCTTTAAACGAAACGATAGTCATATTATTACATATACATAAAATATATTGAGCTGCACTTTAGAACATTGATTTAGAACATTGATTTGGTGCATATGAGCAGGCTTTCACATAGGGATGCTTTCACAAGCTGATTCTAAAGAAGTCAAAAGTTTCTTGGAGGTTTGCTCATAAGAAATGTGAATAATATTAGCAATGTCATACAACATGTTATGGTACAGTAATTTTTTAATGCATTGGAAAGTATGCCATTGTGTTTCCAGCTTTTGTGTTTGTAGCAGACTCCATTCCCTTTGGTTCAGCTGTCTGTACCCCTTGTTCGTCTCCTGAAAGACTTGTGTGTGGACCCTTGTTATGCCCCAGTCTCCCGAACTTATGGTCCCTTGTTATGCCATTTTGTCTCCCAAGCGCAGGCAATGGCACTTAATCGTCGAGCGCCTGGAACTGCTTTCGGCCTTGCTTTTCCTTGAACTCGGGCAAGGATGGTACCGCTGCCCGTCCCACTTCCCGGCCACCTAGACAAACGGAGTTCGGGAGTTAGAGTCTACCGAACAGGGGGAGCATTTGCGCCACAGCAGCCAAGGTGAGCGCTCATCGGTGTTCGCACGGGAACCCCTGGAAGCCGACCAGCCACTCTGCTCAATTCTCAGGAACTGTTTTGGGCTATCACCTCATGGCCAGTTAGTCAAAACTGTGTTCGACAATAACTTTCTTTCTACCAAACCAATCTGTATGATTTTTCTGGGGTTCCTGTACTGTTTTCATGTATTTCTGAGGGATATATTAAAATAGATTTAAGTTTCTGTATTTGAGAGATAATTGAGTTATTCTAATTGGAGCTCAATTATCTCTCAAACACAGATGCTCTTGGGAAAGAAAACCTTGCATTCTTGACTGGGAAACCCCATACGAGGGGCAATGCATAAAAGTAATTTGTGGCAGGAATAATATCAGTTGTCCTCCCAGAACTGTGTGTGGTCCAGTTTCTGGAGAGGAGGTGGGCTATTTACTTGGTATTTTTTTGTTCCTCATTCTACTCTTCGTGTTCCAGCAGAGAAAAGTCCCTGTCAGGACAAGGGCTTCGCTACAGTGTTTAGTTAAAAAAAAAAAACCTTTCTGTTTTTAGACCCAAACAAATCACATTGCTTTATTTAGTTGTTATTGTTTGCAGGGCATTTTAAGTTGCTTTGTAGTCAACATGAATTTTATTTTTTATATACCATATATAGAGAAATATATCAATATGTCAAAATATTAAATAATTCTTTCAAAATATTAAATCATTTTAAAAGTTTCTCCAAAATTATAAAATCTAGGCCTTAAGTGGCAGGGATTCCAGTTATTTTTCCCTTAAGTTAGGGCAGATGTGATGGCAAAGAAAAATAGTAAAATATTATAATTTGCATAATTGCAGTGTTAAAGGACCACTATAGTGCCAGGAAAACATACTCGTTTTCCTGGCACTATAGTGCCCTGAAGGTCCCCCCACCCTCAGGGACCCCTCCTGCCGGGCTGGATGGCGAGGAAAGGGGTTAAACTTACCTTTATTCCAGCGCCGGACGGGGAGCTCTCCTCCTCCTCTCCGCCTCCGATCCTCCTCTTCGGCTGAATGAATGTGAATGCGCAGCAGGAGCTGCGCGCGCATTCAGCCGGTCTCATAGGAAAGCATTTACAATGCTTTCCTATGGACGCTTGCGTGTTCTCACTGTGATTGTCACAGTGAGAAGCACGCAAGCGCCTCTAGCGGCTGTCAATGAGACAGCCACTAGAGGATTTGGAGGCTGGATGAACCCATTTATAAACATAGCAGTTTCTCTGAAACTGCTATGTTTATAAAAACAGGGGTTAATCCTAGAGGGACCTAGCACCCAGACCACTTCATTGAGCTGGGTGGTCTGGGTGCCTAGAGTGGTCCTTTAAAGATTTATAGATTTCTGTATTTTCTTGGAGCCTGTTTCCATTGGCAGAAAGTCTCATAGAATAATGAGGATTACTATAATAAATTTTGATGCACTTCTTTTTTTTTTTTTTAAAGAAACACCAGAACCACTACATTGTTCAGGAGTCCTTCCAGTCTAAGTAGTCAAACCTTACCTGAGATCCATCCTACCTCTACTGCCGGAGGCTTTATGCCAGAGCAAAGCCTGGCAGTGCAGGGCTTAAACCATTGGCTGAGAGCAGTCAGCTAAAAATTTCAGCCAATGATTTGACCATTTACTGCAAGACTTAGATCAGTAGAGCTAAAGGAAGCTCCTAAGTCTGTGCTTTCAGTGTTCCTGAAGACCGAAGGGAGGTGGAAGCAGACCCCAGATAAGAACCAAGAGAGCTGCACTGACTTAAACATGCATACATATATACACATACATTTCCACAAACACAGACTCACACTACTACGCAAACACAGATATACTGACACACAGGCATACGCACAGATAAACACATATACTGCCACACAAACACAGATATACACATATTTACACACAAGTGCATACAATACACATATTGACACACAAAGATACACAAACATGTATACACATACAGAGACACACTTACCCAGATACTTATACATATTGACACAGATATATAGAAATTATAATTAAAAATATTTAAATCCACTCTCCTGTTTCCATAACCTTTGGGGTGCAGGAGGGTGCTGTCCAGTGGCGTACATATCGCAGTCGCAGGGGTCACTCCAGAGGGCCTGGCTGCCCTGCGGACCCCTGCAACCCCTGTGACCGGGTGCCGCTGTCATGTGTTGTGGTCCCGGCCAGCTCGGCAAACTGCTGGGGCCGCACGTTCAAGGGGCCCATCGGGGGGCCCATGCTGTTAGGGCCACCCGATAGAGATGAATTTCCAGGGGGCCCCGGTCAGTGCTACGGTTCTTTAACAGCGCAACCAGGCCCCCTGTGATGACATCACAGCAGGGAGGAAGTGACTGCCCGTCACTCCTCCCAGCTATCAGCGAGAGCCCACGCGGGAGGAAGGAGAGGGAGTCAGAGTTCCCACTAGCCTGAGCCACCACTGGACCCCAGGGAAAGTTACCCTCCTGCACCTAAAAGGTAGGAAACAGGAGGGTGACTTAAACATTTTGTATATGTGTGTTTTTGTTTGTATGTATGTGTCTGTATATATGTGTCTGTGTGTGTATATATGTTTGTGTCTTTGTGTGTGTGTGTGTGTGTGTCTGTATGTCTGTATGTGTGTGCGTGTGTGTGTCTCTCTGTATGTATGTGTGCCTGTCATTCTGTATGTATGTGTGTGTCTGTCTGTATGTATGTGTCTTTGAATGTATGCGTGTCTTGTGTGTGTATGTGTGTCTGTGTGTATGTGTGTGTCTCTGTGTGTATGTGTCTGTCTGTCTGTATGTATGTGTCTGTCTGTATGTATGTGTCTCTATGTATGTGTATGTGTGTCTATATTGTAACAAACCACCTCTTTTATAGGTAGGATTGCCACATCTTGCAGTAACCACAGCCTTCTAGGGTATACAAAGTCCAGGACACATTCAGCTCAGTTTTCCTTTTTTATTCAGTAAGAAAACAGGTGCTTTAAATAATAACAAAACTAACAAAATCCCTTGCTCTTACTTGAGCTTTTACTAGACAGGAATTGCCATCTGCAATTGGGTGGCTTTCCCACTTACCAATTTTCCAAACAAAAGAAATGTCTTTGCAATAATCACAATTGTCATTCACTCTCCTAGCTGTCTTTTCCTCCCTCACTCTGCAGCAGGCTGCCCTCTTCTTTTAAAGGCCTGTCTGCTAATTGACTAGCCACAGGTGAGTGCCAATTAGTTAACTCTTAAGTCAGACCTAAATTGTGGTCTGTTACACAGCAACTAGTGCTGTTGGAGCATTGGCCCACCCTGCTCTCCAAATACTCTGCCCCAGGGACCCATACCATGTTTTGCAAAACCTCAGCAATGTAGATTGCAAACTCTAACATCTCTCCCTGGGGCATTTAACTGAAAATACTCAGGTTGCTGTTTAACAAATCAGGCCTGATGTATCTTCCATCAATCACAATTCCACTTTTACGCTCACAATATGTATGTGTCTGTGTGTGTGTGTATGTTGGGGGAGGCATGGATCAGTTTTACACCGGGGTCCCATGGATTGTGTGTACACAACTGGTGCCATCACTGGTGTCCATGGGATCTGGCTAATGACTGAGGCTGATGGTTTAAGAATCTGATGCCGGCTCTCTACCCCTCCTCTTTGTGCCTCGTCTGTCTCCATATGTGGTGTGCTATTAGCTGGATGAATGTGACTTGAACTTACTTCCTCCCTACACTGATGGTCTTACGAGGCCCTGTCACACCATATAAAGGCCATGGTGACCAACCAGGCCCATGGTAAGAGCTGCCCCGTGCGGTATACAGACCCATTTTGTTTTTGCATTCCACATGTGAAAAAGACACAGACAGGTATTGTTAGGTTAAACATGCGTATACAAGAATTATGTCATCATCATCAGGAGACCCATTAATTTAATTAGCTAATGTTATTGTTCCTCCCTATTCAGTCTAATGAACCTTAGAAATATTTATATTCATAGGGACAAAAGTTGACTGATTTATTGGATCTGGTTATGATATACATATATATATATATATATATATATATATATATATATCCGCGTGTGTGTGTGTGTGTGTGTGTGTATGTGTGTGTGTTTTTGCTGTGACTATATAATGCTAAAAAAAGTTTAAACAACAAATATTTGTTTACAGGTTTATAAATGTTTTCTGTGTCAAACTTTTTATAAAGTAACAACTTTTATGTTAAAATGTTGTCATTTAGACTGTCAGTACATTTACATCTAAATGATAAAATGTAAAAAGAAATACAACTTTTTCAAGAAAAGCAATAATAATGATGTGTTTGTGAGGCTGTGTGTGTATCTTTGTGAAATATGAGATTTCGAGTGCCTGAAATGGATTAGCTTGTTCCTTACCCTGCATTATCATTTTTTTAGCATGCATATTTAAGAAGGCATGGTGCCGTGCACCTTTTCTGGGTTTTGTAAAAAAAAAAAAAAAAAAAATGAATTCGCTTTCTGGGCATTCTTATGCAACAAAAGAGGTTGTAAAAACAAAGCAGAAAAAAAAGCTGAGGGTGTTTAGAAAATAAATTTTACTATTTGATGAACGCCATTAGCAAATTCTAGCTATTAATAAATTACTATGTGACTAAATAAAATTTTTAACACCCTCTGCATACACCTAGTTCTTGTTAGAAAACAATCTGTATTTTTCAATTAGCATTTGTTAAAGGGAGTCTCTTTGCACCAAAACATCCATAGCTTAATTAAGTGGTTTTGATGTACAGATCATGCCTCTGCGCAATTTTTGACCATCTAGGAGTTAAATCATTTTATTTATGAAACTATAGCCACTTAGTAAACCAACCCCCTTAACTTGTGTGCAGAAAGAAGAACGGAACGTTATGCTAAACAATTAAGAAAAAAATGCAAAAGATTGTCTTCAAATTACAAAGTAAACTTGGTGAACCAATGTTAAATAATCAAGAAATAAGCACAACTTTGGACAGATCGAAATGCTTTCTCTTTACAATACGTTAACGTAAAGTGCCTAGAGGACTTGAGCGAACAAATGCAAGACACTCTTCTCTATAACCGTGTGGACATAAAATACAGAGATGGAATGGGCTCTTTGAAGAATCTCAGGGAACATGTGGCTTTTAATCACCCTGGTGATCCTTTTGGCCCAAAGGCCATCCAGCTCCTGTCTTCCTAAAGAATGACAGACATTGAAACTTAGTCCACCTAAAATCTGCAGTGGCAAATTCAATTTCACAGGTCATAAAATTATACGTCCACTTTCTACATTATTCTTTTACTTTTCTTATCCAGTTGAGAAGATTTTACAAGGTCCGCAATCCATCTCTTTCCCTGAGAATTTTTGAGTTGCTGTTGACATTTTCCGAGGTAGGAAATTGGATAGCATTCTTCTTTGGGTCAGTGGTCAGCGCAGTGATGGAGCTGTGTGCTTTGAGGTATTGCTGATTTTTCTTCTGTCTGCCAATTTAAACTACAGTTTTTGGTGAAAGGAAATAGACTTTTTTTTCTGAACAATATATATTACTTTGTGATCAAATATTACTTTAGGCTATGTTTCTTGATACTCATGTGGCTGTGTTTTGGTGTATGGATATAGGACAATTTATTGTGATTAATATCTGCTGATACTCATTTTGTAATTTAATTAAAGGTAACTTTCACCTCATGCAAAAACAAATAAAGCAGAAAAACTTTTACATGTTATAATTATGTTTGATCGTTTTTTGTTAAAGGACCACTATAGTGCCAGGAAAACATACTCGTTTTCCTGGCACTGTAGTGCCCTGAGGGTGCCCCCACCCTCAGGGACCCCCTCCCGCCCGGCTCTGGAAGGGGGAAAGGGGTTAAAACTTACCTTTTTCCAGCGCTGGGCGGGGAGCTCTCCTCCTCCGATCCTCCTCTTCTCCTCCCCGTGCCTATCAAGAATTCAATTTGAGTAAAGATGGGGATATAATGCACTGTTGCAGATAAATCTTTAATAACTTCCAAGCCATACTGCAAGCTAAAATTGTGAAATGTTAAGCTTATTAAAGTAAATTACAAACACAGACAGGGATATTCACTAAATTGAGAATTGTGAAGAATTAAAAGTGGATTCATAGTAAAATTCAAATTTAAAGCAAAGTAGCTGAAGTGGAAGAATAGCTAACTTGTATAATTTTTCCAGTTTGACTATTTTGGAAATTCTGTTTGAATTCACTTTGAATTCCTGACAATTCTCTATTTAGTGAATAGCAATGAGAAAGGCAGATTTTAACCTAGGAGGGATTCTTCTTATACATCGCATACCAATATATATGATGCGATTTCTGAAAGTGGTTCACCCCAATTTAGAACCTCATGAAAGACTAACCATAATAAATGGAGGGATACAACTGTCAGCTTGTCAATCTATTTATTAACCACTCCTAAGCAAGGTGTTCACCCTCCTCATATAGGCAGAAGAGGACTAATAATAGGGATTGATACCACCAACTGTGTAAATATTGTCTTTCTGTCCATGTTAAAGAGACAATCCAAGTACCATAAACACTTCTGCTTATTGTAATGGTTACGTGCTTGGAGCTATAGGTGAATTCCATTCCATGTGCTTTGACAAAAAATGGGTATCTTTCAAGCAACCAATTTCAAGCACTGCTGCCACCAAGAAGATAACAAATAAGTGTGACAGGAAGTAGGAAGTCAGTATCAGGAAGTGAAATTTGAGGTCTAATCTAAGCTGGGAGACACTCATAGCATCAGGGCCGTCTTTAATATTGATTGGACCCTGGGCCAGCATCTGTTTGGGCCCCCTGGGCATGCAATCACTCCCTCCACCCCAACCTAGAGGCGAAACTAATGTAGAGAGTGCCTTGGTGCAACAAAAAAAAATTCAGGCCTGCCCTGTAGCACAAGAGTAAAGAAAAGATAGATCCCCATCTGTCATACAACTCCTGCGATGCTATGCCAGCTGGGGATCTACCATCCTTGCAGGGTTGTATTTTTGAGCAGTGTTTGTGCAAATGAATGTCAGCATGTTATTGTATAGAGTGTATGTGTGCATGTAGGAGTGTATTTGTATGTACTGTTACCATTGGAATGCAGTGGTGTACTTGTGTGTAGTGTTTGCATTTTAATGCAGGGATGTGTGATTGTTTGTAGTGTTGGCTTTTAAATGCAGGTGCACTTTTGTGTGTAGAGTTGGTGTTTGTATATAATTTTAGCGTTTTAATACAGGAATGTGTTTGCATGTAATGTTTGTATTTGCATGCAGGGGGGTGTTTGGATGTAGTGTTGTCTTTTAAATACATGTGTACATTTGTGTGTAGTATTAGTGTTTCAGCAAACTGGTGTGTTTGTAATGTTTGTGTTTGCAGGGGTCTGTTTCATGTTGTGTGATTTCTATAACACATATACACATACACATTAACACGCAGATACACACATGCCCACACTGACACATGCTCACACCTTGACACATACTGGCACATACACATACACACACACTCAGATACACACCCTTTGACACACAGATACAAGCACTTTGATATACACACACTGGCACATACACACACACACTGACACAGGTATATACACACACACTCAGATACACACATACATAAAGGTATAAATGCAGGGGTGTATATGTGTACAGTGCTAGAGATGGAATGTAGGAGTGTATTTGTGTTGGCATTAAAATGCTGGGATGTATGCATTACCACACACTCAGATGCACACTTACACACACACCGAAACACACACACAGGTGCACATACAGGTGTATGAGGTATACATACACACAGAAACACTGACACACAGACAATCACAGCCAGATACACACAAGGGCATAAACACAGCCAGATACACACATATATATGTGTATATTTACATATTTTAATCTCTGCCTTCTAGCAGCTCTTGGACAGCAACTCCCAGCAACCTTGGCCAATATAATGTCTCAACTCTGTTCTTACATACCCTGGTCCAGAATTTGGCAAAAGTGACATCTGAAAATGGTGTACAGCCTTTGATAACACTTGATGCAATATGTTAAAATAAATACTTTTTAAATTTATATTTAATAGGGAACTGTCAGGTTCTTCTAGGATTTTTAACATGTACTTATTCCCTGTGTGTTACATTACAAACACCAACACACTTAAATAAAAGTGATATCAGAAATTAGCACAAAAAAAACAAAAAACAAAACATATTTAGCCACCCTCCTGTCTCCTTACATTTTGGGTACAGAAAGGTGGCTTCCCTGGTGTCCAGTGAGAGCTTGCTGGCCCAGGCTGATGGGAGTCTGCCATCAGCTTTCTCAGTCCCTCTCCCCCACAATGCTTGCATCCTCCTCCATGTGGTGTGTGCCTCCTCCCCAGCGGCACTGAGGAGGAAGTGATCAGTTCTTACTGGGAGGAAGCAATCTGACCTCACTTCCTCCCAGCATGCCCAGGAAACAAAGAGACTCACAGGGCAGTATGTGAGGGGGCTAGCTGTGAGTATGTAGTCAGCCACCCCCCATATAACAGGGGCCCGGGCCGGTCCAGAGCAGTATTAAAGGGCTGTGGCCTCTGATTACCTCAGGTGCCGCAGGAGGTGCCCATGGGGCAGCTGCCTTAGGGCCCCCAGGAGTAACTGGGCCCGGGGCAGCTACCCCTTTTGCCCCTCCTTAAAGACGGCCCTGTATAGCATTAATGTCTGCCATATTCAATAAACTACCTATCAAACAATAGGCTTCAGGGAGAATCACTTACATTAAGATTGGTAACAGACAGGATGAATCTGGACCCTGGATGAACCTAAACATACTCCCGCCCTGTCTAGCCACATATCTTGACTGTATCCCAACAGATCTCAAAAGTCTTAGAGGCATTCATTTTTATATTTTCACTACATTTCTGTAAAACACTACCAGTGATTCACATTAGCAAGATTAGAAGTAAATCCATCTATTTATCTATCTTGTCATCCAGAGGACTTCTGCATGTCCTATGTCCACATTGATACATGGTTCTCTGGAGAGGGAAACAGGAGAGAAGGGTCCCTTTATCAGTAACAGTGACAAGATCTCCTTTTTAGGCCCATTGAAGGGTACGTTTCTTATTAGCATGGAAAGAGGTTGTGAGATTTATGCACAATTCTCGCTCTATAGAGACATGCCCATATATTTAGTTAAATAAATACTGAACAATCGACATTCAGTAATTCAGTGGAATCAAACTGCAGGAAGAAAGGGTTAAACCTTTGAAAATGTAAACTTCTAACATTTTTCTCTCCTGTAGCATTCTGGCCTTTCTAGTCTTGATGTTAAGATTGATTTCACTGCTTGCTGGGAGAGGTGAGAGGGTAAAAAGATTGATCCCTGTTTAAAGGTAATTTTTGATTTCTCTGACTTGAGAAATGGCAGGAAGTTTTTTGATTCAACCTACCGGCATAGCATGGATTTTTACCTTCCTGCAATTTAAGCTAAAACAATTAAAGTGATAGAATATTCCGACTTAACACAGGGTGAAATAAGATTGTTTTAAACTGATATATAGTTAAAAGACTTTGTGGAATTGCAGCAGACTAGAGTATTTATAATCTACCTATCATGTGAATTAGATTTTTTTTTTTGTAACTGGTTTGAAAATGTTGTTTAAAATCAGCTCAAAAGTATTCAGTGATACTAGTAAAACTTTCCTATCCTATATACGCACTTTACTAAACACATTATCTGGCATCACTAAATAAGTGAAGAGAACGTTTAAACTGTAGCAGCAGCCCATGTATCATAATAATGCTTCCTGAAGAGAAAAGAGAACTTCATATATTCACAAAATCTTCAGATTCTCAATTTTAAGTTATTCTCATATGTGTCAGGATACAACTGAGATCCAACACGCAGAATGTAGATACAAGGTCACGTATACCGCACTTTAGAATGGCCAGGCTGACATATAAGTACAGGGGTAGTCAAAGTCAAGCCAAGGTCAAGGAGTACAGAAATCAGGACAAGCGAGAAGCCAAAGCCAGGTCAAGGAGTATAGAAAACAGAATAGTCAAACAAAGCCAAGGTCAAAAGCCAGAATACAAATCACTGAATACAGAATAGCACTATTGGGACCAAAAATGAACCACGACAGGGCAAGGAAGCTAACTCATGAAATCCTTTTTATACTGTGGCTGTAGCTTGTTAGGACAGTAGCCCCGCCCCAAAACATAATTCAGACGTTTTGGTGATCCATGACTTAATTTGTGTCATGACGGCGACACCCTTTTTCGCGTTATAAAAAAGACCGGAGCTATCGCGGCCAGCGCGAAAATGGCTGGAGCAATATCACCCTTTTCCCAATCTATGATAGGGTTGTATTTTATCAACCAGGGGAATCCAAATACTACTGGAAAAGACGGAGAGGAGATAAGTTGAAATACACCTATCTCATAGTGTAATTCACCTGTCATCAACTGCAAGGGAACAGTTTCACAAGAAATCACAGGCATTGACAGTGGTTTGTCATCTATAGCCTCAATGGCCAAGGGTGTATTTCTTAACCGGGAAGGAATTGATTGTGAAGCAGCGAAGTCTAGATCAATAAAACTTTCTGCTGCACCTGACTCAATCAACACCATAGTCTGTACTCTCTTCTCTTCCCAGATTAAGGTGATGGGGATTAGAAGCCTGTGATCTTGCTGTTTTTTGAAGGAGGACAAAGAGAAAATACACATGGTCTGTCCTCCACCGGAACTTAGGTGCAGGAGTTTTTTCCGGCCTGTTTGGGCAACGTAGGCGGAGGTGTCCTCATTGTCCGCAATACATACATAAACCCTCCCTCCTTCTGTACTGTCTTTCTGCTTCGGATAACCTAGTAACCCCTAATTGCATAGGTTCTGGTAAAGCCAAAGCCATTGAATCAGGGGGATTAAAGGCAGGAGCTAAACGGATAGACGTTCTCCTAGGACGGTCTCGGGTATTCTGTATGAATCGCATACGTTCGTCAATACGAGATATAAAAGATATAAAATCTTCTAGATTCTCTGGGAGTTCCCTGGTAGCTATCTCGTCCAACATAATATCAGACAGACCATTGAGAAACACATCTACTTATGCTTGGTTGTTCCAAGCTACTTCAGCAGCTAAGGATCTGAACTCTAAGACATAATCGACCAATGATCTAGTAACCTGTTTCAGATGTAATAAGACTCTGGCAGCATTAGCCTTCGTGCCCACAGGCTCAAAAGTGTGTCTCAATGCAGCCACAAAAGCAACATTATTGTAAACCAAAGGGTTTTTGTTTTCCCAGAGAGGATTGGCCCACGTTGATGCTTTATCAACTAATAGGGTTATGATAAAACCAACCTTAGCTTTATCAGTAGGATAAGAACAAGGTTGTAATTCGAAATGGATACTAACCTGGTTCAGGAAACCTTGACATGCATCAGGTGCACCACCATAACGTAATGGTGATGTAACATGTGAGGAGGCCCCAACAATAGCAACCTCTAAGCCCGAGGGTACCAGAGCCGAGGCAAGGTTACGACCTTCCTCCGGACTGGGGTTGGGTCTATTCATGAGGGTTTGAAGGGCTAGTGCTATCTGGTCCATACGATGGTCTTTTTGTTCAAAACAGGTATCATATGAAGCCCCTTGAGCACCTACACCTGCAGAATCCATAAAGGCCCTGTTGTAATGTCAGGATACAACTGAGATCCAACACGCAGAATGTAAATACAAGGTCACGTATACCAGACTTTAGAATGGCCAGGCTAACATATAAGTACAGGGAAAGTCAAAGTCAAGCCGAGGTCAAGGAGTACATAAATCAGGACAAGCGAGAAGCCAAAGCCGGGTCAAGGAGTATAGAAAACAGAATAGTCAAACAAAGCCAAGGTCAAAAGCCAGAATATAAATCACTTAATACAGAATAGCACTATTAGGACCAAAAATGAACCACAACAGGGCAAGGAAGCTAACTCATGAAATCCTTTTTATACTGTTAGCTTGTTAGGAAGGTAGCCACGCCCCAAAACATCATAATTTGGACGTTTTGGTGATCCATGAGCGTCATGAGAGTGACGTCCCTTTTTTGCGTCATAAAAAGAGGCGGAGCTATCGCGGCTGGCGCAAAATGGCTGGAGCAGGAAGGGGAGAGCTTCAGCAACAAAGTATGGGAGGAGAACGCCGCGCTGCGCGGGCCCGGCGGGGAAAGGTAAGTGATTGTTACAGTACCCCCACTCGAGAACTGCCCACAGGATGGGTAGAACCAGACCTGCGTGAACAACACCTCTCAAATAAACGAACCAGACGAGGGGCGTGAACATCAGAGGCATCCACCCATGAACGTTCCTCGGGACCGTATCTTTTCCAATCTATGAGATACTGCAATTTACCCCTAGAAATATGGGAATCTAATATAGACTTTACTTCGTATTCATTTTGATCCTCTATGAGTGCAACAGGAGGATTCGAGGTTTTTTGAGTAGAACGATTACATATTAAAGGTTTGAGGAGGGAAACATGAAAAGAGTTAGGAATCTTCATGGCATTCGGCAAGCGCAGGCTATAACAGACTGGGTTAATGCGTTTGAGTATTTGGAAAGGACCTATGAAACGGGGAGCGAATTTCATTGAGGGGACTTTTAATTTTATGTTACGAGTACTCAACCATACTCTGTTACCTGCTACGAATGTAGGAGCAGCTCTACGACGTCTATCCGCATTATTTTTGTTAATCTGGGCCTTCTGAGTTAAAATATGTTTAACCCCTAACCAAGTCTCTCTCATATAGTTGATAGTGCTGTCAACACTTGGCACTCCTGTAGATGAAAAAGAACTCGGCAGAGTTGTAGGGTTAAAACCATAATTAATAAAAAAGGGACTATGGTGAGTTGATTCGTGCACCAGATTATTATGGGCGAATTCAGCCCATGGAAGTAGCTCCACCCAATCGTCCTGATGCTCAGAAGTGAAACAGCGGATATATTGTTCAAGGCATTGATTCATCCTTTCCGTAACCTCATTTGATTGTGGATGGTAAGAAGAAGAAAGGTTAAGATTAATACCTAGTTGGTCACAAACTCCAGAACCGAGAAACAAATTGTGACCCTCTGTTGGAAGTAATATCTTGAGGCCAGTTCGGAAGAAGAAGGTAATTTGATTAACGGGACCAGATGGGTAATTTTAGAGAATCTGTCGATAATAGTCAATATGACACTATGATTCTTGGAGGGAGGCAGGCCCACTACAAAATCCATGGCAATACTCGACCAGGGTTTATCGGGAATGGGCAATGGCAAGAGGAGACCAAAAGGATGACCTTTGGGTGATTTAGTAGAGACACAGATCCTACATGCAAGAACAAACTCACGAATGTCCTTCTTGTATGAAGGCCACCAGAATAGTTTTTCGAGTAAAGATTCAGTTTTGTGAATACCCGGATATCCTGCCAATTTGGAGTCATGTACAAGGGATAAGACCTTTTTTCTATAAGCCAACAGTACATATAATTTTCCCCGGGGAACGGTTAATGAGGCACGATCCTGGAATTTGGATCGTTCCTCCATTAACCCAGAAGAGACTTTGGCATGGACAGTGGCAATTATGTGGTTGGTTGGGATTATGGAGGAAAAGTGGGTTACAGGAGGTCATAAATGTTCATGTTGACGGGATAAGGCGTCAGCCTTAGTGTTCTTTGAACCTGGTCTGTAAATTACAATGTAATTAAACCGTGTTAAAAATAAAGACCATCGAATCTGCCTTTCTGACATTCTTTTGGCCTCTCCAAAATATGAAAGGTTTTTATGATCCAAAAGGATGGTAATAGGAATAGCTGACCCTTCTAACAGATGGTGACACTCTTTAAGAGCTGAGATAATAGCCAATAATCCCCTGTCTCCAATATCATATCTTTTTTCGGTCTCCGTTCATTTCTTAGAAAAAAATCCACAGGGATGCAGCGGTTAATCATCAGAGGGTCATTGAGATAACACAGCCCCAATACCCGTTTCTGATGCATCCACCTCTAATAGAAAGGGATGTGAAGGATCGGGATGTCTCAATACTGGCGCTGAGGAAAAAGCCCTTTTTAATCTCTCAAAAGCTTCCTTGGCCTCGAGACTCCATTCCGAGGGATTCTGTCCCTTTTTGGTCATGGCAGTGATAGGAGCAGTGATAGAGGAGAATCCCTTAATAAATTTCCTGTAATAATTAGCAAATCCCAGGAAACGTTGGATGGCTTTGAGTCCAACGGGCAAGGGCAAGTGTAGAATAGCTTCTAGTTTTTTTTTTTTCCATTTGAAATCCAGACCCTGAAATTATATTGCCCAGGAAATGTACTTCGTCCTTATCAAACAGACATTTCTCTAACTTACAGTAAAGTCCATTTTCTAAGAGTTTAGAAAGAACCAACCTGACATGACTATGGTGGTCCTTAATATTGTTGGAGTAGATTAGGATATCATCTAAATAGACTATTACAAACATCTGTAAATACTCTCTTAAAACATCATTAATGAAGTCTTGAAAGACTGCTGGGGCATTACATAACCCAAAGGGCATGACCCGATACTCGTAGTGACCATAACGAGTATTAAAAGCAGTCTTCCATTCATGCCCTTTCTTAATTCTGACTAAATTGTATGCTCCCCGCAGATCCAATTTAGTAAATATTGTTGCCCCTTTCAATCTGTCGAAAAGTTCTGTAATCAATGGAATAGGATAAGCGTTACGTATTTAAACCCTGATAATCAATACAGGGTCTTAAATCCCCCTCTCTTTTGGAAACAGCCGGGGAGGAAGATTTAGTAATAAATCCCTTCCTTAAGTTCTCTGTGATGTACTCTTCTAGTACTTTATTCTCGGCCACAGAAAGAGGATAGATGGTGCCTTTGGGGGCATAGTGCCGGGTAATAAGTCAATGGGACAGTCATATGTCTGATGCGGAGGTAATTTTTCTGCTTCCCGTGGTTCAAAAACAGCTTTAAGATCCAAATATTGTTTGGGTATCTGAGTGGTTAAAGGTTCCATAGTAGGCACATTAGGTAAACCTACGTGTTTAATTGGAGTAATACACTTTCTAAGACAAGTATCACCCCATTTAAAAATGTCTTTTTTCTCCCAGTCTATTGAAGGATTATGTTTAGAGAGCCAGGGAAAGCCAAGGATAACAGGAAAGATGGGAGAAGTGATTTGTTGCAGGATTATAACCTCCCTATGCAGGGAACCTACGGACAATACCACTGGATTAGTCTCTTGTGTGATAAAAGGGATTGACAGTGGTCTACCATCTATGGCCTCAACGGCCAAGGGTGTTGATCTATTTTGAAATGGGAGAGCATGTTTCTGTCACGGGTGGCGATACAGAAACCGGGACCCCTGAGTGCCTGATGAGAAGTGGGAGTCTTCAGCGTGGAAGTGGATTATCAGGGCCTGGTGCAGGGTAACCGCACGCCCCCTTGTGTTGAGCACCAGTGTTTGTGCAGCCACATACCAGAACCCTGATTCAGCTTATGCGGATCTCAGGAACTAGGAGCTTGAAATGCAGACCTCCCAGGAGCTGAATAGGGAGGCTCTGCAGCAGGGATGTATCCAGTACTGAAGCAAGGCAAGGCTAGAGATAGGCACCATACATGAAAATAAGACAAAACTAGGAGAACAAGGCAAGACTAGAGATAGGCACCATACATGAAAACAAGACAAAACTAGGAGAACCCAGAACCAGAACAGGACAGAAAGCAGAACCCAGAACATGTACACAAGACATGAGGAAAACAAGAACATAACATGGACACGACTGGACAGGACTGTACATGGACTGGGATTACAAGATAAAATAAAACAAGACAAGAGATACAAGGTAAAACAAGAGGAGACATAACTAAGCACTATATATGAAAAGTATGTGAATTTAGTACATTGCATAAACCTGCCAACAACGCCAATGTACCCCATATCTGGCAGGTCCTACACTGCCTAATGTATGCTAAAACAACCACACTAAACCACAATAGCACTTACCTGCAAGAAAGGGCAGAGGCTTGAAACACTGCTGCAGTTCCAGGCTGAAACAAAGGGAAAGTGGAAAACAAACGGGTGTGGCAACATAAAACAAATATTAAGTGAATCCAAGAGACTGGGAAATCCAGGGACGGAATACAAGAATGAACCCAGAAACCCAGCAACAAAGAAAACCAGACATAGACCAGAAAACCAGAAAAACCAAGCAAGGACAGCAAAAAGAGTACTGGATACCAGAAGCCAAAGCCAGACATCTTCACAGAACAACAAAATTCTCGGCCTCCCCAGAATCTATCAAGGCAATGGTTGGCACATTCTTTCCTTCCCATTCAATAACTACTGGTAGAAGAAGCCTGTGATCTTTCTTACCATTAAAGGAGGACATACACATTACACCCAAGGCCTGTCCTCCTTTTGGGCTTAGGTGTGGGAGTTTTCCAGATGTTTGGGACAGGTTGAGCGAGAATGGCCCTTTCTACCACAATATAGGCATATACATACGACGGAATTGTCTTTCAGTCTCAGACAAACGCGTAACTCCCAATTGCATAGGTTCTGGGGGAGTGACTGCTGTTGTCTCAGATGAAGGGAAAGTCAATGCCAGGCATTCCAGCACCCATCTAGGTCTATCTCTGGTGTTCTGTCTATGTCGGAGGCGCTCATACATGTGGGCAAGATATGTGATTAATTCTTCCAGCACATTTGGTAAGTCCCTGGTGGCTACCTCATCTAAGAGTTTATCAGAAAGCCCGTTCATGAATACGTCAACAAACGCTTGTTCATTCCATCTAACTTTGGCAGCATGCGTACGGAATTCTTGAGCGTAATCAACAAGAGAACGAGACCCATTATTTGAAAGCAGCCTCTATTAAGTAGACTCTTTCAAGTAGGAGTTAGAAAACCAGGAGTTACTTGGAGTGGTTTGTATACTGTGGAGAGTGGTTTGTATTTTATTTTTGTTTAATCTTTAAAGTTGGTAAGGTTTAAAAAAGAAAAAAAAAATTTTTTTTAAATTTACTTTTTTTTTTGTGTGTGTGTTCTGGTTTTCCCCCTTTTTTTGTGTGCTGCTGCTTGATTGATTGGGGGAGTGTTCATTGTTTGCACCTGTGTGGGATTTGTATCCCCATAAAGGCACACCCCTAACTCACTGAGCTTGCTCACATTATTTGAAAGCAGCCTCTATTAAGTAGACTCTTTCAAGTAGGAGTTAGAAAACCAGGAGTTACTTGGAGTGGTTTGTATACTGTGGAGTGTGGTTTGTATACTGTGGAGAGTGGTTTGTTTTTTATTTTTGTTTTTTTAACCCCTTAAGGACCGAGGACGGTTCAGGACCGTCATCGGCATTTTTGCGTTGCCGACCGATGACGGTCCTGAACCGTCCTAACGGTCAGAGCTACTTACCTGATCGCCGTCGTTCCCCCGGCGGCGATCAGTGTTGCTCCGGTTGTGGGGAGACTGCCTGCAGCCCAGACAGTCTCCCCACACTGAATTAGGACCCCCTGTGGCCATGTGATCGCTTAACACAGCGATCACATGGTCACAATGGGTGTCCATGTGTCTGCCTGCAGGGGGACTGCCTGTGCTGACAGGCAGTCTCCCTGCAAGTGTAAAATCAGAAGAAAAAAATAAAGTTAATGTTAATTAAAAAAATAATAATAATTATATAGGTCTATATATCATATATATAATGCCATACTAAGTGTATTTTTATATTAATATGTACTTATATTAATATAAAAATACACTTATAATTAAATTACACACGTATATATATAATATATATAATAACTATATATATTGTATATATATATTATTATAAAATATAAATAATAAGTAATTTAAATTAAATAATTTTTTTTTAAATAATAATAAAAAATTTTTAAAAAATTATATAGCTATATGAAATTTTATTCTAACTGTATTTTAAAATTAATATATATATATTTATATCAAAATACACTTAGAATGAATTTGTATATATATCTATGTATATAAAAATAAATAAAAATAATAAGAAATATACATATGTCCATATACAAAATTACATAAATTATTATATAAATATACACGTAGACTTCAAATATATAAATATGCATATATATTTAAATTCTACGTGCATATTTATATAATATTTTTACATAATTCAGTAATTTTATTGATTGCAATTTGAGGGACCTGCCTGCCAACCCAGGCCGAAATTCCAGAGAATTTAATTTGCTAGCACTGTATTTTACCCTGTAACGTTCTACGACACCCTAAAACCTGTACATGGGGGGTACTGTTTTACTCGGGAGACTTCGCTGAACACAAATATTAGTGATTCAAAACAGTAAAACATATCACAGTGATGATATTGTCAGTGAAAGTTACTTTTTTTGCATTTTTCACACACAAACAGCACTTTTACTGATGATATAATTGTTGTGATACGTTTTCCAGTTTTTAAACACTAATATTTGTGTTCAGCGATGTCTCCCGAGTAAAACAGTACCCCCCATGTACAGGTTTTATAGCATTTTTGAAAGTTACAAGGTCAAATATATGGGTCAAATATTTTTACATTGAAAATGGCCAGGTTGGTTACGTTGCCTTTGAGAGCGTATGGTAGCCCAGGAATGAGAATTACCCCCATGATGGCATACCATTTGCAAAAGAAGACAACCCAAGGTATTGCAAATGGGGTATGTCCAGTCTTTTTTAGTAACCACTTGGTCACAAACACTGGCCAAAATTAGCGTTCAATTTAGTTTTTTTACTTTTTTCACACACAAACAAATATGAATGCTTACTTTGGCCAGTGTTTTCGACTAAGTGGCTACTAAAAAAGACTGGACATACCCCATATTGAATACCCTGGGTTGTCTACTTTAAAAAAAATATGTACATGTGGGGTGTTATTCAGAGATTTATGACAGATAATAGTGTTACAATGTCACTATTGATAAATTTTAAAAATGTATGTTTTGAAACCGCAATATCCTACTTGTACCTATAGCCCTATAACATGCAAAAAAAAGCAAAAAAGCACGTAAACACTAGGTATTTTTAAACTCAGGACAAAATTTTGAATCTATTTAGCAGTTTTTTTCATTCGCAGCGGGAGATTAGAGAGGTCAATGCGTGGCTTAAGTCTTGGTGCAGGAAGGAGGGTTTTGGGTTTTTAGAGCACTGGGCCGACTTTGCGATTGGGTACAACCTTTATAGTGGTGATGGATTGCACCTAAACGGGAGAGGGTCTGCAGTGCTGGGGGATAGGATGGCTAGAAGGTTGGAGGAGATTTTAAACTAGTAGTAGGGGGGAGGGTCATAGCAATCTACAAAATGGAGATAGGACAGAAAGGAGATGGGCTTTAGCACAGTACAAGGGGGGTGGAAACGGGGGGAGGGACAAGCTCAGAACAGAGAAGCTGTGTAATGTTGAAAATTTACAAAATATACAAGTGATGCATAATATTAAATGTATGCTTACTAATGCAAGGAGCCTAAATAACAAAATGGGGGAACTAGAGGCATTAGCATACACTAAACAATATGATATAATAGGCATAACTGAAACATGGTGGGATGAGACACATGACTGGGCAGCTAACTTAAATGGGTACACGTTATTTAGGAAGGATAGGAAAAACAAGAAGGGTGGTGGGGTATGTTTGTATGTCAAACATGATTTAAAGCCAAATGTTAAGCAAATGGAATGCGAGGAAGATAATGTGGAAGCTTTATGGGTAAATATCTGCTTTGGGGAAAAGAAGGGAAACCAACTATTGGTTGGGATATGTTATAAACCACCTAATGTTAATATTGACGAGGAACAACAGCTGTTTGAGCAAATTGAGAAAGCTGCAAATCTGGGTAACACTTTAATTATTGGAGATTTTAATTACCCGGATATAAATTGGGACAGAGGGACTAGTGCCTCAGCAAAGGGAATTAGGTTTTTAAACTTGTTAAATGACACCTTCATGTCACAACTTGTACAAGCACCAACTAGAATGGATGCTTGTCTGGACCTGGTTTTAACAAACAACGTTGATCTTTTGACCAACATTCAAGTAGGTGAGCACTTGGGAAATAGTGATCACAATATAGTGTCCTTTGAAATAAACTCCAAAAAACAAAAGCACATGGGGAATACTAAAACATATAATTTTAAAAAGGCCAATTTCAGTAAGTTTAGGGAAGCTTTACAATATATTGACTGGCATAAACTCTTTAGTGAAAAGAACACTGAGGATAAATGGATCATTTTCCAACAAATATTACAAAGGTACATTTCTCAGTATGTACCGTTGGGAAATAAATATAAAAGAAACAAATTAAAACCAATGTGGCTTAGTAGAGAAGTAAAACAAGAGATTACAACTAAGAGAAGGGCATTTAAAGCATTTAAATCGGACAAATCAGATGCATCTTATAAAAGATATAAGGATGCAAATAATGCGTGCAAAAAGGCAATTAGACTTGCTAAACTTCAAAATGAAATAATGATAGCTGAAGAGAGCAAAACCAACCCCAAAGCATTTTTTAAGTACATAAATTCTAAAAAAAAAACAAAATGAAAGTGTAGGTACACTAAAAACTGAAACGGGGGTGTTAGTTAATGAAGACCAGGAAAAGGCAGGAATTTTAAATAACTATTTCTCCTCCGTATATATTAAGGAAGAACCCATGGCAATAGATGTGCAAATGATTGCTACTAAAAACTTGCAGAATAATTGTAATTGGTTAACTCAAGACAAGGTGCTGCAGCAACTAAAGAAAGTTAATATAAACAAAGCTCCAGGGCCTGACGGTATCCATCCACGTGTACTTAAGGAACTAAGTGCAGAAATAAGTGAACCTCTGTTTTTAATCTTTCAAGATTCTTTTCTTTCAGGAAGTGTTCCGGAGGATTGGAGGAAGGCAGATGTGGTTCCTATATTCAAAAAGGGTTCAAAATCCTTGCCTGGAAATTATAGACCTGTGAGCTTAACTTCTGTGGCTGGTAAAATATTTGAAAGGTTATTAAGGGATAATATTCAAGAATTCCTTGAGAAGAACATGGTTATCAGCAAAAATCAGCATGGTTTTATGAAGCACAGGTCATGTCAAACTAACTTGATTGCGTTCTACGAAGAAGTAAGTAGAAGTATAGATCAGGGTGTTGCCAGTGGATGTGATCTATTTGGATTTTGCCAAGGCATTTGATACAGTTCCACACAATAGATTAGTGTTCAAACTCAAGGAAATCGGTCTAGATGAAAATGCTTGTTCTTGGGTAGAACATTGGCTTAAAAACAGAGTACAAAGAGTTGTCATTAATGGTAAATTTTCAAGCTGGACAGAGGTGGCAAGTGGTGTCCCTCAGGGGTCTGTTCTGGGACCCCTTCTATTTAACATGTTTATAAATGATCTTGAAGACCACATTGAAAGTCATGTTTCAGTGTTTGCAGATGACACCAAACTTTGTAAAACAATACAATGTGAGCAAGATATTACTTTGCTGCAGAGGGACTTAGATAGACTGGGGGACTGGGCATTCAAATGGCAGATGAAATTTAATGTTGAAAAATGCAAAGTTATGCACTTCGGCGTAAAGAATACACAAGCAACGTATACCCTTAATGGAAGCGAATTAGGGATAACAACACATGAAAAGGACTTGGGAATTGTTATAGACAACAAACTATGCAACAATGTGCAATGTCAATCAGCAGTGGCCAAGGCCAGTAAGGTATTGTCATGCATGAAAAAGGGCATTCATTCTCGGGACAAGAATATAATTTTGCCTCTTTATAAATCACTGGTAAGACCACATATTGAATATGCTGTGCAATTTTGGGCACCTGTTCTAAAGAAGGATATTATGGCACTAGAAAAAGTGCAGAGGCAGGCTACAAAATTAATAAAAGGAATGGAACATATCGGCTATGAAGAAAGGTTAACAAATTTAAACCTATTTAGTTTAGAAAAACGTCGCCTGAGAGGGATATGATAACATTATACAAATATATTCGTGGCCAATACAAACCATTGTGTGGAAATCTATTCACAAACCGGACTTTACATAGGACACGAGGCCATGAGTTTAGACTGGAAGAAAGAAGATTTCGTCTAAGGCAAAGGAAAGGTTTTTTTACACAATAATCCAAGCCAAAATAATGGGAAACCAGAGAACAGAATAGTTAGAGTGGAAGCCAAGAGTCAGATACCAAAAAAGACAATCAGAATATAAAGAGCGCTAGAGGACTCAAACAAGAACCACACTAGGGCGCCTAACAAGTGCCATGGTTGCCTTTTTATAGTGTAGGATCTTTAGCTTTAAAGCCACGCCCCCAAAAGATCCAGGATCGTGGCTACGTTTGAATTTTGGCGGCACTATTTTGCTGACGTTGGCGTCATAAAAATGGGCATGTTGCGAGCGGCCGGCATCAGAAGGACTGAGCCGCCTCCCGGAAGTGTGGGAGAAGAACGCCGTGCTGCGCGGGTCCGGGGGGGAAAGGTAAGTAATCGTTACAATTACATTTTTCTCAGTATCAGTAGGTGGTAAGATTGGCAATTGGGGACACTGTTCTACTGGCGTCTAGAGGCTGCTCTGATGTAATTTGAGATATTGGTGGCATTGGCAATGCTAAGGGAGAGGATGCAGGTGGAGACTGCTGAAATGCATTAGGGATCAATATGTACTGGTATCAAACGTATGTAATTACTCAAACCTCAACATCTGAGGAAGGGATTTAGGGGTAATTATTTCACATGACTTAAAGGTAGGCAGACAATGTGATAGAGCATTAGGAAATGCTAGCAGAGTGCTTGGTTGTATAGGGAGAGGTATTAGCAGTAGAAAGAGGGAAGTACTCATGCCATTGTACAGAACACTAATGAGACCTCACTTGGAATATTGTACGCAGTACTGGAGATCGTATCTCCAGATGGATATTGATACTTTAGAGAGAGTTCAGAGAAGGGATACTAAACTGGTTCATGGATTGCAGGATAAAACAAGGAAAGGTTAAAGGATCTTAACATGTATAGCTTGGAGGAAAGGCGAGACAGGGGGGAAATAATAGAAACATTTAAATACATAAAGGGAATAAACACAGTAAAGGAGGAGACTATATTTAAAAGAAGAAAAACTACCACAACAAGAGGACATAGTCTTAAATTAGAGGGGCAAAGGTTTAAAAATAATATCAGGAAGTATTACTTTACTGAGAGGGTAGTGGACACATGGAATAGCCTTCCAGCTGAACTGGTAGAGGTTAACACAGTAAAGGAGTTTAAGCATGCGTGGGATAGGCGTAAGGCTATCCTAACTATAAGATAAGGCCAAGGACTAATGAAAGTATTTAGAAAATTGGGCAGACTAGATGGGCCGAATGGTTCTTATCTGCCGTCACATTCTATGTTTTCATGAAGTTCTTCCCAGGTCATATTACAGTCACAAATCTGGGAGCATGACTTAAATCGACATTTCTAAGAGCTGAGCTTGGTGGCACTTGCTTATTTCTCTCCTCCCCATGACAATTTGAACAGTGGAAATGTCTCATGCTTCCCCCAGAATTTGTTCTTCTACTGATGCTTCTACTGGAGCTAATAGTGCTGCTAGTACAAGGGTTGGCAAAGATGACAAGGCCTGCTCTTAACTCTCTTCATAGACATCTTTCTAAGAAATACAAGGATCCATTTTAATTGATTGAAAAAGATTGAACTCAGAGACAGAAGAGGCAGGAAATCTGTGTCACCATATTCTGAAATGGTGCAATCAAGTACACTAGTGCACTCTTAATTCATAAACAGCACAGGGCTCATTTTAGAAAATAAAATGCAATCTAAACTTAAACAGAATGTAAAAAGCAATTAATAAAATGTAGCTATACTACATTATTAGCTAGTTAGTGTGGGCACTGCTGCTTTTAGTATGCTCAGTGCCGTCTTCAAAGTTGATTGGACCTTGGGCAAGCATTTGCTTGGGCCTCCTGTTCCCCTCCTTTCTGGCATGCAAACACAACTTCTGGCATGCAAACACACCTTCCACTCAAAGACACACATAAAGAAAACACACAAAAAACACCCACACATAGATTGTTGACTTAGCCAAACTTATTTTTCACCTACAGAAAATACACACACAAACACACATACAGATGCAAACACTTACACAAATACAGATACACATATACACAGGCTTAAACATACACAGGTACAGACATACAAATACACAGACATACAAAGACAAATACACAGACACACAGGTGCATACACAGATACACACTGGCACACATTCAGATACACAGATACACTCACTGACAAACATGCAGCCACACACTAACGCACATACAGATAAACAGAAAAACACACCCTGACATATATAGAGATACACACAATAACACACATACAGATACATACACAGACACACACTAACACATACATATGCACAAACACACACACTGAAACATACAGCTACACAGACACACACAGATACACAGGTGCACACCCTGACACACATGCAGACACATAGATACACATACAGACACAGAGATACACATACAGACACACTGACACACATGCAGTTACACAGACACACATGCAGTTACACAGACACACTTTATGACAAACATTCAGATAGAAACATAGAAACATAGAATGTAACAGCAGAACAAGAACAATTCGGCCCATCTAGTCTGCCCAATTTTCTAAATACTTTCATTAGTCCTTGGCCTTAGCTTATAGTTAGGATAGCCTTATGCCTATCCCACGCATGCTTAAACTCCTTTACTGTGTTAACCTCTACCACTTCAGCTGGAAGGCTATCCCATGCATCTACTACCCTCTCAGTAAAGTAATACTTCCTGATATTATTTTTAAACCTTTGCCTCTCTAATTTAAGACTATGTTCTCTTGTTGTGGTAGCTTTTCTTCTTTTAAATATAGTCTCCTCCTTTATTGTGTTGATTCCCTTTATGTATTTAAATTTTTCTATCATATTCCCCCTGTCTCATCTTTCCCCCAAACTATACATGTTAAGATCCTTTAACCTATCCTGGTAAGTTTTATCCTGCAATCCATGAACCTGTTTAGTAGCCCTTCTCTGAACTTTCTCTAAAGTATCAATAACCTTCTCAAGATACGGTATCCAGTACTGCGTACAATACTCCAAGTGAGGTCTCACCAGTGTTCTGTACAATGGCATGAGCACTTCCCTCTTTCTACTGCTAATACCTCTCCCTATACAACCAAGCATTCTGCTAGCATGTCCTGCTGCTCTATTTCATTGTCTGCCTACCTTTAAGTAATCATAAATAATCACCCCTATATCCCTTTCCTCAGATGTTGAGGTTAGGACTCTATCAAATATTCTGTATTCTGCCCTTGGGTTTTTACGTCCAGATGCATTATCTTGCACTTATCCACATTAAATGTCAGTTGCCACAATTCTGACCATTTTTCTAGTTTACCTAAATCATTTGCCATTTGGCTTATCCCTCCTGGAACAGCAACCCTGTTACATATCTTAGTATCATCAGCAAAAATACATACCTTACCATGAGGTCCTTCTGCAATATCACTAATAAAAATATTAAAGAGAATGTGTCCAAGTACAGATCCCTGAGGTACTCCACTGGTGACAAGCCCAAGCTTCGAATATACTCCATTGACTACAACCCTCTGTTGCCTGTCATTCAGCCACTGCCTTACCCATTCAACAATATTGGAATCCAAACTTAAAGATTGCAGTTTATTGATAAGCCTTCTATGTGCAACAGTGTCAAAAGCCTTACTGAAATCTAGGTAAGCAATCTCTACTGCACCACCCTGATCTATTATTTTAGTTATCCAATCAAAAAAATCAGTAAGATTAGTTGGGCATGATCTCCCTGAAGTAAACCCATGTTTTCTCTGATCTTGAAATCCATGTGTTTTTAGATGTTCTTCAATCCTATCCTTTAACATGGTTTCCATTACTTTCCCCACTACTGAAGTAAGGCTTACTGGTCCATAGTTGCCCGACTCCTCCCTACTACCTTTCTTGTGGATGGGCACAACATTTGCTAACTTCCAATCTTCTGGGACTACTCCTGTTAACAATGATTGGTTAAATAAATCTGTTAATGGTTTTGCTAGTACACCACTAAGCTCTTTTAATAACTTTGGGTGTATTCCATCCGGTCCCATTGACTCATTTGTCTTTACTTTTGACAGTTGAAATAAAACCTCTTCCTCTGTAAACTCACATGTAATAAATTGCTTATTTGTCCTTTTTCCTAACTGAGGTCCCTTTCCTTCATTTTCATCTGTAAATACGGAACAAAAATATTAATTGAGGCAGTCAGCTAGACCTTTATTCTACATAAATTCCTTCTTTTGTTTTTAATATAACTAATCCTTGTTTTACTTTCCTGTTCTCATTTATGTATCTAAAAAATGTTTTGTCCCCTTTTTTTACTGACTGTGCTATTTTCTCTTCTGTGTGTGATTTGGAGGCTCTTATAACTTGCTTAGCCTCTTTCTGCCTAATCTTATAGATCATTCTGTCTTCCTCACTCTGGTTTTTTTTATAATTACTAAATGCTAACTTTTAGTTTTTTGCTATTTTGGCCAGCACGGTTAGCTAGTGTTAGCTAGGAGGAAGTGACTGCACTTCCTCCTAGCGCTGACCTCATCACAGGAGGCCCAGTCAAGCTGTAAAAGCGCCGCAGCACTGACCGGGCCCCTGCAAACTCATTTCCACCGGGTGGCCCTAAGAGCATGGGCCACTGATAGGCCCCCTCATTGTGCGGACCGTGGTGGTAGTTCCACACGGGCCGCACACACCATGGAGGTCAGCAAGCTCAAGGGGCAGGTGCTTTGGGCCCGCATAGGGATAACTGGGCCCGGGGTAGCTGCCCTTTTTGCCCCACGTTAAAGACATTCCTGTGTATGCTTATTTGAGTTACCTGTAATTTTCACAGTAACACATAGACAAACAGCTATTCTCACTGATGGCTTTTTGACAATAAATAAAACTAGCAAACTTAAGTTCACTTTAGCTAGAGCATTTAAAGGATTACTCCAACCAAGTCCACTTATGCTTTTAGTAGTGGTTATAGTGATAGGCATCTATATATGCAGCATTTCTGTTTCAAAAGCTGTGTATATTGAGATTTTTACACTTTTGTGCAAAGGGCTAGTTCCACCCCAAGCACATGTGACTTAGACTAGTTCTGGGCTGCCTAATGTCAATTCTTTGCAAATTTGACGTAAAAAGGTTAGGGGAAGAACTTCTTGAGATAACGTGCCCATGCAACACAAAACAAAATCACAAGGAATCACAAAAGACTCCAACTAAATGGAAGCTTAAAATGGTAGATCTACTAAATATTGTTCTAGATCTGTGCAAAATTTACATTTGTGGATAGCATGAACAACACTAACTTTGGTGGTCTTCTGAAAATGGAAATTTCTGTGAAAACAGGTGAAATTCACTATCACTTCTGGATGACTTATAGATGACTATAATAAATCTGATCAAAATAATTATGGGTTTGAAACCTCACTTTACACAACACTTTCTAAACACTTTGATAAATATCACTTCACTCTCTCTGTCTCTCTTGGGAACACTAATGGAATCACAATCACTGACTATAACTCAGAAGGCACAGAGTCATAAATGCCACTAAATATACTTCATAACTGTAGTCAACGTGTTTGTGAGAGATTCTGTGGTCCTTCAAACATACATACCTTTCTATCTCCCCAATGCTTAGCTTGATTGGTCAAGTATGTGTGACAAAATAAACATTTTAGTGTCTATACTATGTTATGATTGGATAATGGACATTAAAAATGTTAACAAATAGATAGACTCCCTGTGTTATGGGCAAATGCAAATATTACAAGTTTTAGAATGAAATGTTGTATTTCTTAAACTGTGTACTTTGTCTTTAAGAGACATTGCAAACTGAGAAGGTGTCAGAAATGGACCATATTATTTTCCATGCATGTTTCTTTAAGCAATAACTTCTAACCTTCTTTCAGTGCATAATATGTCTACGCCAATTTTTCTTAGCTTAATATAAAGCTAGTAATGCAAAAACATCTTCAAGGCTATGCTACGTCATGAGACTTTAGGAAGCCACCTTGTCCCAAGTCAGGGAATTTACCATGACGTGTGCACCCTTACGTTTTAGTTTAAACAATAGATAAGATGTTCAGACTTTAAGACTCCATCTTGTCCTATGTCAGGGAATTTCCCATAACGTGTGCACTTACGTTTTAGTTATGGCCTTGTATCTTTGCCAAGTTAAGGGAGGTCCTAAAATGAACATCTAAGATATAAGTATGTGTACCTTTTAAATGTTGACACAGATGAGAGATTTGGAGACAGAGACACTGTCGCTCCATATTATAATGACTGAGAGATGTTGACATGTTCAAGAGGGTATGTTATTCTATTTTAATGATATTGCAAGCATATAGATTAATCTTATAATACATACAAACACATACTCAGTCACACATGCATACATTCCATGTTACACACACCACTATGTGTTGTGATATATACAGCTACATGCCATCACACAATTTACACATACATTCCTTACAGTTACATACATAACATACATTCAGGTATAAATATAACCATTTAGGAGGGATGAACACTATAGGAAAAGTGATTCACAATGCAGTGTCGTTAACTTGGCATTGTTTGGGAAATGCATCTCTGTACATGCTTGTGAACTAAAAGCTTGTAGAGTTTATTCCCATGATGCTTATACACCACGTAGGCAGGCTAAGCATTATACAGAATGTGTTCTACAAGCATCTGCTGTGCCAGCATTAGTCATTATTCTGGACCAGATTTTTGTTTATTTTTGAGAAAATAGAACATACATTGACATGGCTAATTATTATTACATTAGAATTAATATTTGTTTTATGCATGGAGAGAAAATTCACTTTGTACGTTCCATTTTCCCTGACAACAGAACATTTTTTTGGGACACCTAAATTTTGGCAAATTGTTTGTTTTGCGTGGCAGAATTTTTGTCCCAGAAACCTGATTCAGGAACTGAGTGCATTGCAGTACATTGATTGGAGCATTTTCCCAACATTTGGTTCACAGGTCAAGTGATAAAATGTAACCAATCGAGGGAAAAACAGAAGGGGCCGTGAAAATAATTTATATACATTTTTTTTACTGCTCCTCCTTTTTCCCTCTATTTTTCATTTCTCACTTATGAGTAATATCAACAATGACTGTTCTGTAGCCATCAATCACCTTCTTTTCCCATCAATCAGCTTTGTTTTAAAATCAAAGATTATATGAATTGCAATACCTCCAATGTAATTTATCTTTTAACAAGTGGCTGTGGTATAGAGTACGTGGGTAGGACTAGTAGACCATTGAAAATCAGATTCATGGAACACTGTAATAACATCAAGAAAGAAATGACAACACATTCGGTACCAGTTCATTGTAATAAATGCCCACATTTTAACTTTGAAAAAATGTTATGCATTGGCGTAGAGAAAGTGATGCTTGATGAAAGAGGGGAATCTTATTGTAACGGAGCTCCTTGTTGATGGATGCTCCTAGCGCTTCCTGAGGACTCCCAAGCACTGCAGCAGACACCACAACCACTGCAGACTCCGCAACCGCCGTATCTTGACTGGAGTCTCGCCGTCTTCCTTCCACCCTGGATCAGCTTCTGTCCTCCAGGACTGTGTGGTGAAGACCCCTCCTCCAAGGAGAGCGTGTCAGGAACAAACTCTTAAAAGAGCTAAGTGACTCAAGCTCAGGGGAGCATGCAGAGCATAGCAATCCCCAGTGTGATTATAACAGTTCCCTCCAATAACGAGACAAGGCTACGTTTAGAGGGATCAAGAAGAACTGTCAAAACCTTTATTCCCTTGGGACCAGCCAATACAGTCACCACAATAACATTGTTGTGAAAACTCAATAAAATCACAAACAGTCAAACCAAATCAAGCAACACACAGTGACTTATCACAACACAATGGCACATTTTTAAAGGGGTAGGGGGAGACAATATTTAACAGTAAATATCTCACCTGCCTGCAGAATTAGCAATATGCAAATCTACCTGAATATGCAAATGAACCAGTCTTGCAATTCAGGTAGTGCATATTGCTCAGCAAACCTCAGCAATACAAGAGAGCAGGCAATACATTACACAGTACACACACACACTATAAACAATTACATTACACACACCCTGCACCTATAATGGGTACAGGGTGACTAAAACATAAGATAAATAAAGCAGCCTACATAAATAGTCTGTCTGAAGGTAGACTAGGGGCTTTAAAGCCAGATACATGAAAGAGTGATAGTCACAGGGGAGGAGGCTGGCAAGTAGGCCTCTCCAGGACCAAGTGGCGAAGGGCACTTCGTCACATATCTCCCCTTCGGGGGGAAGACTAACCAGGCACCTGACTTTCTGTCGGTCAGTGCCTAAGTTAGTCGAGTCACCCACCGACCATAAGCAAGTGCCAGAGTAGCCCACCCACAACAAACAGTTATTAGAGCAGCCCACCCACAGCAAACAGTGACTGCACCTGGGTATTCCTCTGGGGTGATGGGGCAACACACTGTGGGGACTTGAGGGGCAGAGGCCAGCGGCGCTCTGCCCTGATGCCAGCGCTTCTGCTGGGAGGAGGGGGGTGCAGGCCAGTCCTGTGAGAAGGGGATCGGTAGGGCAGAGGCCAGCGGCGGTCTGCCCTGATGCCAGCTCTTCTGCTGGTATAGCCTGTAGGACATCAGGCTCTGGACAAGGGACAAAGGGAGGGCAGAGGCCGACTGCACTCTGCCCAGCTGCCAGCTCTTCCGCTGGGGGCTTGGGACATAGTCCGGCTCAGTAGCTAGGGGAACGTGGGGGTCAGTGGGGGTTAACATCTTCCCTGTTAACCCTGGGGCCAAGTTAGGAGTTAGCTGGGGAGGGGAATTCGTACTTTCCCCCTCCTCCTGTTGTCCCTGTGAGGGTAGTTGGGGATCTGGACAGGCTGTCCAGCATCCCTGTAGGTCGGGCACAGAGACCACGGTCCCCTCTGCGCCATCTGGGAGATTGGGGTCTCCCCTTGGTAGGGTAAGCGGCCGCTGGGGAGATAGGGTGCTGTGCTCCTCTCCCTGAAACACAGGCTGCCGCTGGAGAGGGAGACCGCCTGTCTCCACTCCCATAACATTGTCCCGCTGCTGGAGAGAGAGACCAACTGTCTCTGCTCCCTGTAGGACACACTGCTGCTGGGGAGGAAGGACGACACCTTCGGCTCCCTGGAATTCGCACTGCCGCTGGGGAGGAAGGACGACACCTTCGGCTCCCTGGAATTCGCACTGCCACTGGGGAGGAAGGACGACACCTTCGGCTCCCTGGAATTCGCACTGCCGCTGGGGAGTTAGGACGACACCTTCGGCTCCCTGTAACTTGCACTGCCGCTGGGGAGGAAGGACGACACCTTCGGCTCCCTGTAACTTGCACTGCCGCTGGGGAGGAAGGATGACACCTTCGGCTCCCTGTAACTTGCACTGCTGCTGGAGACTAGGTGTCCATATCCTCAACCTCCACAGTTGTCGCTCAAAGGCCATTGCCGCACTGTTCTCAGCACTCAACTGGCGCATTACTTGGTGGACCACCTCGTTCGAAAGGTCTGGGCCATAGCAGACCAACCGCCTCTTTACCTCCTCAATGTAAGCGTCATCCTCGTAGCGACGTATCATGTTGAGGTGCTCTATCCATCCCTGCTCCATGCTGCTGTAGTTAGGGATGCTGTACAGTGGCTAGCGTTGCCCTCAATAACCTCTCATACGATACCAGTGTCTCCGAGCTGCTTCTCCTCGCACTAGGACGCCATCCCACCGCTGCCACCAATGTAACGGAGCTCTCTGTACTCCGACCGAGTACCCTCCGTTGACGGATGCTCCTAGCGCTTCCTGAGGACTCCAAACACTGCAGCACACACCGCAACCACCGCAGACTCCGTATCTTGACTGGAGTCACCCTGGATCAGCTTCTGTCCTCCAGGACTGTGTGGGAAAGAACTCTTCCTTCCACCCTGTACGAACCTCCAGCAACCAGGACTGTGTGTTGAAGACCCCTCCTCCAAGGAGAGCGTGTCAGGAACAAGCTCTTAAAAGAGCTAAGTGACTCAAGCTCAGGGGAGCATGCAGAGCATAGCAATCCCCAGTGTGATTATAACAGCTCCCTCCAATAACGAGACAAGGCTACGTTTAGAGGGATCAAGAAGAACTGTCAAAACCTTTATTCCCTTGGGACCAGCCAATAGGGTCACCACAATAACATTGTTGTGAAAACTCAATAAAATCACAAACAGTCAAACCAAATCAAGCAACACACAGTGACTTATCACAACACAATGGCACATTTTTAAAGGGGTAGTGGGAGACAATATTTAACAGTAAATATCTCACCTGCCTGCAGAATTAGCACTATGCAAATCTACCTGAATATGCAAATGAACCAGTCTTGCAATTCAGGTAGTGCATATTCCTGTTGCTACCAACAGAGGGCACTAGACCAGCTCCATAGCCAAACCCACCTAGTTGGTAGCAAACCTCAGCAATACAAGAGAGCAGGCAATACATTACACAGTACACACACACACACACTATAAACAATTACATTACACACACCCTGCACCTATAATGGGTAGAGGGTGACTAAAACATACGATAAATAAAGCAGCCTACATAAATAGTCTGTCTGAAGGTATACTAGGGGCTTTAAAGCCAGATACATGAAAGAGTCATAGTCACAGGGGAGGAGGCTGGCAAGTAGGCCTCTCCAGGACCAAGTGGCGAAGGGCACTTCGTCACACTTATTAAGAGACTCAGACAGAGAGAAGGATTTTGGATATATACACTTAAAACCTTTAGTCCAGCGCCTCTTAATGTGGACTTTGACATGATTTGTTTTTTCATAAATTGAGAAGAATCTCACTCTTAATTTTATTTTTATTTTTATTTGTATCTCTATTTTGATTACAGTCATTTTCTTTTTTCTTTTTATATGTTTTATATTTCATTCTATTTTTTTATTATTTGTATTAGGCTATTATTTTTAATTTTAATTTTTATTCTTATTTTTATTTTTCATTTCAATTTCTTCTTTGCATTTTAACCTAAATTTGATTTTATTTTAAGTATTTTGCTTTAACTCTAATTTTGTTTTCATCCCCATTTTAATTTCCAATTTAAGTCTTAATTTAATTTTAAGGTATTTTTCTTATTCTATTTTTTCATTCCTGTTATACAATTAAGGTCTCCCCTCTTTTTTTAATCATTTTTATCTTGTCTATTTCTTTGATTTTTTTTATACTAGTTTCTAATTCTTCTGTACCCCATATCATATGTGTATAAGCCATTCTTTTTATTATACTGTTACAATCAATAGCCTCCCTTTTTTATGATGAGATATTTTAAAGAACATACATATATTATTCTGTTTTTATACGCAAAACTTTTTATTACCAATTGTTCCATCACTTTGCACATATTTTTTACACACTTTTTGTTCCCTTTGAGTACATATTGGTTTCAGCTATGTATTCCAATCTTGTCTTTTTCTGTTCAATTTATATGGTGTAACAATGATTTTTTACTTTTAAATGCTGATGGACTAATTCTTGAGGACTTAATTTAATTTCGCTATTTTGGAACACATGGAGCGTTCCATGCGAAACCGAACATACGTCACAAAGACACATCAAGGAAGTGAGGCTTGGAAGACATAGCCGAAAACAAATGAACACAGATGTATTCTATCAAGTCGCCAGTTCCGGATTGGCTGAAGTCGGTTCCGGAACTTGCGAACTTGGCTTTTAAAAGGTGAATGGAGAGGGACTAGTCCTGACACTGACAGATGCCCCATGAGGAAGTCCTACTAAAGATGAAACGTGTAGGGCGGAGAGACTTTCATAGTGACTTGAATTTCATTTAGTTTTTAATTTTAAGTGAATTTTATCTTGCCCATATCTTTGTTCCTGAATCTGAGACATCCTATTTGGCATCTTGGCTCCAGAGAATCTACATTATGATATGCAAGAATTTCACATCCATTTTGTGAGTGCAATTTAAATAAAAGTTGTTACATTTAGATATTGGTGCACTATGTGTGTGTCTCTCTTTTTATCTCCCATTTAAGGGATAAAAGTGAAGAAAAGAAGATTCCAATCTCAAAGATACTGTTTTACACTTGCAATAATTTTTTTTCTTGTGAGTGCAATTTAATAATCAGCGATACACTGTTTTAAATACTACACCATTATTGTATATCTTGTATTCTTAGATTTAATTTTTTATATGTATCCAGAAGAAAGGATGGGTCTTCTTACAATCTAAGTGACATTTTTAAGGGTACACTTTTTTTCATCATACTTTCTCTTTCTGGTGTGCACGTATGTTATATATTTTTTTTAAGCAAAGATGTATTTTTGTCGGGGGGTATGTGGCAAACTGCATCTTCACCTGTGTAACCCAAAATACTTGCATTTGCCCTGGTTCCTGCACCTAGGTGTCTCTGTTACTTGTCTCACCACTACTCTTTTCACATTTTCTAAAACAGGCAAATGGTTAACAGCAGCTAAATTAAATTCAGACTTGCCTTGCTAAATTCTTGGCATAGTCATGCTTATTGAAGTTAACCATATTAACTCTTGCATCACTGGGGTGTTTTGTTGCCTCATGATTAATTCTAGCAAATGATGCTCTTGTATAATTAATGCAACTAACTTTGTGCCCATTCAGTATAAGAATGTATAAACTATCTATAAAACATATGGGCAGGCAAACTAAAGACAGTGATCACCAATACCACTCTTTCATATTGCCAAAATGGCACGTTTCATAATGAACACAAAGGCTATAACTGTGTTTGGGTATGAAACATATGAAAAAATGAACAATCTATGCTCAGGTAAATTGAGCACCAACAGCTGTTTCGAAACAATTCTCCCAAATACTCATTCATCAAAGTAATGTGCAACAGCATTAATATTCTTAATTCTTCCACATGTCTTAATTTATTGGCATAACAGCAATTAAATTAATCACAGCAGCTGTTCGCTGACATTCAGTATGGTAGAGAAGATAGAAAACCTCCAAATTCCCTCAACATCTACCACAAACTGTGCATGCTTATGTGAATGCTGCATTTCATCCATTACACCACATGGAAGTCCCATTTGTAAACGGTGTGTGAGTTAGATGCAAGAAGTTAATGCTATATTTAATGATGCCTTGACATACTTTATATCAAACTATCATAACACAATACATTTTGAATATTGTAAGAAATTCTAAAACCTATAATAATTGTTTACCTAAAAAGGTCCTTGATATAAGATTGGCTTATTTAATTGTATCCCACCACATATCACCAGGGTTGGAACCCTTATATTTATGTAACATAGCCCACATAATTCTATGTCTCATAGCACGGGAAAAGAAACCTAGATGATGCATGCATTTACTTTTTAATTATTCTAGCTGAATTTATCATTTCTGATTGTGATTTTGACATTCAATGTAAGTCATAAAAAGCCTCAAGTAAATTCCTTAAGGCAGAACTAGCTCTATTCTGAAACACATAGTAATAAATAACATGTACTAATAATGTAATCATAGTTACAAAAATAATATATGCATTGTTGCTAGCACTATCATAACACAATACATTTTGAATATTGTAAGAAATTCTAAAGCCTATAATAATTGTTTATCTATAAAGTCCTTGACATAAGATTGGCTTATTTAATCGTATCCCACCACATATCTCCAGGGTTGGAACCCTTATATTTATGTAACATAGCCCACACCCGCCCCTTTCTTATTCAAGATGCTACTAAGGAGCTTGTCCATGCTCTAGTAATTTCTCGCATGGATTATTGTAACCCTCTCAGAATTGGTCTTCCCAAAAACCGTATTGCCCCACTACAGTCTGTAATGAATGCTGCCGCCAGACTGATTTTTCTCTCCAGTCGGTCCTCTCCCACCTCACCGCTCTGTTAGTCCTTACATTAGCTTACTGTATCCTATAGGAGTCAATTCAAAGCACTAATCCATATCTATAAAGCATTGAACAATTTTAGCCCCTCTTCACAGATCCAAAGGTATACCCCTTCTTGGTCTCTCCGCTCTGCCCATGACCTTCTCCTGTCCGCTGCTCACACCCATATGGCCAACTCACGCTTGCAGGACTTCTCGCGGGCGGCTCCCTTCCTACCACCATCAGACTCTCACCTAGTCTTCAATCATTTAAGAAGGGCCTTAAAACCCATCTCTTTAGGAAAGCTTATGGCCTTTCCAGAGTAACTTCTACTTCACATACCTGTCCCTTTCTTTCTCCTAAAGGGCAGCACTCTACTCTCTCTTCCAGCTCTACTTCACTCCTACCTTATTTGATTGATATCTCCTGTCATGTCAATGTGTTTTATACCCCACCTACTATAGACTGGAAGCTTGTTTGAGCAGGGTCCTCTTCAACCTATTGTTCCTATAAGTTTTTTTGTAATTGTCCTATTTATAGTTATGTCCCCCACCACTTTCAACAGCAGTCAGAATCAGAGAGCTACATGAAAGGAGAAACTGTACTCCTGGTATCACAGAGTAGATAGAACGGTGAATAAACCTTATAGTTTTATATAGCTCCATCTACTGTTCACTATGCAAAACACAATCACTTTGAATGATACTACTACTTTAGGCTATATCATTTTCAGAACTATTTTTATTTTTCTGATATATGAGTAATATTTTTCTGGTATTTTAGTAAAATAAGAGATAAAAAGATATATAATAAGACATAATACACTTTTCCAGGTCTTCCCATCTCCATCCCAGATCTTGTAGAGTTTGGATTTGTGACAGTTGTGTTGGAAAATAGTACACCTTTGATCTGTTTAACACTATGTATACATAAATTCATTTTCTTCTTCTTATATAAGATCAGGTGATCACTATTCAAATTCTTAACCACAGTATGGTCAAGAAGGTGGGATTAGAATGTTCATCACAAAATGTACCTGTGAGGAGAGAGTACCTGAGAATTCCTTATGACAATTGTTCGATTTGGTCCATTTGAAGCCTGTAGGATGAAACACATTGTGCGGCTGAGTGTGAGTGCAGTCTACAGTGAAAACACAGAGCAGAAAGTTGCCCAGTTCATAATCAAAACAAGGATAGCCTCAAAGAATCACACTGGTTGATCATTGCTATGTACCTCTAAAGACATATGATAAAACAACTGTCATATGCATTTGTACATGTTACCATTCTAAGAAGTTTTGTCCCCTCTGTTTCAAGAAGTATAATTTATACTCCAGTGGCAACCCTTTAAGTTAACAATATTGCCTGGTCACATTTAATTGTCAATAGATTCAAATCATATACTACTGGATTATTATATTGGTAAACTGTATAATGCTGTTAGTTTATTTCTTTAGTCCTTATAATTAAAAATGCATATATGTTTTGTTACTAAAAGTTGACATTGTTTATTAGCTGTGTATCATATATCACACTTTTTTGGTATATTTAATTGGTATCTCTTCTACATAGTATGTATTTGGGAGGAATGAGCACTTGTGTTTTGTTTGTTGCAAATTTATATGTGTATGTTCTTCATAACTGGGTATGGATAACAAGGGTTTAATGGAAGCAGCATTGAGAAGTCTTAAAGCAGTTTGGTCACCTTTTTTTTTTTTTTTTTGCACATTTTGCAATGCTCCTTTACGGTGGCATCCCATCATGCTGTGTGATGGTGAAGGTAGATACACTCTGAAATTGTCTAATATGAACACTGCCATTTTGTTTTTTTCACTCTATGGTGCTACATCTGCCATATCTTGCTTTACTCTTACGTATGCCAAGTTCAATACTAAAGTCTCAGAATGATTTGGAGAGATAGCATTATTCACTACAGAACAACTTTCACGATCATCAAGAAGATACCCTATTCCGCTAGCAACGGCTGAGGGAATTGACAACACTTGCTGGTAGAAACACCAAAAAAACATCCGTTTTGTACACGTGGGACTTAACCATACGACAAAGTAGTCTCAACTTATATCTTCTGACTGTGTAGGATTTCAATGAAATTCCAAAGCGGTCAATAGGAGTATGTCATGAAGATTCTATCATTATGAAAGACTCAAAATCAATGTCTTTGTGACACAGCCACTTTAACGGATTTCACGAGGAAGCCAAACACAGGAAAATGAGGATCACATAACTTCATTGACCTCTGGTAGCTTTCACAGCCATGAGTCAGAATGGCTGTCAATGAAAACAAATTATTCCACTACACTACAGTAATATTAGGCCATTGATTTCACTAACCCTGGAGATCTAAAATGTCAAACAGAGATATTGTTTAAATACTGTTACATAGAGTTATTTATCATTTTCCTAAGAATTATTTTAACTTTCTTCATAATTTCTTTTGGATATAGTTATAGCAGGTTTAGATGATGTTATATATGTTTATTGTTTGCTTGTTTTGGTATAGCTATAGATATCTGGTAGCACCACATAGGGACATCTACATTCTGAATCTGATCTACAAAAACTGCTAGAATATTAACAGCATCTGTTAATATTGTTGTCCTTGATCACTATAAATGGGAAAAGTATGGATTCTACTTTATCTATGTAATGAAATAGAGAGCTTTATGTTCATCCTATTTATTTGTTTCCCTTGCAGAGAAAGGTATTAAAGGGACACTATAGTCACCAGAACAACTACAGCTTAATGTAGTTGTTCTGGTGAGTATAATAGCTCCCATCAAGCAATTTCATGTAAACACTACCTTTTCAGAGAAAAGGCAGTGTTTACATTGCCCCAAAGGACACCTCCAAGTGGCCACTCCTTAGATGGCAAACAGAAAAAAAGGCGTATACCGCGCCCAAGAAATTATACGTACATATGTCTCTGGATAATATGGTACTTTGACCCTCAGAATAACAGGAAAAGAAGAGCACAATAATAGTACAATACAGTATATATAAATGCAAATCAAAATATTATATTATATCCACTCACATTTGCTTAAGCTAACTAAGAGCTCAGCTGTGTTGCGCATGGACGGTACAATCCCAGTCTAAGGATTTGGTGGTAGTATAGGTGGTATTGATGCTCCAAATATCGTGTGCAGATGTGTATGGAGACAAAATGAGAAAGAAAAAACTACAATAGTGAAGCAAGTACTGTACATATATTGAAGGAATAAAGTAATGTACTTACATTTACTAGAGCAAGACCTGCTCTAGTACAAACAGCATGGGTGGTATAATCCCCACCAAAGGATGTGTGGATTCCAGGAAGCAAAATAATAGATCAATAAAAAGCAAGGAAGCTATAAAAAAAGTCAGCTTTTATTGAACTAAATAGTAAAATCCTTTAAAAGAATGTGTAGGAGAGTCCACTTGACGCGTTTCGCCTGTATAAGGCTTTATTAAAAGTGTGGAGTAGTCCTTAAGTCCTTAAGTTTATATTTAAGAGTCTCATAATGTAGATTGCTTCCTGGTGTCTTCAATTTCCGGTTTCGTCACAACGCACATGCCACGCTGGAAGTGACGTGTCGTTCGTCTCTTCATAATGATGATAGAAGGCTGTACCTGTTTCCCCGTCTGAGACGGATTGGCTAAACATTGGATTGGCAAAAAATCGGCCATTTTGATGATGTCACAAATGGGGAGGAGCTGGAAATAAGGTTAGTTTTAAACTTTTAATAGGGGGGCTAAAGGAGGCAATCCACCTATATGGTGGGTTTAGCACTATAGGGTCAGGAATACATGTTTGTGTCCCTGACCCTATAGTGATCCTTTAATCTCTGTTAGTTTTTCCTACAAATAAAACCACCAGGGTTATTCACTAAAGTGAGAAGTCTCAGAAATTCAAAGTAAATACTAAGGGAATTTCAAATGTACTGAAAACATTTAAAAACGTAATTTTAAAATTCACTGTGAATTCCCAATTCTCACTTTAGTGAATACATTTGTGTAAATAATCATATAAGTCTATATAAATCTATGTAGTATTCATAATTTCTAGGAGAATGTAAAATTGTTTCCCTTATTATATTTAACCATCTTTCTCTATCTCCCTCTTGTTTTCCAGTAAGTAGAAGTGGAAGGAGTACCATGCAAGTCACAGCCATGCAAGTCACAGGGAAAGTCAATTCAACCTCGATCACTCTCAGCCAATAAGTTAAACTTTGCAATACCAGGCTTAGTTCATACAAGTTGGCAATGCTCCCCACTTCCACTACAGTTGATGGAGAGCTTTTCACTCTCCATCAACTGTAGTGGAAGTGGGGAGCATTGCCCGGTGTAGCTCGGGTAAGAAGTCAATCCATTCTAATATAGTTTGAATACTTTCAATGGGAGGGTACCAGGTAACTTCTGACATCATAGCCACTACAGTGCGCTGTAGTGTTTACAGTCCGTCCCTTTGATTTAAATTTGCAGCATCTATCAGCATCTGAGCACTTAAAAATGTTCAGATCCTAAATGCGATTCATCAATACCAGTAAAAATATACATCAACATTTACATAGAATTATTTTTTTACATCATATTTTACAATAAATATACTGGATGTGGAATAAATATTGTTTTATAGAAGGGCAAAAACAAATTCCTGTTTACTTTATGCAGCCACTATTGGAAAATGCCTAAATCTTAACTGGACATAATCCTAAGTAATGCAACATTTAATGTACTATATATTATATATGGTATGTAAGTTTAACTTTTTATTCATTTGAATTGCTGTTTTTTTTATTTTTATTAATTAATGGATAATTTTTACATATTGTACATTTGAAAATGTATTGTATCTGTATGTATATTTTTTTGCCACTTGACCATTTATTTATGTTTATAGTGTTAAAAAAATACATGTGCTTTACATTAATTGTGCAATCTTAATTCAGAGCATGTTAGGATTGAATCTAAAATCCACCTCTGCTCCCCAGGAGAATAAAGGTTCATTTTACCCTAGTGAGCCATTATCTGTTAATAGGAGAAGAAATTAGTGGATAGTGTTAAAGCCCATTCGCTGTAACTCATTTAATACTCCCTTAGCGTAGATGCAAGGGGATTCGTACTATTAGTTAGTATATTGTTGCTGCTCCTTTGGGATACCTGAATGCTCCGAGTGCCTGGCTAGCAGAGAAGCTATTTTTGATAATTAGTGCAATTTAAATATCACTTAACAACCACAGCTGATATCTGAACCCACAGAAGAGCATGGCAAAAACATATTGATTTTGCAAAAACACTGTTAATATACCCCAATGTGTTAGTAAGAAAATAAAATGCACCCAGAGAAGGATTAAGACCCACAGGGCCATAGGCAGAATGAACATCCCTCCTTCACATAGGAATAGTAAATGGGACCAGATAAATACATGATTCCTGGGCTCCTGTCTAAGCCCTGAGAGCGAGGGTGGCCTTATGGTTAATCCTGTTGTAAATGCACTGAATGCATGCATATTATGAATGAGTCAGTGAATTTTTATATACATTGTTATCTTCTATGCCCCCTATTTTAGATTATTGTATTATGACAGTAAAATGGTAAGAACAAAATCATAAAAAAAATAAAAAATATATCTCTTATAAACTACATTGCATCAGTTAATGATAAACCCCTAAAAAACACCAAAATTTCATAATGCTTGCACAGGGAATGTTCTTTACATAATAATTTTGTTAAAAACCAGCAGGTGTGTAAAGAACACTCCCTGTGCTAGAATTGTGGTGTTTTTTTTTTTTTTAAAGATAAATAGTCATTTATGCAACCTTGTTTAGAGATAAGAAATTACAGCATGAGTTTATTTATTTTGTATATTTTCTACCATTTGACTGTGTACTATACCAGCATCAATAAAGTTTACATTAGCATCCAAATTTACCTAGTGATTCTTTCTGCTTACCTCCATAATTTGGGGATATATTTTAAAGTTCCCAAGTGATCTCTAAGTGTGAGCATAAGTGAACAACTGTTTTTAATCTTTTAAGATTCTTTTCTTTAAGGAATTGAACTAGAGAAAAGGGGGAAGGCTGATGTGGTTCATATATTCAAAAATGATTCAAAATCTTTGCCTGGAAATTATAGACATGTGAGCTTAACTTTTGTAGCTGGGAATTTATTTTAAAGGTCATTAAGGGATAATATTCAGGAATTCATTGTGAAGAAAATTGTTATTAGCAATAATCAGCATGTTTTTGAGAAACATAGGTCATGTCAAACTAACCTAATTGCATTCTACAAAGAAGTAAGTAGAAGCACAGATCAGGGTGTTGCAGTGGATGTGATTTACTTGGATTTTGCCAAGATGTTCAATACCATTCCTCACAATACGTTAGTGTTCAAACTAAAAGAAATTGGTCTAGATGAAAATTCTTGTTCATGGATAGAACATTGGCTTAAAGATAGAGTACAGAGAGATAAAAACTTGAAAAAAAACATAATATTCATATAATATTCATATAATTTTTTTTTCAAATTTCTCCTTTTTTTTGGATTTTCAGAAAAAGGGTGAACAATGTAACATATATCAAGGTACATACAGTGAAATGGATTTCCACATAAAATGGTATCAGTTTTGGACATGTTCATGTTTGAAATTAGTTGATACATTGTATTCATGTATCAACTAATTCATTACTTCATACACATAGTACATTGTATACATTTCAGTGGTCACCATCCTTGCTGAGGTAGTCTGCGTATGTACAATCAGTACTTCTGTTCATTTACAAGAGTAACAATATGATCCAAAATCCATACTAAGCCAGACTAATATTTTTAGTTCCTGTTACACTCAGTGCGACCTGCTTGCCTGTCCAGCAACACCATACCTTGGCAAATTTGTGCTCTTGCCCCTTAGTCTGTAACTTGTGTGTTCATATTCATAAGTATTTTGTACTCTATTCCATACTTCAGATAGGGAAGGGGCCATAGTGCCCTTCCAGTGGTTAACAATACTAATTTTTGCAGCTAGTAGGATGTGGCATATTACCGTTTAATGTTGAGAGGTCATAATTTCTGGGGATATATGCAGGAGGAAACATTCTGGTCTGAGAGGTATTTTCACTGAGGTTATTGTATAAATCTTGGCCCTCAGTTGATGCCAAAATTGTGCCAGCTTGAGACAGTCCCAGAAGATGTGTTGTAGGGTGCCCTCTTGCTGATTGCATCTCCATCAGGAGCGAGAAGCCGTGGGGTAAATCCTGGCTAACTTGGCAGGGAACAGATATCACCTCATTAGTAGTTTGCAAAATGACTGCCAATGTGTGGAACTGTTAGAGGATGACCGTGTCATTTGCAGCGTTTGTAGCCAAAGGGGTAGGGGAAATTACTTTCCAAAATCATGTTCCCACAGCATCATATATGGGTGTTTAGCTGTTTCATCCTCAATGTTTAGGGCAATGTAACAGAGAGAAAGAGTTTTGAGTATTTTATTTTTGCGCATACATCCCTGACCAAAAGTTGTTAACTGTTACTAATGGCCGACATCCTTCTGTGAATCCATGGCCCCAATGGGATATCCTGGGCTATAGAGTTGAATATTGTTATAGGTGCAAAATAGAGAAGATTTTCTGGTCCTATCAGTTTCCTAGTCCATCTCAACTTTTTAATAGGAATGTGGTACTACAGAGTTTATTGTTGATGTTGCGCCCGACCTGTGAGAATGACCACAGCAGATGATCTAAGGTTCTAGGAAATATATAGGCATTCTCCAAGGAAAGCCATATCAGTGGTTTGGGACGGGACAAGAACTCCACGCCCTGTGCCAGCACCGTGGCTTTATAATATGTTTTAACATTAGGAACTCCGAGGCCTCCTTTGTTCGTTGGCAGCCATGTAAGGTGCCTAGCTATTCTCTGTGTTTTTTTTCTTCCAGATATACGCATGAAAAAGAGACTGGAATTTATTTACAAGATTGTCTGGTAACGGTACAGGAATAGTGCGGAACAGATATAGTATGAGGGGTAATGCCATCATTTTGACAGTATGGATATGACCCAACCACAAGATCTCCAAGCATTGCCATTTGTCTAGCATTGTCTGATGTACGGTACATGATTCTCTTTAGTGAGTTGTGCGCTTGTCTTTGTCAAATTAATACCCAAGTATTTAAGGGATGTTTTCCTCCAATTGAAGGGGTGACGTGATTGCAGTGTTTGAGTTGTATTTGAGAGGAGGGCAATAGGCAGTGCCTGTGTTTTTTATATTGTTTTGGTAGTAGAATACTGTCCCATATTTACTAAGTACATCCATTAGTGCCGGGATCGATGTCTCTGGTTGTATGAGAAACATCAACACATCATCAACACATCATCCTCTTTGTTGGCCTGCTGGGGTGGTGAGGCCTGTAATCTGAGCATGTTGTTTAATGTGGCCCACTTAGGGTTCCAAGCATAAAATGAAAATAAGTGGTTAAAGTGGGCAGCCCTGATGGGTGCCATTGCTAATATATAAGGTGTCGGATAAAAAACCTGAATAAAACACTTTGGCCGAGGGGGCTTGGTAGAGGGCCATGATTCCTGGTAGGAAAGAAGAGGAGAATCCCATTTCAGTCAGCGTAGCAGGGCATCTAATCCCAGTTCAGGTGATCAAATGCCTTTTCAGCGTTGAGCGCCAGAACTGTCCCCCTCTGCCAGCTAGATTTTGCCCAGTTTATTAGGTTTATAAACAGAGCAGGCAGGGAAAAAGCCTGCCTGCTCTGCCGATACAAGCTCTGTCAAAAGAGGTTTAATCCTAGATGCCAGAAGCTTTGCATAGATCTTGACATCCACATTCAGGAGGGAGATATCACAGAGGTTTTCACAAAACGTGGGAGGTTTACCTGACTTGAGTAGCGTTACCTTTTGCGCCTGGAGCATTTCTCTAGGCATTGACCCATTGGATTTAATATCATTAAAGAGCTTGGTGAGAAAGGGAGTCAGTACGTGTTCCAGTTTGATATAATAGTAGTTAGAAAACCTGTCTGGGCCTGGTGCTTTGTGTTTAGATAAGGAGAGGATGGCTTGTTAAACCTCCTCTTCCATAAATGGTTCGTCTAGTGTGTCACTCTGGTTCTGTGTTATTCGTGGGAGGTCTAAATGATCTAGGAAGTTGCTGATGGAGTTGGGATACCAGAGGATCATCTTTTAAGTTATACATTTTAGTGTAGTACCTCGCTAATTCATTAACAATGTCAGAGGAGTTATATAATTTAGTGTTTTTAGATTAATGAATGTAGGGAATTTTAGATTGAAGATATTTTGCCTTAAGTTTGTTAGCCAACTTAACAAACAGACTTTATTTCCCTGTATGTAGTACTTTAGCTTGAGAGCCCTCATCTGCCTTTCTGTGTCTTGCATCAAGAGAGAATGGAGCCCCTTTTGTATTGTGTCTATTTGTTTAATTAAAGTCTTAGATGGTTTTGTTTTGAGTGTAAAGGTCTATCAGCTCTTGCGTCAGGCGGGCTTTTTCGTTTGCGTTTTTCCTTTTTCGCCAAGTGCCGCTCTGAATTAACATCCTTTTATTACAGCTTTGTGGGCTCCCCAAATGGAATGTAGAGAAATTGAGTATTTTCTCTAAAATAGTCTGAGGCCCCCTTGGTGACTGCCAACAAAGCGGTGACGTTGTCCAACAGCTCCTCATTGAGTCTCTACTTCCCCCTCCCTCTAGCCAGGTATAGAGTTGGAAACGTGACTGTGATAGGGGCATGGTCTGACCTGGTTCAAGCTCCTATGGTCACCTCCTCTATATTTGATACTGTTTGCTTATCCACCAAGCATATGTCTATACTAGAGTGGGTCATATGGACTTGTGAGAAGTATGTGTAATCTTTCTCTGAGGGATACTTATTGTGCCACGAGTCAAAGAAGTCGTGTTAAAACACTAATTTGAAAATCTTTGTGCTATTCATATTGGCAATGGGGGTGGATCATTTGTTTTGTTCCGGTCTAATATCTAACTCCGCATTTAAGGTGCAGTTAAAGTCCCCACATATTATTGTGTGGCCTTTTTTAAAAAAATTCTTTATTTTACTGGTGCATATGACAACAAGCGTGCAGAGCCACAACAGCGTCCACAAGCGTTTTCCAGACATTTCAAAAGTGTGGCAGTTTGGTTGGCACATTTTTTTTATATGATCACAAAAATAACAGGTTAATAAACAATGCATATATTAGATAACATGCTAGGGTAATTAAGCATATCAAGATGTGGTTCACAGGTTAAGACAATTAGGGTCAGCGCATGGCTTGGTTTCAAGTTTGTGTTAGAGTAGTGTAGGCTGACAATAGGTTTGTCTTATAAGAGTTAGTTTTATAATATGCTAAACAACGATTAACTGTGAGTGTTGGAGCCACTGGGTACTTAGTGTCAGGCTATGTGTGAGTAGATTGTGTTTCTACAGAGGTAATTGTTAGGCTTGGTGTCAGCCGGCTATGTGCAGTGGGTAACAAGCTAAATTGGTGTGACAGGTATATTCACATGGTGAAGTGAAAATAAGAGTGAAATAAAAATGAAATAGAAATGACAATGGGAGTATAGCGTCCACTGAGATTAGGTGCAGTCCCAGGCTGGTTGTATTGTTGGTGTGGCATCTAGGGTCTTAAAGTTAAAAGTGGAAACTAGCCAGTTGGGGACTGTCTCTGCCTGGGATTGTTTAGCCGATGGCTGCTGATGGCAGGCTGTTTCCTCCTGGGAACAAAAGTCCGCCAAGCTGCAGGGGAGGGTCGCTCCGGTCCCGGGCGCCGTGTGGTCTTGGTCTGTGGCAGCTGGCTCGCCACCCTGTCTAAGCGTATCTTGTCTTCTGGGCCTCCGCTGTGCTCGGAATCCGCATTGCTGTCGGAGTGGTGTGTAGGAGTTGCACCCACCTGAGAGACTTGCGGGGAGGCTGTTGCGAGGTCGTGGTGTAGGTGGTTGGTGTTTTCTGGCGGTTTTGCGGAGAGGTGTCGGGAGAGTCCGATGGCGGGCCAGTCTGCAAGATGGACGTGACTTCGTGTGGGTGCTGGGCTGGTAAGTTGCCGCAGCGGCCTCCTTCTCCTTTGTAACAGGTAGAGCAGGGTAGGTGGCTTTGTGCTCCATACGCTGCCAGAGTGCCAGACATAATTGATCAAATCGAGCCTCAAATTGCTCTCTCCAGGATTGGGTGTCCATGAGTCCCCACATGATTCAGCCATGAGTAATCAGCAAGCTGGACCGCTGTAGTCGAGATTTTTTGCCAATATTAGCTAGTTTTGAGCCCGTTTGTATCGGAGCTTGCTGAGCTCGGCTGTCAGACCCCGCCCCCGTGTGGCCTTTTTTTATGGACTCAATTTTTTTTAGTGTCATACATATGAACGATATCTGTGCTTCATTAGGGGCGTATACAGACTCTATAGCAGTGATGGCGAACCTATGGCACGCGTGCCACAGGTGGCACGCCGGGCCCTTTCTGTGGGCACGCGGCCACAGGTCCGCCATCAATGCAGAGTAGGCGCCTGTCTGCCCGAAACGGCAGGCGCCTACTCTGCTTCCGGGTCGGGAGGCAGGGGGAGGGCTCTAGGAAGCTGCTCCCCTGTCCTCCCGCGCGATGCTGTGTGGAGCGTTGCCGCGCGTTACCATGGCAACGCTCCACACAGCATTGCGCGAGAGGACAGGGGAGCTGCTTCCTGGAGCCCTCCCCCTGCAGTGCTTACCACCACCAGACCACCAGGGATCGCTGTGTGTCCCCCCCCCTTCATTAAAAGTAAGAAGGAGGGAGGGGGGGTATACTGACACAGCACCCTTACCCCCCCCAGAAGTAACCCCTACCCTCCCCAGCAGTAACCCCTACCCTCCCCAGCAGTAACCCCTAACCCCCAGCAGTAACCCCTAACCCCCAGCAGTAACCCCTACCCTCCCCAGCAGTACCCCCTACCCTCCCCAGCAGTAACCCCTAACCCCCCAGCAGTAACCCTTCCTCCCCAGCAGTAACCCCTACCTCCCCCAGCAGTAGCCCCTACCCCCCAGCAGTAACCCCTACTCCCCCAGCAGTAGCCCCTACCCCCAGCGGTACCCCTACCCCCCCAGCGACAACTCCCACCCCCAGCAGTAACCCCTACCCCCCCAGCGAGTAACCCTACCCCAGCGTAGCACACCCCCAGCAGTAGCCACACTGCACCTGGTGCACTCCTAACCCCCAGCGGTACTCCTAACCCCAACCAGTGCCCCTACCCCCCCCCACAGCGGTACTCCTACCCCCCACACACACAGTACCCCCTACCCCCCACCACACAGTACCTGAAAACCCTCCCAGCGGTACCCTACCCCCCACACACAGTACCCCAACACTCCCAGCGAGGAGTACCCCTACCCCCCACACCCACACTGGTACCCCTACCCCCACACACAGTACCTACCCTCCCAGCGGTGCCTACCCCCCACGCACAGGTACCCCTGCCCCCCCACTTACCCCACACACACAGCACCCCCCCACACACACAGCACCCCCCCCACACACACACAGCACCCCTCACATACACACAGCACCCCTCACATACAACACTCACACACACACGCACCCCCCACCTCAATGCAGTATGTGTGTATTCAGCAGTGTGTGTGTGTGCATGTATTCAGCAGTCTGTGTGTGTTTGCGTGTATTCAGCGGACTGTGTGTGTGTACTCAGCAGTCTGTGTGTACTCAGCAGTCTGTGTGTGTGTGTAATCAGCAGTGTGTGTGTGTGTTCTGTGTGTGTGTGTACTCAGCAGTATGTGTGTACTCAGCAGTCTGTGTGTGTACTCAGCAGTATGTGTGTGTGTGTACTCAGCAGTATGTGTGTGTATGTACTCAGCAGTATGTGTGTGTATACTCAGCAGTCTGTGTGTGTGTGTACTCAGCAGTCTGTGTGTGTGTATTCAGCAGTCTGTGTGTGTGTGTGTGTACTCAGCAGTCTGTGTGTGTGTGTGTACTCAGCAGTCTGTCTGTATGTGTATTCATCAGTCTCTGTATTCAGCAGTCTTGTGTGTGTGTATTCAGCAGACTGTGTGTATGTATTCAGCAGTCTGTGTGTGTATGTATTGCATTTGTTGGAGATACTAATAAATATAAGCTTAATTTTATCTATTTATATCATTATTTAAAATTTGTATCATTGAACTCTCTGTGTTCTTTTAAAACAAAAGTTATTAGTTCGGACAACAGTACGAGTTGTTTTTTTCTAAACTTAAACCTCAGTATTTGGGTTTAATTGCCGTGTTGGCACTTTAAGGAGAAAAAATGTTGGCATGTATTGCGGTTTGGGCACTCGGGCTCAAAAAGGTTCGCCATCACTGCTCTATAGTGATTTGAATTCCGTTTAATGATCAAAAAAAATTATCAAAAGTTGGCCCACTGGGTCCGCATATTGTGCGCTTTCCTGAGAAACACACAGTGTGAGTGGAAGATAGAGACCCCTTTAGATTTGTGTGGGGAATAGTCATTGTAAGCTTGGGGGTATTTTTTGTATAAAGTTGTGGGTAGATTTGAGCGGACACCTGGATGTTCGGGTCCGGCGGGTTTGGCCGAACTTTGAAAAAAAGTCAGGTTTCGGGCTTGAACTTGACCTCGAACGTGACCCCGAACCCCATTGAAGTCAATGGGGACCTTAACTTTTGGGCACAAAAATGCCTCTAAAAAACTCCTGGAAAGAGCTAGAGAGCTGCAAAAGCAAGTAAAATGGGGGTAAGAGTAGGACAAGTGCACTGCAAACAAATGTGGATAGGAAAATCACTTAAAATAACATAAAAATTAAAAATACAGCTCAGCCATAAAATAGCACTAGATGATTTTAGCTTTGGAAGAACATAAATCAAAATCTAAAGAATGGCTGTCAGGAGGATCACCAGAATTATCCATTTGAGAGAGGGTTGGAGTGCAGGGTATTCTCTTACATTGTTCAAACGGAGCTCAACTCCTGATGCATGGAGAAAAGGCCTTCACAAGCCTCTGCTACTGTGTACATAGTTTATATTACGTGACCCATAGGTTGAGAAGGCGGTGACCGTGGCATATAGGTGGAAGCGGCGGTGGAGGAGGAGGAGGAGGTAGCCAACACTGTTTATATATATATATATATATATATAAAAAAACTATCAACATCCCCTGCACTCACGCTTGAAGTATTCCAAATGCCGGGCGCACCACCAAAGCTCCAATAGGTATAACTTCCACAAGAAAAGGCTGCTCTCCGGACTTAAAATCAAAGATTTTATTGAAAATATTTAAAAATGATGACTTTACAAGCCTCTGCTAATGTGAACATAGTTTATACTAAGTGATCCATAGGTTGAGGAGGCGGTGACCGTGGCGGTGGAGGAGGAGGATGAGGTAGCCAACACTGTTTTTTATAAATATATATATTTTTTAATTGGAGTAGCCCACAAAATATTGGGACATATAAAAAAAGACAACTCTGTTCGGCAGAGTAGCTGTTGACATTATAGTTGCGCAGGTACTTTGTTGACTCTAGAGAACCTCGGGCCAATCGCACATTCCCGTGGCACGACTTTGCATGCGGATGTCATCCATATCAACTTTCGATGCCAGTTTCTGAGCCTACCATGGTGACCACGGGTAATGGGGAATCAGGGTTCCATTCCGTACAGGAACCCTGAGAAACGGCTACCACATGCAGGCGCGTAAATGACCCACTCCCAATGCGGAAAGGTAGTGATGACAAATAACAATACAGGACTCTTTAGAGGCCCTGTAATTGTAATGAGTCCACTTGAAATCCTTTAACTCTGATCAATTGGAGGGAAGTCTGGTGCAGAGCCACTGACCCGTGTGTGCTACAGCTGAAACTCCACTATCGCCTGCTGCTGCTCGCACAGTCTCAGGAGGTGGTGAGCGGGAAGGCCGAAGTTACACTGCAGCACAGACAGGCGAGCAGCAGCAGGGTGACAACGCCAAAAGTGCGCACAGCCACTACAGTGAATGTCACATCCTGTTCCAAGTTGTGGATCAGTCTGGTGATGGCTTCTGGTATCCAGTACTCTTTTTACTGAAGCTGCATTAGGGTCCTGGTATGTGGCCGCACATACGCTGGTGCTCAACACAAGGGGGCTTGGTTACTCTGCACCAGACCCTGCTAATCCATTCCACACTGTGACTCCTAACTTCAACATCAGGCATACTGGGTCCCGGTCGTCCGACCGCCGCCCAGACAGTGTCTTGGTCCTGGTCACTGGTCTGCCCACCTGACTGTGAAACTACGAATGGATCATTATATCTGGTACGAACCCGAACTTTGCAGTTTGGGTTCGCTCAACTCTATTATGGATCCTTTGATCGCTACATGTATTACTTGGATAACTGGTAATTCTCGAGTTAATACATGCCGATGAGCGCTAGGGGACGGCCTCTCCGCTTTTGCACCCTGCTCCCTCTTATGCTGTGCTGGTGCCTCTGTGTGACCAGCGCCTCTTCCTCCAAACTGCACACGTCACTTGCATGACCTTGATTCCATGTGGGGTCTAGGACCTCATCATCCTCCACATTATCTTCCACCCACTCCTCAACCCTAACCTCCTTGCCGGTATGCACACTGCAGAAAGCCACAGCAGTTGACGCTTCTATTTGACTCTCAGATATGAAGAGCAGGCCCCAAAATGTACTATTTAGCAGATTAGCACCCAGAAAATTAGAATTTTTACAACTGCGCTGTAAGCACACTATTAGACGCTTCAATTTTTTCTCAGATATGAAGTACACCGCAGGCCCCAAAATTTACTATTTAGCAGATTAGCACCCAGAAAATTTGAATTTTTACAACTGCGCTGTAAGCACACTATTAGACGCTTCGATTTGACTCTCAGATATGAAGAGCAGGACACAAAATGTACTATTTAGCAGATTAGCACACATCATCTTCCACCCACTCCTCAACCCTGTCCTCCTTGCCTGCATGCACACTGCAGAAAGCCACAGCAGTTGGCACCTGTGTTTTTCCAGCATGTTTTTAAAGTCTGCAAAGGACATATGGAAATTGTTTTAGAACTGTATCCAGGCAACAGTTTTCCCTATAAACTGACCTCTCAGTTTGACTTGTGAGGGTATTGCCCCAGAATTGCAATATTGTTGAAGTACCTCTTAGCTATTGAATATAGCAGCTTGTTATCTGGTAGTTTCTAGTGTAGAAAATATCAATCTATTTTCTATCATTTAGATCTGTGTAACAAGTGTTGCAGGTGTGAAACAATATTACAAGTGACCGATGTAGTAAATTTGAATCAAAGTTACCCTTCGATTTGACTCTCAGATATGAAGTGAACACCCCAAATATGCTATTTAGCATAAAAAAAAAAAATGGACTTTTTAAAACTCTAATGTAAGCAGCAGATTAGCAGCAAAACAATTCTAATTTTTACAACTGTGCAGTAAGCGCACTATAAAATGCTTCTATTTGACTCTCAGATATGAAGTGTACACCCAAAAATGTACTATTTAGCAGATTAGCACCAAGAAAATTAGAATTTTTACAACTGCGTTGTAAGCACACTATTAGACGCTTCGATTTGAATCTCAGATATGAAGTGCACCCCACTAAAATACTATTTAGCAGTTTAGCACCCAAATAATTTTAAGTTTTAAAACTGCAATGTGACAGCAGTATTTGACGCTTCTATTTGACTCTCAGATATGAACTGCACCCCACTAATGTACTATCCCACTAATGTACTATTAAGCACCCAAAAAAATTTACTTTTTAAAACTCTGATGTAACCATGTTATTTGAAGCTTCTATTTGACTCTGAGATATGAAGTGCACCCATCCCACTAATGTACTAGTTTGCAGAATTCTTTCCTAAGCTGTCCCTATCAGTGGCAGCATCCTCTCCCTACACTAATAAGACCGCATGTGCGTGCGGCGCTACGCGACTCCAGCTTATATATAGCGGCTGGGTCACATGCTGCACTTGCCAATCACAGCCATGCCATTAGTAGGCATGGCTGTGATGGCTTCTAAGGGCACACGAGTCAAACGCTTGTTGATTGGCTGCCCTGCAGCCTTTCAAAACGCGCCATTAAATCGCTGAGCACCAAACTCCAAACCGAACATACAGTGATACGTCCGTGTTTGGATCCGGGGTCCAAAAAATCTAATGTTCAGTACAAACCCGAACTTTACAGTCTGGGTTCGCCCAACTCTTGTTGTGGGGGATTGCGGGAGCAGAAATGAGTTTCCTGAAGGCATATCAGTGCCACTTGGGATTTGTGCAAGTATTGTACTGCTAGGCGAAATTTGTGCGGGCTATTTAGTCCTTTAACGTTTAAGGAGTACATTTTTTGTAAACTTTTATTTATGCGTAAATATAACACAATACTTGGTAAGCCACAACAGCTTCTTCAAACATAAAGAAAACGTGGTACATTATAGTATTATGGCAATTGCTTAAATCACACTTTTTAAGTTTTGTAGTATGCTTCAAGATATGCGCCTATTGAAAGAGTGTCACATTGTGCAAGCTGAGTATGCATGTCTAATAGACCTGTTATAAGGCAAATCAAATAAATGTAATAGTTAGGCTGTTGGTGTCTGCCCTGTTGCTTTTGCCGTCAAACGCAGTTGGTAATATCATATGGGGTAAAAGGCAGACCCATGAGGGGTACATGTGTATATCCACCTAGATGGCTCACGTGTGGCCTTGCCGTGGCAATTTAGTAGTTATATATGCAAAGGGAAAACTAGATGTAAACCCAACTTATGTACATGAAATGAAAATAAAATAAAGGAAGACGGTGTCACGTATTCATCCGCATATAAAAATGTGTTTAATGGCATTTACTGTCCTGACAGGAGAAGTTGTGCCGAGCAACATTACCGTCCTGACAGGAAAAGTTGTGCCGAGCAACAATCATGCACATAGAAACCTGGTAATTACATTTGGGGTCAAAGGACTGTCATGGCAAATAAAATCCATGGGAGGGTTTGTGCTGAGCAGCAATCATGAGGCCGGTTACAGCCAATTGGATCCACGGGAGGGGAATTTCAACCCAATTCTCCTCTTGCTCATTGCCCAGTCGTGGTTTAATGCCTAGGATTCTCCGAGAGTGCGTTCCTGATCTTGATTTTCTGGTATTTGACTTTGGCTTTGTTTTGACTTCCCTGATATCTGGTATCCTTGACTTTTGGCTTTCCCTCATCTTTGTGTCTGATTCTTTGTCCCTGACCTCGGCAAGTATTTTGACTATTCTTGGAGACGTTAAGTCCAGCCATTCTAAGGTCCGGTTATACGTTATCCTTAGTCCTAGGTGTGACACAGTACTGTGTGCTGGATCAACTTATAATCCTGACAGATGGTACAAGAGGGAGTGAGGCCCATAAGGTAGTGACTGTGGGCACCTGCAGCCTTTGGTGGTAAACTTGTGGCCCATGGATTGGCTTGCTATGCGTGGTGCATGTGTGCAAGTGTGCGAAGTACCCTAGTGGTGCCTTATCGGCCCAAATAGGTTAACATGTGGTTAATATTATAATTGTGGAGATAGCTGCTCGACAGGACAGACTTTGGGCAATGTGTGTCACAGAGGCTTAGAAATAAAGGGCCTAAATAAATGCTAGTAAAAGGCAGTTGTAGATGGCAAGCTTACATTAATTGTGCCGGTCTTGTGTTAGTGATGCTGCTGGTACTTAATCTAAGAATCTAGATGGCCACTCCCTACATTAAGGAGTACATTTTAAATGTTGGTGTAGCCATGGGTCAGATATAACTCTGAGAACTAGTTTCCTTGATGTAAAAGAAGGGAAAACGAGTGTGCTAGGATTTTCGATGCCAGCTCTGGCTGCCTCAGAGGTCGCCCCCGAACGTTCTGTGTCAGAGCTAAAGTACCATTACCTGCAAGCTTGGTCTGACCATGTGTATGATAAGTATTCACTTTGTGGTGAAAGGACAGGCAAGGTGTAAAGAAACAGGAGAAATTAAGACAGTAACATTAAGGAAATAGAGACTCATAGAAAAAATAAAGTATATCAATTAAACCTTTGCCAAACAAGCCAAGAGTAAGACCGAAGTGACAGAGAAGGGGGTCTCTGCCCATATTTTGGTCAAGGGGTGAGGCAGATGAAGTCTCCACCAATATGTAGCCCATTTTAAGTAGTTACATAGCCAAACATAAACATTAAACCCTTAAGGACCAAACTTCTGGAATAAAAGGGAATCATGACATGTCACACATGTCATGTGTCCTTAAGGGGTTAAACACTTATACCATAACATTAATCCCTTAATGACAAATGACGGATATATTCCGTCATGATTCCCTTTGAACTCCAAAAGAGTGTCCTATGCCTGTGTAGCGGGATATGGTACATCTGCTACAATTTACATACTAGATGATAAGTGCTAGCTCCGTATTGCCTGTAAATTAAAGAATGTATGTGCAGTCGCTTTTCCAGATGGGTACTGCATTAGGCTTTGTGGTTATGGCTCTCACTTATTGCCAGCCCGAGATAGGCTCATTGTGTTTTGCATTGCATGGTGGCATAGGTCGGCCTCTTTACAGGAGTTGAAAACCGTCTGAAGCTGGCTTCTTTCGTGATCAGCCCCTCAACTGACTCATAGGGAGTTATTACAGTTTGCATGTAAAGAAGATGCCTCCATGTATTTACTAGGTGATAATGGCTCTAGATTGAGCATAGGGTCATTGACAAATTAAGGCGAACTTATGTACTGGTTAACCATTTATGCTTCAGTCCCTGAATCTGTCTATGTTAGGCGTGTCCGTTGGTGTTTTTGTGAGACTAACCACATGGACCCACAACTGCAAATCATCATGCAAGTACAAAGCCTATACATCAACCCACATCAGTATAAAAACTATATCTAATAGGTGCCAGCAAATATGCCGGCAAATACATTTGTTAAGAATCGGCATGTAGATTTACTACTTGGATGGGTTGCATAAGACCTTATGGTAACTTAAAGCATAGAGTTAACTTTCCAGCTCTACAGGAGTGAAATAATTAGGATGAAAAGAGAAAAAATATATATGATTAGTAAAACTCTGTGATACTCAAGTGCTAGGTAATAATGCAGCTGTTGAGTCCAGTCTAATCAGCAATGCTCGCTCTGGTCCCCGCCAGGACTCCCACCATCTTCCATTCTGGACTTATATTCTTTGGCGATATGTGGCGGGGTGAAGTGGATCCCATAGCGTGATGTAGGCCCATTCTTTTAGTTTTGCCATCCTTGTCAGAAATCAGCTCAGTGGGATGCTTTTAAATCTTGCAGCATGATATGAAGGCTTTTGTTGGTGACCGAAATATATCCGCGGGTGTGAGGGGCAGAAGATCCATCTCCGTGGGGCCTTCCAAGGCAGATAAGTGAGCCATGATTTCGTCACAATCTTGCATGTTTTTCAGGTGGTCTTTCTTGCCATGGGGCATCGGGTCTGTTATTTTAAGCTGCTTTGATGGTGCCATCTGGCTCACCCTGTTGTCACACTGGGGTTTGACGTTTATTATGTCTGTTTTTGAGCTGTTTGGCATTCTATTAGTAAGTTTGGGCCTGGTGGATACCAGAACGATCACTCCATGCAAATTTTCTGCTCTGCAGTTGGCCACGCCTACTCCAGAGATATCATTTTTAATTAGTGGGACAGATAGCATCTGGATCCAATGAGATATCTGGCTGCCATTCTGGGGTCAAGAAGGAATTTTTGCCTAATTTGATGCAACATTGGAAGCACTTCAAACTGGATTTTTTGCCTTAGTTTGGATCAACAGCAAAAAAAGATGTGAGAAAGGCTGGAGTTGACGGACGTATGTCTCTTCTCAGCTATAACTAAGTCAAAGGTAGGGTTATTGCCTATTTTTGCAGCGGTCACTTCATAATGACCTTTCCCATTCTCTTGATAGTAGTGGTCGATTTTATATTTAAATAATTTAGACTAAGCATAAAGATTGCATCTGTAATAAATGACTAGGGAACTAAAACTAGCCTGTTTTTTTAATTCTGTGTTAATAGTTTTAGAGTGTGATATTTTGAATTACTATCTTTCCAGATTCGTGGGGGTTCTGGCTGCATCAATAATATTTGTTGAATGGAAGGTGTCTGTAATAACAAGTTAATGTAATTTTCTGGACATAGTTTCAAACACTATAGGGCTGTATGTGTAGAACAGTTCAGAGGGAAGTTCTAAGCAGGCTGCATGAACATTCCACTGTTTCCATAGTGATTAAGAAATGTTTACAATGTTTGATCAGAAATTGTGCTATTTTAATAATGCTCCAGTACAAAACAAATTCTGCTCATAGCACTGTAACCACCACACACACACTGTCATCCCCTCACACTGTAACCTTCCACACACACAGACTCCCTTACACACTGTGACCCTCACACACAGACACTGTCAGTCTCCCTCCCCCCTCCAACACACACACTGTGACCCACAATGAAAGGAAGGGGTAAAAAGTGAGGAATAAAATAATGAATGGAAGGGGTAGAAAGTGAGGAATAAAAGAATGAAAGGAGGGGTTAAAAGGTGAGGGGTAATAGAATGAAAGGAGAGAGAAACATTAGGCAGTAAAATAATGAAATTAAAAGATACATAGTAAGGAGTAAAACCATAAATGGAAATGATACCCAGTAATTAGAGAAAGAATGAATGGAAAGCATACATAGTATGGAGTAAAACAATGAAATAAGAGAGCAAACACTAATGCACTAAAATATATATCTGCCGCCTGAAGATGCATAATCAATTTTAATTTTGGCCCCTACCTACTGCCAAGTTGTACAGGTCTGTTGTAGACTGTAGATTGTAGTAATACAATCAACATACATATATACATAAATAAATAAGAAGGGATTTAACAATTATAGTCCTATAAATAGCATAACCTTTACCAATTAGCTTTGCTATCAGGATTAATGGAAGACCTAAAGAAGACCTACAGTAAAAACTCTGGATCGGCAGGTAAACACAATGGAAATTAATTTGTTGCCACCGCTACTATACTTATTCCACACCTTGGCAATTTGAGTCCGAACGACTTTATTAGTACTAGTACTTCATTGGTATTGGTACTTCAAATGTGCCTTGCTCACAAATCTCCCCCCCAAAGTGCAAGAGAGGCTTATCGTTTCCAAATTTGGAAATATTTTATTTATCAGGAAATATGGGCAAGGATTATGGAGTGATGTAACACATAATGACAATTGGTATATGTGGTATATGGCCTTTCCAAGGAACAAATTATTTTCTAACCTATACTTCCTCCTTGTAAATTGCTTTTCTTTGAATGCAATGTGTTCTTTGTTGCACTGTATCTTTTTTCTATTTAATTCTTTATTTTTCTTGTGCATAGACAGACAACAAGCGTGCAGAGCCACAACAGCATCCACAAGCATTTTCCATAACATTTCATGGTGTGACAGTTAATACAGCACATTTTTAAATAACATGGAGATAACAGGCTATTAGACAACAGTATTGTGTAGTGTAACATGCTAGACTAGATATGCGCATAGCAAAACTAGTTGCGCTTAAGGTTATAGATGTAAAGCTGTGCATTATTGAGGCTAGGAGCTTTTATGCTTAAGGTACCGGTTGCACATTTTTTTTTTAATTTGTATTTTATTGTTTTCATATTGCAAAATGGGATACAGAGGGAAAAAAATGGTTGGGTTAATGAGGGTACACACTTTCTGTATTTCACAACAGTTGACATTTAGTGTAGTGCTATTAAGTTTCTTGCAGCTAGTATGCTAAGGTCTGTGATTTGCTTTTGTCCTAGGCTCAGGCGGTCTGGGAGCAGGAGCAGGAGGCAGGAGGTTTTTGTTAATGGGAATTTAGGGATGTCTTCTGGTCCCAATGTTGTGGTAACATGAGTCCAAAGGGGTTGGATGCTGTTGTATGACCACCACAGGTGCTCCAATGTTCCAGTGGCTGTGTTGCACCGCCAGCAGGTCTGGGATGTATTTGGGTATATACGGTGAAGCCTCTGTGGGGTCATATAACAGCGGTATAGAAGTTGTTTATGGGCTTCAATGTGCGTGTAAAACGTTTTCCATTTGGTCAGGCCATTAAGAGCACGTAACCAGTCATCGTCCATCAGCGCTACTGCACAATCTGTCTCCCATTGGCCTTTATATGTGAGTGGGTTGGTTGTTGAGCGTTCCTGCCATGCTTTGTAGCATAATGTAAGTGTTTTGGGTTTTGCGGGTGAAGCCCAACATCGTTCTAAAATCAAGTTCGAAGAGGCTCGTGTTGGGTCTTGTGTTGTTTGCGAGGGTGATGTATGTGCCTGTAAAGCGCTTTTTAATTGTAAGTAGGAAAAGATAGCTCGATTCGGGACCTGCCACTATGTTTGTATGACTGGGAATGGTATTATTCCTTTGGTGTCGAGTGGTTGGGATATTTTTGTTAACCCTGCCTCGTTCCAATCTTTGAGGGGGATATCTGGGACAATTGCTTTAAGGACTGAGACTGGTGATTTGGTGTGAATTGTACATTTGTGACCTATAGTCTCCATAAAGGTATCCCATAAAGATATTGTGAGTTGCGTTGTTGGGAATGGGTAATTGCGTCTAATTCTAAACCGTTTGAGTGTCCACAAGTAGTCGATTAGGGGTTGTTCTTTGAATTGTGCTCTTTCCATGTCCACCCACTGGATCGTGCTAGGCTGGGCATGAAGCAGTATTCCTGTTGAAAGTATCACTGCTCTGTGGTATTGTTTAATATTAGGGAGACATACCCCCCCCAGTTGGGGTGTGATTTGAAGGGTCCGTGTGACAGACCCATCTGTCTGGACTAAAAGTACCGTGTTCGTCTGTTTTGCCGTTTGCATGAATTCCCCCATTCGTATGCTTTGTTTAAGGGAATGTCGTTTTTTTCCGAACGGAACTACTGAATGGACGGCCACCCAGAAGAGAAGTGTGCTGCTGGTTAACCTATTGATCCCAATTAGAACGTTGCGGTTAACCACAGACACTTCTCAATTAAAACCGAATGCCGGGTGGTCGTCGTTCGTATGTCGACCACGAGGCGGCGGCCATTTTAACCATGCAAAAGACCAGTGGTGTTCGAAGATTATTTCATGGATCTGAAAACTGACACTTTTTCAACCGAACACCGCTGAAGCCGTCGACCTCCCCTTCTCAATTGACAAAAGCATACGAATGCCGGCCGTTCGGGAGATTCAACAACACGAATGGACTTAACCCAGATAGCCGTCCCATGGAGTCAATCGCATACCGAAGAACTGTAATAGACTTTGACTCCATGGCGATTGAACTATGCTAATGGGATCTGAGCGCTATTCGCCAATAATATGCACTCAGATCCAGGCTATCTGGGGATGTGTTACACAAATGCAATATGTTCGGCAGTTATAAAGTTATAGATTTTTATGTGTTTTGTGACTTGTACTTAAAATGGCGATTTGCCTCTGCTCGGGGAGATAATTGAATTACTTCCCAATTATCCCCCGAGCAGAGGGGAGGGAACTGTGATGCATGCTGGGAATATTGTGGGGAAGTATGTCCAAAATGTCCCCATGTCGTTCTGTAATTTCAGTCTCCCATTTGGTCCCTTAGGGGAGTGTCCACCAGGTGGGAGACCTGCATAAATACCGGGCAGGTAGCCCACAGTAAAGCAGTTCATGTTTTACCCTCAAAGCGGAGCTTGGTCTCGTTATTGGGGGGATTTTATTACCGACGACTAGAGACTGCTTATTTGGATTATTTGCCGCTTGGAAGATATTGGCGTTCGGCTAATATTGTCAGTTCGTGGATTTGGAGTTCGTGAAGGGAAAGAGCATACAGGTACCGTTCGGGAGTTTGGAGTGTTCCCTAGCTGGCGGTTCGCATGATTATACGGCATACGCTACCAGACTACATTATTGCGAACGGGGAGCATTCGCTAAACGGCGGTTTACACATTTATTACTGGAGGTACCGTAACAGTCGCCAAGGACTCCCTGGGTCTCCTGCTGCCCCAAATAAAGGTGCTATATAGTTTTTGCAGTGATTTGCAGTATTGAGGTGAGATCCCCAGGGGTAGCATCCTAAAGACCTGGAGGATACGGGGGAGAATCATCATTTTATATGTGTTGACCTTCCCTAACCAGGAGAGTTTTGTGTGTTTCCATTTGCTCATTTCTGACTTACATAGTGTTATGAGGGGTTTGTAGTTTAGTTGTGAAGTAGCAGATATAGAGGGTGCTATTTTCACCCCTAAATAGGTTATGGATTTTGATTTCCAATCAAACGGGTAGGAGGTATGGAGTATGTCCAGTAAGGGTTTTGGTAAGTTTAAGGGCAGAGCCTGGGTTTTGTCCAGATTCAGACGGTAGTAGGATATGTTACCAAACTGCTGTAGTAGATCTAATAAGGGATTGAGGGAGCGTTTCAGTTCTGACAGTGCTATGAAGATGTCATCTGCGAAAAGAGCTAGACTATATGTCTTGTTGTGTATGTTGACCCCCGATATCTCGGGGGTGTGAATGGATCTTTTGAGCCAAAGGCTCAAGGGCGAGTATATACAGAAGGGCTGATAGGGGGCATCTCTGGCAGGTCCCATTTGTAATGTGTGGATAAGAACCCTCCGTGGGAGACTTTCGCCGCTGGGTGTTGATACAATGCCATGATGCTTCTTATAGTGGATGCAGGGAAGTTGAATTGTGATAAGACCCTGGTCATGTAAGCCCAATTTAGGTGGTCGAAGGCTTTTTCCGCATCTAAGGCGAGAAGGAGGCCTGATGATCTATGGGACTCTACTGCGGATAGTATGTTTAGGATTTTCCTGGTGTTATCCGAGCCCTGACGACCCATTTTATGAACCCAGATTGATTGTTGTTATTTTGTGGAGCAGGAGGGCTAGGCAGTTACTGATTAGCTTAGCATACAATTTGGCATCACCGTTCAGTAAGGAGATGGGCCTAAAGTTCTTGCATTGTGTGGGAGGCTTGCCTGACTTAGGGAGGGTAGATATATGTGCTAAAAGCATTTCTTTTGGCAGTGCGCCCTCAGTGGCACATTTGTTGACGAGTTGTAGAAGCAATGGTGCTATGGTTGGGGAGAAGGTCTTATAATATTCATTTGTTATACCGTGGGGGCCCGGTGATTTGTGTGTAGGGAGTTGTGAAATTGCTGTCGTGAGCTCATCAAGAGAGAAGGGTTGTTTCAGAGGTATTAGCTCTTCCTCTGACAGCTTGGGTAGGTTTAAGTTCGAGAGGAATGCCTCGATTTTTTTAGGGGCTGGTGTTATAACACTACTGTCGTTTTTAAGGTTATACAGCTTGCTATAGTATAGTGCAAAGTGATCCACAATATTTTGGGGGTTTGTTATTTTCTTGCCCGTAGAGTCATTTAGGATGGCAATCCTGGAGGCGACACTTTTGCGTTTAAGCTGCGATGCTAGAATGGCAGGCACCTGCTCTGTTAGCACTTGTAAAAAAGTTATGTTTGACTTTTTGGAGTAGATATGTAGTTTTGGCTAGTTTGGAGGGCTAAAAGTTTTGCTAGTGTGGTAGAATTTGGCTCTTTTTTGTTGGAGTGCGTTAGGCTTTGAATTTCATCTAGGAGTTTAGTGGATTCTGCTGTTCTTTGTTTTTTGGCGTAACTGGCATGTTTTATAAAGCTGCCCCTTATGACTGCCTTATGGGCTAGCCATATTTGTTCAATGGTGGAGTCGGCGGTTGTGTTTTCGGTGATATAATGTTGTAAGTCTTCTGTTATTTGAGAGACTATGAAGGGGTCTGTTAGGAGAGATTCGTTAAGTCTCCATGTGCCGGACCCTTTGTTGGAGAATGTTTCTTTAATGCTGAGTGTGATGGAAGTGTGATCGGACCACGTCATTAACCCGATTGAAGACTCCTCTATTTGGGGCTTCGACGTAGCGGGGACAAGGAATCTGTCTATTTGTGAGTACCTGTTGTGGGCAGCTGTTTGACATGTATGGTCTACTTCTGTTGGGTGTAGGATGCGCCACGGGTCTACCATGTGGTTAGCAGTGAGGGTGGTACATATCTTTGCTGTTAGTGCTGTTCTGTTGTGATGGGATTCCAGCATGGTTAAAATTTAGTAGGCCAAAATCTCCATGTGGCATATGTGTATGTTGTGTCAGTTGGTTAGCTACATGTAGCTAGGATACTGTCATCAGTGTACTGAGCATGTGCAGGAATGCAGGAACTGAAATTGCACTTATTTCCTTTGTCTTGGATGAGCCATGTGGTTTGACTAGATGTACAAGTCTATATTCTGCTCATTGATTGGTTAAAGGTATATGTGGGTGTAGCTATTAATGGGAGGAGTTATGTGCCTATATAGGGAGCCTGCACTATTGTTCAGGGCTCAGAACTTGCTGTATTTTTGGTGACATTAGTCCCTCTGAGTCCCGATCGGTGATCCAATAAAGAATCTCTTCCTTCCTGAAGAAACCTGTGTCCATCTCTCTGTGCTTTGCTTCCGTCAGTTTCTCCGGTATCATTTGGTGCATTGGCCGGGAAACTCATCGTTCAACGGTAGCTGAGAGGCAGAGGCGTGAGACGGTCTATCTTTGCCCACGTTCTCTACGGCTGCACCCCTGAACTTCTGCGTGGACCTCCCTTCGTCTCGGCGCCACTGGTCTGTTGTCCAGGAGATCATCGGCCTCTACGTAAGAAGTGCTGGGGTGTCCCCGTCGATGAGTGTGAACTCAGGTTCAGGAACGAGGAGGTAAGACAACTGCTGTTTTAGACGGCAGACCCACTAGGGGTATACCGATTGTGCGGTAGGCCCAAAAGGGGTTTAAATCTGTGTATGGAATCTGCCCCCTCTGTCGGAGGGAAGGAGCGAAGGCGCACCGCTCGATCGAACGCTCTTTAGTAAGACCGTTTGATCTGGTTAGTCAGGCGGGGTCCTGTGTAAATAGCCCTAGCCGGACACCGGTGTCTTGTCTAGACTAGCGTTCTAGGGTGTATATTACGTTCGCTAGGTCGGAGGGACCGGGAGACTAAGCGGCGCCTGTGTAAATTCGGTTCGCTAGCTCTCAACCTATCTTGGCTAAGTGGGAAGGCGTGTAAATTTGGAACCCACTAGACTTTTGATAGAGTAAATAGACTAGAAGGGCAATTTTCCGCCCTCTAGTTCGCTATATGTGGTGCTTGGGCAGTGTGGCTAACCAAAACGGGTGTATATAGTTTTAGGTAGTCTATTCAAGGTACTGGCCAATAGTTTAGTTGGGATTATTGTAAATGTTGTTAAATATATTGTAGTTGGTGAATTGGTTAACTTGTATGTCCTACTAGAAAGTTAGAGCTCTGCTGTCTAGTGGGAGTGTAAATTGTGTGTATAACTGTAAAATAGCGCACGGTACCATAACTACTGACATGTACCATAACCACTGACATTGTGTAAAAATTACTAACAATTGCTGTTTTATGTTATATGTATAATACCATAACTGTTACTAACTGATCTGTGACTTTAAAACTGTATTATAACCACTTACTAACTGTACCATAACCACTGACTGTAAAGATGAGGTTACTAGAATGTGATATAGTTGGTTAGTCAAAAGTTGATTTATAGTACAGATAATTGTAGAGATGAATTTGTTGAAATGTTATGTGATCGGTTAGTTTATATGGATTAATAGCGTGGATAGTTGTATGGTTTGAATAATAGTTACATTGATAAGTGTATAGTCTTTGGTGGGTTTTTGATTTAATTTCGTGTGTGCGACGTCGTGATATTGTTGAGCATGTGAGGATCCTGTGTGTGTGTTTGGGCCTAGTGACTGCGCAATGTGTTGCTGGTGATAAGGAGATTGGTGTGACTGTTGAAACTGTGTGTATATTTGTACAGCTTTTTGAATCAGACGTTCTGTTGAAATAATCTGATTCACTTGGCTGTTAGTCTTTTGTCTTGTATGTTTAAAAAAAAAAAAAAAAGTAGGGAGTAGCTTGTCCTGGTGGCCGCATGGCCTCCATGTAGCAGTCTTCACTTAAATTTAGTGCAGGGTGTACATGTGGCTGTAACTAGTAGGCTGGAATTCTATGATCAGTTTCTATAAATTGACTGTTGGAAACTGATTGTTGCCTTGGTGAATTAAACTGTGTCATATGAGAAACAATGTAGCCACATGGTGGTCAGAACTAAGGACTTAATTACAACTGCTTTGGACATCCCCTCCCCCCCTGGCATCTGATTACCAACCCCCCAAACATCCTCCAGAGCCAGATTAGCCACGCCCATTTCTGGCTGGTATAATCAGTATTTGCACTCTCCCTGCTCTACTGTCCCCGCCTACCCACATACCTATCTGTTCCTGTGTTTCAAACTCTTGTATTTCTGTACTACCCCTCCCCCTAATCAATGATCAATGGTATCAGATGGTATATTGGTTTTTTTTTAGTTACTGGATGGGCCCCTCCCAGCTTTGTCCAAAATGTCCCCTTTTACTAAACTACAAACTGAAATGTTTAATTTACCTTAGAACTAAAGATTTAATCAAGCCTAGCTAGCAGGGTGGACATTGATTAAAATAAGTAATAATAAAATAGGACATAATTAATTAAAGTCTATTTGTTTCATTTGACTTTAGGGAGGCACTCTAAGCCACCTACTGGCCATCTTCGGGAGTTACATTGATAATACATTGTTTATAACAGATAGATGTAGGATTGCTTACCCTATTTTAATATATTTATTGCTATAAGGTTTTATTTTATGTATAAATATATTAAAAGTTGAGTTTTCTTATTAGACCCATAAAGATTATTTTGATACAATTACCCTCTGGTGACACCTACTGGTAGGTTTTTGGTTTAACACTTTAAAAAAAACAAAAACGTTTTTTCATCCACCAAATGCTGACTAATAAAATTATCTTACTACTCCTAGACTGGAACCTATTATTGGGCAGCCTTGCCGAAGTCCCATATTAGACACTGCTTGAGTCAAATAGATTGTACACTCCTTTCAATCCTGAAAGCTTCCGAATGATAGACTCAGCATTTGTCAGCCAGACCCAAGGTGATAGTAATAGGGAGACAGAGGTAAAGTGGGAGCAAGAACGTAAAATGAGGAAAAAGGCAGATATGCTAGCGGTAGCTATCTTAAGTGTAAAAAGACAGGGAAGTGAATAGAGGAGACGAGAATAGGCTGAGCAAGGGACTTTAAGTAGGAATTAATGTGCGTATTGTAGAAAGGAGGGACATTGGAAGAGTGAGTGTCCACAGAGAGAGCAGTATGAAGGTGATAGACAAGGAGAGAGAAGGGTACGAGGAGGTTATAGTGGTAGTTATAGAGTAAGAGGAAGTTTTAGAGGGAATGGTGGGAATAGTAGAGGAAGTGTTCAAGGAGACAGATACTATCCACCCACGCAGAGACCTAGAGAAAGAGAGGATAGAGATTTTGTGGGTCTGGCTGACACTATCATGGAAGACTATTGATACCGACTGGGCTCCATCCCACTTGGTCGAGCGGAGCCTATGGTCGATGTAGCAATAGGGGGAAAGAGAAGTTCTTTCATGATCGACACAGGTGCTGAACATTCTGTGGTGAAGCATTAGTTCCTATATATGCCAGAGTGTCCGATTCAACTTTTAGGACGAGATCTATTATCGAAGCTTTAAACTCAGATAACCTTTTACCTAATGGATTAACATCTCTGAAGTTTAAGGGATTACCAGGCATAATGGTGATATCGGTGCCAAGGGAAGAAGAATGACGCTTCTATTCCATAGTGACAAGTGTTAACCCTAAGAGTGATGAATCCTTACTTGACATTCCAGGAGTATGGGAAGAAAATAATCCTCCAGGACTTGCTCGTAATATCCCACCAATACATATTGAGTTAAAGCTCGGGGTGTATCCTGTTAGCCTTTGTATGTTGTTCTTTTATCTACCCCAACAGCTGTAAAGGTGGCGGAAGTGACTCCTTGGATTCATCATTCTAAGGTTAAACCAGCAGCAGACTCTTGGCAAGCTCCTCCAGATCCTGAGAATCCTTGCAGGACCCGGTTGAAGCGTGCAACTCAGTCGGAGTGACGAGGGGATATCGAGACATTCTAGTTAAAAGTCTACAAAGATCATCAAGTAGGTGTTTTGACGGCCATAATAAAGCCTGACCACCTGCCTACGTGTCATAGCCAGAGTATCTTGAAGGGATCTCTGTGAAGGAAAGTGAGGATCAGAAGAACAACATCCTTGCAGCCCTCACAATCGGGAAGCTGAGAGGCCATCGCACGGTTGAAGAAAAATGAGGATTTCAGGAATAATGTGTTTTATTGTGTCTTAGTATTTTTATGATTTTTCAGGAAGGTAGGAGTATAGACATACCGAATTGCGATAGTTGCATTAAGACTACTAAAACAGGTAACCAAATATCCCAAACTCTCATCTGGCACTCACAGTATGAATGTAAGGGATCTGTATCTAAATGTAGATATTTGGATATTGATTATAGTGTGTGCAAGCCAATATCAGGAGAGTCTAAATGTTTTGATCCCCATTTCCAACCCCGTACAATTTGGTTGGTAATTCGGAATAGTAACTCCCAGGGGACATTAATAAATAGGACTGTGATAAGCACCATACATTCCACGGGTATTCTACTATTTGATGCATGTAAGGCGATTTCGGGTAGTGGAAGACTTTGGAATGTATGTGGTAATCTTAAATGGGAACGAACTTATGGGTTTAATGATAAATACTTATGTCCCAGTAAAAGATCTACTGATCCTGATTGCCCAAATAGAGACTAACTTCTGCCCCTATTGGTCATGTGTAGGTTGGGCAACCTGGGAAAAACAGTGGATCAAGATATGATTATCCAAAGGTTGCCTACCACACCATACTGTAAAACTATGTGTGTAACCCCGTTCACATGACCATTTCCAATCTGCAGTACTTTATTGACAGGTTTGGAGGTCTGTTTGGGTTCAAATATATGGCACAGGAGTAGATTCAGGAACAATAATATATGTAGGTCTTGAAACTGAGACAGTGGCAACTCAAACTCATCAGGTTTCTCATTCCTTCTATGAGGAGATGAGTATTGAGGATAAAATTCCCCATAATGTTAACAACCTATTTATTGATTTGGCTGAGGGTATTGCAGGTAGTCTTAATGTAACTAATTGCTATGTGTGTGGAGGTACTAATATGGGAGACCAGTGGCCATGGGAGGCAAAGGAAATATGGTACCCTGGCTCTGAGACATATGAACAACAGATACCTTTCCAGTCTGATCATCAAGTAAGTACTAGAAGTAAATTGGAATGGTGGTTAAAAACCTCCATTATAGGTCATGTTTGTATAGCCAGGAAAGGGACAATGTATAACACGTCTGTAGGTGAGCTAACGTGCTTGGGACAAAAAGCCTATAATGTTAATACTAAAAATACTACTTGGTGGTCAGCTTCAAATGTCTCAGAACCATCTAACCCGTTTGCAAGATATGCCAATTTAAAGGACGTATGGTTTGATCTATCCATCACATCTAACTGGAGAGCCCCAGCGAATTTGTACTGGATCTGTGGTAAGAAGGCCTATTCGGAGTTACCACAAGATTGGGAAGGGGCATGTGTATTAGGTATGCCAAAGCCATCTTTCTTCTTGTTGCCTATTGAAACAGGTGAGACTTTAGGTGTTAAAGTGTATGATGTGAATCATAGGAAGAAAAGGGGACCCATAGAGATAGGTGCCTGGGAAGATAATGAATGGCCTCCCCAGCGTATTATAGATTATTATGGGCCAGCCACGTGGGCAGAGGATGGTACCTTTGGTTATAGAACCCCTATTTATATGCTCAACCGCATTATAAGGTTACAGGCGGTGGTTGAGATCATTACTAACGAGACATCACAAGCGCTCAATCTTCTAGCGAAGCATAATACCAGGATGAGGACAGCAGTTTACCAAAATAGATTAGCCTTGGATTATCTTTTGGCAGTAGAGGGAGGTGTATGTGGGAAGTTTAACCTGAGCAATTGCTGTCTTCAAATAGATGACGAAGGGCAAGCAATAGCTGAGCTTACTAGCCATATGGTTAAACTAGCGCATGTGCCTACTCAGGTATGGAAAGGGTACAATCCAAGTAGTTGGTTTGGTAGCTGGTATGAGTGGTTTGGAGGGCTTAAGGCAGTGGTAGGTGGAGTCCTACTGATTTTAATGTTGTGTCTACTCCTGCCGTGTCTTATACCCTTAGTAGTTAGGTCTGTGCAAAGCCTGATAGAAAATATAGCAGAGAGGAAGGCTGCTGCACAGATAATGGCAATTTATAAATATAAGGCTCTAGATCAGGGAGAACCAATGCAGGAAGACGAGTGTTGAAGATTCACATCATAGGATAAGTCTGGTCTGGTTCAAAGGTAACTTGTGGTGTATGCAAACCAAGGTTAAGTGATGCCTCAAGTAATTGTAAAATATCAAGAGGCATCAAAGGGGGGAATGTGATGGGATTCCAGCATGGTTAAAATTTAGTAGGCCAAAATCTCCATGTGGCATATGTGTATGTTGTGTCAGTTGGTTAGCTACATGTAGCTAGGATACTGTCATCAGTGTACTGAGCATGTGCAGGAATGCAGGAACTGAAATTGCACTTATTTCCTTTGTCTTGGATGAGCCATGTGGTTTGACTAGATGTACAAGTCTATATTCTGCTCATTGATTGGTTAAAGGTATATGTGGGTGTAGCTATTAATGGGAGGAGTTATGTGCCTATATAGGGAGCCTGCACTATTGTTCAGGGCTCAGAACTTGCTGTATTTTTGGTGACATTAGTCCCTCTGAGTCCCGATCGGTGATCCAATAAAGAATCTCTTCCTTCCTGAAGAAACCTGTGTCCATCTCTCTGTGCTTTGCTTCCGTCAGTTTCTCCGGTATCACTGTGTTTTAGCGTGCTACTTGAAATTTGTGCAGTGGTAGAGGAGTTGATTTTGCCGTCCAGTAGGAAATTTGTATCGCCCCCAATGATTACCTTCCCGTACCTGTACATATCTGTCAATGCTAGTATCATTTGTAGAAACTAATTTTGATTGACATTTGGGCCATACATATTAACCAAGGTGTAAGGTGCATTATTGAGCATACATTGCAGAATTAGGTATCGTCCTTTCTTATCACTAATTTTCTGAACTAATGAAAATGCTACATCTTTACTAATTAAGGAGAAGACTCCTCTCTTTTTTGCTGAATAACATGTGTGAAAATCATGTGGATACCATTTCGAGGTAAATTTGGGTCTGGAGTTCCATTTAAAATGTGTCTCCTGAAAAAATACTACTTGGGCCCCACATTTCCTTGCTTCTTGTATGGCCATTCGTCACTTGTTAGGGGAGTTAAGCCCCTTGGCATTCAGTGACATCATTTTAATTACCATTGGACCATTGCGGGCTATGCTGTGCTAATTGTTTGTAACCTTTATCCGTCTCAGCATTTATGATTTTGTATTTGGCCTGACCAGTATAGAGGGATTGTGTAACCATGGGCGACTCAAGCTCTGGGTTTCTCAGCACAAAAGGTATGGCATGGTTGGTTGACACACTCTGGAAGGGTATAGGGGAAACAACGGGGGAAAAACTATATACAATGTTCCGTAAGTCACTTCTCAGTGACATATAGTTGGCTTGAGCAACGTAGAAGTAAGGCAACTTGAGCCTTGGGGGTGTAGTACTCAGGGTTAGAGTATCGAGATCCCGACAGGTAAGAGATCTACAATAGACTGAGCCTGAGCATAGTGCACCTGGGCGTTATTTGACCGTCGCGGCTGAGGCTTTGGGCCTTCTAACAGACCATCTCAGGGTAGCTGAGGGTAAAGAAACCGTTATAAACATGAGTCAAGAAGTACAGTAAAGTAAAATAGAGTAAACCTGAACGTTCAGTCCATTTGAATATTAGCGGTGTGGTATAGCTCAGTAGTCTTCTCAAGTTGGTGAGGCCTCTCGGTCAGTTGGTGCATTGGAAGCTAGGGGTACTTGTGACCATTCTCTGGAGAGCGCTTTCGGTGCTTGGGTCGCTGCATGTTTCTACCGGGGGCTGTTGGTCGGTAGCGGTATGTTCCATTCTTGTAGCATTCTTTTGCCATCTTCTGGGTTCATAATGGGTTTATCCATGCCGTTCCTTTTAATTAGTAGTTTTGAGGGGAAGCCACACTTATAGGGGATATTTGGGTTCCTCAGCGCTTCTGTTATCTGTGCAAATGTACGTCGTTTAAACATGGTTGCTGGGGATTGATCTGTAAATAGTTTAATGTTGTTGTATGTTTCTGGCCATTTGCTCATTGTTCTAGCTGTTTGCATGATCCTATCTACAGGTAGTGATGGTGTCCATCACTCGAAACACCTTCCCCCTGACACCGCAAGGGACACCATCACTAGAATCCACCACCTCACTCTAGTGGACTCTAGTGATGGTGTCCCTTGCGGTGTCAGGGGGAAGGTGTTTCGAGTTGGGGAGGCGATGCGTCCTGTCTAGGATCAAGTCAAATTCAGACAGGGAGGGGATCAGGGCCTTGAATAAGTCCTTGACATACCTGGGTAGGTCTTGCTGTGTTATGGTTTCTTGTATACCCCTTATGCGGATGTTGTTCCTCCTACTCCTGTCTTCTTGATCAGCCACTTTTTCTTATAGTAATTTTATTTTGCTTTCCAGGGATGTGTAGGCCTCTGCCATTGAGTTGTGAGCCTCCACTAGTTCTTCTGTCCTGTCTTCCAGACGGGTAGTGCGTTCCCCCATGCTGTGGATGTCTGCTTTAATGTCTGCAGTTGAAGGAGATCTGCTTTAAATTATGTTTGCAGCTCCTACATTATCAGCCTGATGGATGAATTGGTTGCTGGGCTGTGCTGGTCTTGGTTGCTGTCTCCTGACTCAGAGCTGCATGCAGGTGAACACGGTCCGCCGGCGCCATTTTGGTTTGTAGGCTCTGAGGTTTGATGCCTCTCTAGATGAGAGTTTAGCGTTTTTTGCTTAAATTTTTTTGTAGCCATGGGGGGCAGGGGTGTTTACCCTTCGGTTGTGCAGGTTTTCGGTAATGTATGCAGATTTTATCTCGCTGTTTAAGCCGCTTTAGAGCTGTGGTCCGAGAGAGCTCCAGTTTTGCACATCCGCTCACATGTGCTGTTAGGACACGCCCCCCTGGTTGCACATTTTTAAGTGTAGAGAGAAACCAACAGTTTCACCGCCAGTTTTAAAACAGCTTGGGTTACCACCTTAAATAGGACTAGCCAGTGAAGTAATACAGGTGCGGGTGCGGTAAACACACATAAGATGCCACTGCCAAAAAAGAGAAAACTCTGCAATGGATGAAAACAACGGCATATCAAATGTTGTCACATTACAGTTAGCTAGAGTGTAGAGGGCAGTTCTTGCAATATGAGGCTTGGTGAGAAAGTCCAGCTAGTGCGAGAAATGCCTAAAAACATATAAACATATAGGTTAGACAGCTGCAGGATATGTGCGTATGTGAGACCCCATTACGTTGGCCTGTGTGGTTCATGTATGGAAGTCCCAGCAGTGGCAACTGTTGTTTGCGGTTAGTCCTGTAATGGCGGTATAGCTTTAGGCAGCGAGCTTGAGTTCAGCCTATTCCCAAGGATGGGAAGTGTGAGTCCTGTGTGTTGAGGGCGAGGGTGGCTGCAGCACTTTGATGGCTCTGTTGGGCATCCTTCCAGCCCCAGGCCAGTTGATAGGCCAGCATCTTTGTGCCACGGACTTGGGGGCTCCTGGGGTCCCAGTCCTCTCCTCTGGGGGGGTAGGCAGGAGGTTGTGGTGGTAGGTGGCCGCTTGTGGCGGGTGTACCTCCGCCTGTGTGGATGGTGCCATGAGGCTCTTCCCCTGGTAGCCCTCGGCCTAGGTGATCTCTTAGTGTGAGGAGGTTTGTGTGATTTGGAGACATGGATGATCAAAGGGGGCCCACTCAGCCTCCCGGTCGCCCTCCTGATGTTGGGGCTTTGCTGCTTTTCGTCGTGCCTCCAACTTGGCCCAGAAGCGGGTGAAGATTTCGGCCAGCCTCCTTTGTGTGATCTGTGCTGAGTTTAGAGGCTCTGGCTCGGATTACTGGGAGTTTATGCCTTGCAAGGTAAGCTGGGCAGCCATTTTGTTTGATTCTGCTGTGGCGGTATCTTAGCCAGTTAGGGCGATTAGAGTCGCTTGGTGCCGGGTACAGGCTAGGAAGGACCGGGATAACCCCCGCCGGTCCAGAGGGGGGTGGGAACAGGGATGTGTTGCAAGCTTGAGAGGGTACTAGGTCGCACAGAGTGGGGAATCGGCCGCCTCACCCTTCCGGTGATGCTGCTAGGCCTCACTCCCAACATCCTCAACGGACGCTCCGTGCACCCGCAGATGGCAGACCCGGGGCACTTTGGCTGTCTCCTGAGGCAGGTATGTCTTTGTTTAGATGTTTGTGTGGGTCCTGGCTGGTGTGCAGTTAATCAGGCTGTGTGGGTAGATTGAGCTCAGAGCTCACACAAGGCACGTCCAGCCACCATGAAGTCGTGCCCCCCCCCCCTGCACTGTATCTTTTATTGCAGAGTGTGATTTAAAAAAAACCTCCTTGATCCACATGATTCATCCTGTTGTGCCTGTCTAATTAGTGTTCTCTCCATTTAACAACATATCCAACAAGAGATAAGCATGTACCTGGTTCTTTAAGGATCCATCTAGGTGGTACCATAATCTATAAGAGTGGCCATCCCCAACCAAACCACAGGTGTATCTGCCCCAACAGCATTTGCAAGATTAACATTGTTCAAGAAAACACATTTGTAAGACATTGCACACTTTTTATATTATGGTGAAGTTAGAGTAACCTGTCACGATATGCTTTCTAGACAGACAGGATCATAAATGGCAAGAGGATGAAGTTACTGATATATGAACTAAGCACAAGTCTGGCATATATGTCTATCTTTAAAAGGCAAAAAGGACCTGTTCGGTAACAAGAACCACTAGACAGTATGAGTACAAAATGATGCTATGCTTTGCAGAACTAGCTAAGCAAAGTAATAGGATTCGCTATGCATAGGTGAAACATAACATTTTATGTGGTGGGTAAAATTATATCCCTGCTACAATTGGGGCACTTTAGGGTGGGGTTTAATCACCATAAGCACCAAGGCTCATATGGGGTTCACCCTTTACCCATGCTTATCATGGTAATTTTGTAGCGAGACCAGTCCCAGTAGGCCACCAATAGCTCCTCCACTGGTCCCAGGCTGTATTGTGTGCCCATATGTGATTCCCTCTGCTCCGATCATCTCTGGCATCATGGGCTGTGTCTCGAGAGGCTGGAGTCACGAGGTTGTGTTGGTGGTATTCCCTCCTAGGATGTGGAGTGAGCTTCTCGGTCATCCCCTTCTGAGCCCTCAGCCGGGTAGTGTGGTTTTGGGACCAGGATGATACAGGCCGCATGTGTGAGGAAGGCAGTTTGGATGTTATCCTCTGCATCTTCCTGTATTTCTTTGAGAGCCTGTGCCGCCACTTAGCCCCTGGTGGAAGTGCTGAGTCGTGGAGGGTAATTATTGTGGCAGTCTTGCATCTTGTCATCTCTCCTCCAACTTGCGCCAGAATTCTAGCAAGAGACCATCCAGCCGGGTGAGAGTCGGCTCCAGGAGGTCCTGTTGTGCATTAGGCGACATGGCGTCAGCCATCTTGGGTCCCATAGGTAGGCAGAAGACGAGCGGCAGAGCTGTGTGCTAAGTTGCAGGTCCACCAGCAGCTGGTGAATTGTGCCTAAATGCTGGGGCCCGGATAACCCCCACCGGAATGGGGGGGGGGACCGGGGGTTCCGGTCTGTGCTCCTAAGGTGTATGCCAGCAAGGGAACCGGCTGCTTCTCCCATGCCAGCTTCCTCAGTTAGGCCGCAAGTAAGTTGTGGATTCAGGCTGCACTTTGTGCCCGAAAAACTTCAAGCTGGAGCAGGAGTGGATACAGATTGTATCATGCTAAGGTTTTGATGAGGTTTGCAGGGTTAAAGTCGAGATTAAACTAGTTTTGAAAGTTTTTTGAATAGTTTACATGTGTCTGCTCAGTGCAGCAGCCAGGCTCCCCCCACCCCCCACTGACCTTTTTTACCTCCCTATGTGCTATTGTAGATCCATAAATTTTAGATTTTCTTTGTATATATCTGGTTCTGTTTACATACATTTTCTTTTATTACATAGTTAAACAGTGTACGATGTGGTCAGAGCTGATGATATTGTTTGATCAACATTATAGTTACACAGAGATGGATTACAGAACTATCAGATTCAATATAATTTGTTTTTCATGCGTTCTTACAATTGAATTATCTTTTCTAATGAAGCCTAAGTATCTCCGTTCACGGAGCAGAAGGATACACACCATCTGTTTTCTATAGTCTCTAATCAAATCAATATGGCTAAGAAATTTAAATCTATCCTTATTACACAGGTTGCTCAATCAATGTGTCACAGGCTTTCATCTGAAGCATGGAGTGAGTTATGTACTAAGCATTGTCATGGAGTGTAAACTTTACTTATTTGCTCACTTACTTTTAAATGCATTTTTCTGCTGTTTTTCTGGAGCACATTTTGTTAAAGGTGGCTGTATCTTCAGACACACTGACTATTTAAGCAGCTTTACAAACAAAAGTACATTTGAATCGGATGATTTAAAGGAACACAAAAGCATTAGCAATGCAAATCTGTTTTCCTAATGCTATCATATCCCTGCCCCATGTAGCATTGTGTCCCTTCCACATTTGGCATATAAAGGGTTAAAACCCTTTTTTACTTACCTTGTTCCAGCACCGAGGCTCCCTGATCTCTCCACTCCCCACCCACACCCTGCCACTCCTAGCTTTATTATGGAGAAGGCATGGCATGCTCCCTGATGGTCCAATCCAATGCTCCTCATAGTGCCACACATGCATTCAAATTTTCCCATAGGAAAGCACTGAATCAACTCTTTCCTAACAGGCTTCCACATCACATGATCAAGCTTTACTGGATGAGTGCAAAGTGACACATGTTTTACAATGCAGAGTTAAGAGGGCAGGAACATTGCACCCAGATCACTTCAATGAGTGGTCGAAGTGGTTATAGGGTTCCTTTAAATTGTTGCTTTAAGAATATTGAAAAGGTTTACTGTAATATTTTTCTGTTGTTCATTTTCACTGTGCAACTTTTCAAGTGGTCACGATTTTTACTGATGGTGGTTTCTAACACACGGATTATAACTCAGTATATACCCCTAGAGCTCACTCATCGCAGTCTACTCTCTCGGTTTACTGTTCAACGCAGTCTGTTTAAAATATACATTTAAGAATAATTCAGGCTTAAATTAAAGTGCATTATATTTCATGTCCACATTGTACTACCTTAAATGCTGCAAATGTAGCATTGTTAGCCTTGTATGCTGATGGCACAGTGGGCCGTCTCTAATCCATAGATTGAGTAACAGCAAGTGTTTCTCCCACTTGGAGGGAAGGATAGGAGGTTCATATGCCAATGTGCTGGAAATGATGTCAACATGAGTGTGTGTCACCAGTGAGGATTGCTGTGCTTGGAAAAGTGTCTACTCGCAGAACCAATGCAATCGCTACAGAGATGGGTTTGTGTTACAATAGCGTATTATTTACCGACACCCCGGGAACGGTAGCGCTGTAGTGAGGAGCAGGGGGTAAGTAAAGTTATAATAGCTCTCATTGGCAAGAAATATAGCCAACTTTATGATAAATTATATATGTATTGCCTTATGAATGGTTATAACTTGTGTTAACTTGTTTATCACAGGCAATATAGATTAATAGCACGCAATGCAATATTTTTCGTTGTGAACAAGTGGGTGCTTGTAAGTTTGAAATTTTGTCTCTGTACATAATTTGCTGCAAGCACTGTGACAAGGGGTACTAATATTAGTCTGTACATAAACAAGGCAAGGGTTAAATGAATCCAATAAGTATAGGAGTAAAACAAGAAAGCATCAAAGTATAAGAGGAATTAAAGCAGTTGCATGTAAAGGAAATTCTGTAAAAAAATATATAAATAATGAAAAAGAATGTGAGCTAAATGCAAACAAAAAATGGAAAAAAATAAAAAATCATAAATAACCAAAATATACAGTAACCATGAAATTAGCAAGGACTATTCTGAAATGAAAATACATAAAAGGCACAGGCAGAAGTCATCATTTCAAGGGGCAAGGTAGTTTAAATGCAATGCCAGGGTTCAATGCAAAATGCAACCATTCAAAGCAAAAAGTCAGGATAATTGTAAAGTTGCGGCTGGACAAATAAAACCTACATAAACCTACTATCCTGAAAACTAAGAGCAAATAGAAAACAAGGAACTGAAAACAGAAAAGCCCCCTGATGGTTTCAGGTTGAAAGTGAATTGCTCAGGATCATCAACAATAGTGTACATTGGCATGCATTGAGTGCATGAATACAAGCTGGTATTGTCCCTGGAAATAAAGAAAAACAGCAAATGAGCTAATTACTAGGTACACACCACTAGAAATGGGGTAACCCTTAAAAAATGGAGTTAAGCTAAAAATGTTACATTGGAGTGTGTAATGCAATGTATAAGGAAGTGGGCTTTTCAACTATGTACAAATAAAACACAACCTTTATTAAAGGACCACTATAGTGTTAATAGGTCCCCCCCACCCTCATGGTCCCCCTCCCGCTGGGCTAAAGGGGGAGGAAGGGGTTAAATTCTTACCTTTCTACAGCACTCATAGGGAAAGTTGTTATGGCATTGGTGCAAAGAATTGGATAACCACAGCAATAACCCCAGCATAGACACAGTTTTTCAATAATTTCAGCTCATTATATCTTTTCAGAAAGAGTAGCATTTTGTTGTACGACAGACCCATCAGCTCCATCTCCCTCTCACCCATTAATTCCATCTTCCTCTCTGCAACCCTGCTCCATCTTCCCCTCACCCCTCGCCTTCGTCTCCCACTCTCCCAACCAGCTCCTTCTCATATCTCCATTTCTCTCACACAAATTGTTAGGCCTCTTACTCTGGTGGTCTAGTTCTGCTGGCTACTGGAAGCTGCATCACCTTCTACTTCCCTCCAGAAGAAAGTGGCTCCCCCACGGTGTAATGAAGCCTACTGTGGTTATATGGTTTGTAATGTTCCTTCCCCCTACCCCTGTAGCTTCCTGATGTATTGCAGTGTGAAAGAGCTGGTGCTCTCTTTCCCTCCCCCAAATGAGCAGTGCAGTGCAACGAGAGGCTGGCTGCTGTCACTCCTCACACCTCCTTATAGTGGGCAACCCTCTGGTGGTGGGCCTCTACTGCCTGTCCCATGCTACAGACCCTGGTGTAAAATTAGGTGAGTTAGGCAGCTGTGCGGCCCCGATGAGCATGAGGTCTTATGCGGGCTCCTAAATTGCCTAAATTAGAGAGCTGCCTATGCTTGTGACATTGCATACATAAGCAAGACAGACCCTCCAGTAAGTGAGATAATCATGGCCACTGGTCTTATATATGAACCACATATTTAGATGGTAGCAAGGTCACCAGCTACCAACAATTTGAAACTGTTGAACTCCACCAAGCCAAAATGGTAATGAATGACAACTCCTATTAAAAAATTACACATTTTGGATAGGGAAACTAAATATTAAATGAGCAACTCTCTTCCCTCTTTGATTTAGAATAGATGATGTCAACCTAAGTTTGTTTAGCGCATTGTAATTGTGTAAAACTAAGTTACCTTTATAAATATTTTATACAGATTGGTCACACTTTCCAGGTCATTTATTTTAGCATACATTCTTTTTTTTTATTATTTTCGAAAAAAAATTATTATTAGAAACGTTTAGTTTTTCCTGATCAATATATTGGTTAAATTAACTATTGTTTACATTTCATATTAAACAGACATTGAAGTGGTCTAAGTGCAGTGACCCTGTACCCTTACCTCTGCAATGGTAATTATTTCAGTTTATGAGAAACTCAAATAATTACCTTGCAGGGTTAAGACTGCCTCTAGTGGCTGTATTGGGTGAGTACAGTAAAGGTGTATTAACCTTTACACTGTAGGGGTAAGTGCGAGGGGGGGGGAGGGGGGAAAGGGACCTAGAGTGCTAAGAATACAGCTTTGTATTCTTTAAAGAGACACTATAGGCACAACTTTAGCTTAATGAAGCAGTTTTGGTGAATAAATCATGCCTCTGCAGTCTCACTGCCTATAGTGTCCCTTTAAAGATCTCCTTTCACATTCTGCATCTCCTTATATGCACACTACAGTCCCTATACACACACACTAGACAACGTACATACTCGCTCACAATGGCCACTAGAAACAATCACTACAGCCCCTAGCCATACTGTGCAACTAACACAACAGAAACGTATGGAGAAGCAAACACAGCATAAATGTATATTTTAATTATCTTACATTAGTGCAAAGCAAGCACGGGGTGTTTCCTTCTGTGAAAGTTATTTAGCAGGGTTCTGCACATGGGCTACCCTGTAAGAGCAATGAAGTCACAATATGAGGCGGTGGGGATTGCTTGTCATTGAAGATGACACAACATACATCTTCTCTGTCCCCAACACTCGACTGCACTGATATTAAAAATCCAGGAAGCATTATTGTCTTAGTTCTGCCCTGGTCACAAACCTGAAATAGATATCTGATGGTTGGGGCTTGAATGAGTTATGTTTTAAAAAGACAGTAACAATTTTGAAAGTCCATTATGAACACATTCCTAAAGATTATTAATGAATTAAAGATAAATGTTGGGGAATGTTTTGTGATGGCCACTGTCATTAGTGAGATGCATTTAATTTATTCTGTGTTTCTTTATGGTGCAGATTTTCAGAGAGGTGGTTTCATAAATTAATTTCAATAATTGGCATCTTTCTTGACCTTGTTTAAACATCTTCTTCTGGATTTTAATGCCCATCATTCATCTCTATACTTTCGTTATATCTCTTCAGTAAAGACATCAAGAGGCTACCAGCTGTGATACTTATGTCTATCCGTACTCTTAAGAATCAGTACATCTTACTCAACATCATTTTGGACAGCAGTAAAAGACCCCAGCAATCAAGTAGCAATCAAGTAGTATACAGCACATTGCGTAACATAATTATCTTTATGGGGTTTCAGTTCTTATCTTCAAATACACTGTGCACAGTAGATTTATGGCAGGTTGCAATTAAAAACTGAAATAAGCACACTCAAACATCCAGGTCTATATACTCATGCTACATGCAATGGGGAGAGGGGCCAGGGCAATCTGGGCACCATAACCACTACAACAAAATGTAGTGGTTGTGATGCTTGAAGTGTTCCTTTAAAATTTCCACATGCTAAATAATTGTTTCATTGTAAATAACCCTTTTTATAAAAATATATATTCTAAAATTATTGCATGGTTCATTATTCACTTTTCCTTATTATGTGTATGCAAAATGGAAAATAGATTTTTTTCACTTTAACAAAAGATGACATAATATAATATGCATTTGTACTTTAGTTTCAGATAGATAGATAGGAATATTGTAATTCCTTAGCTGCAGCATGTAAAAAATATATCAATTTTATTTAAGTAAGGAATAAATGCAAATTTTTCACATTGAAATGTTTTCCAATTTTTTTGGTGTCGTTTTGCAAAATATGCTTTGCCAACTTCTAGTTAGATTACAATATGTTGATTTAGTGTATGGCACTATGATTAACTAACATTTTGTAGAAACTTATCATAAACGGTTCATTTACTTTCTGTATTCAGTATCTATGGCAACTAATTATTTTGCAGAATTCACTAACTGATCATATGACACATGCGTTCTGTTGACATGGAGTGTGTGAACTTCTGGCTGCTGATTTTTGTACTTGAACTATACTCCGTATTTACTTGTATTCTATATGTTTTACCATTCAATTGAAACTAATTTTATAACATGACAGGAGGCTTCCTATTTTGCATTGACTCTCTTTACTAAACTCCACAGCAGTAAAGAAAACGTAAAGAGTAACAAATAAATCACTGAGCAGCATAGTATATAAGGGTCATGCTGCCTGTACACTTCCTCTTTCTTTACTGCTCCATCGCAGACAGGTCAGAATATTTGCTCCCCTGGAGCTTTCTACATTTATTGTCATTTCTTGTTTGTTCCATATATATATTTCAAACATATTTTCTCACTTTGTTTACATCCTTTTATTTCTATTTCCTATCTTCATCAGGGCTGTGGGACTAGGGGCTCTCTGTGGGTCTTTTCTGCCCCTATTTGCCCCTCTGTACCTCCTGGGACCCTCCCTTGGCTTCCCCTTGGTCCCCCCAGGTTCCCCCACTGCCCCCCTTCCCTGGAGTGCCCTCCTGGGCTCCCTCCTTTCGGCCGGTTTCATTCGCGGCCGTTTTCGCGCCGGCCCGCTTCCACCCGCGGCCGGCCTCAAAATTTAGTCCCCGGCTTGCGGCCTACCTCGCGGCCGCCATTTTGGATCGCGGACATCGCGAGATTCTCGCGGCCATCTTAGTTTTGCCTCGTGCATCTCACTAGGGACTCAGTGTGGCTGTGCTAGCTTGCTGGTACCTCTGAAACTGCTGTTTTCCTCACCTTTTGTGTCTGACACCATCTGTGACTATAGGATTTCCTACTCAAGCACCCCATCTGCTGCTTTCAACCTGCTACTCAGTCTGTGCCTCATCTGCTTCTATCAAGCTATCCTGTGGCTGGGTCAGTCAGGTCAGTGCTGCTGCCTGTTTATTATTACTGTGACCTGCACTTAAGGGTCCCAACCCTGTGCAACCGGGGTGAGCCCCCACTATAAAGATGCTGCTTACTGGGAGACTAGCTGTTGCAGTTCTCTCTAACTGGGTGAGCCCCAGTTTATAAGGTCACTACTATACCCTGCTGGGGTTATTCTGGGCTTGCTCCCACAATACTTCCAAATCTGACCCTACGCCTACTACCAAGACCTGGGTGCCTGTTTATTACTGTGCCTTTCAATAACTTATAGCCTACCCTACCATGGAAGATTCCCAGAATGTCCCTGTGGACTTCCAGGCCATGATTAACGCAGCTGTCGCTGCCTCTGTGGAGAAGGCACTCTCCAAGGCCCGAGCTTCGGCTCCTGACGTACCTAAACGCAGACGTCCACGCCACGAGTCGGAATCTGAATTGTCTGACCACCAGGCACGGGAGGATTCCCGCCCTAAAAAGCGCCATGACAAAGGCGAAGATTGCACACCCAAACCAACTAAGGGTAAGGCACCTGCCAAGCACAAGTCTGCCAAATTACACACCCCGGCCCCGCGTCAGGAGTACTCTTCTGACGAAGAGCAAGAAGCCCAGTCCATGTCAGTGCTGGATGAATGGCAAGCTGACGCCTCTGACTCGGACTACGACGCATGGGGGTCGGACGAGAAATCTGTCTCCGCTTTCATGCGAGAGACTCTCCTGGGTGCGGCCCAGACAGGAGGTGTCGAGGACACTGCGGACGCAGAACCTCCTCTTGATTCAGACACCATCTTGGACCCCTCAGGCCAAGTGATGTTCGACCCCCGCAACATTCGGCACCCCAGGTCGGGTGACTGGTCGCCTCCTGAACACCTTTCTAGGTTTATGCACCTGTGGCTCCGCAAACCTCTGGAGAAAGAGGTCCGCAGCCGACTCAGGTCCGAATGCCCACGCCCTTCCCTGCCGGATAAGGTCGCGCAGACCCCGGAATTCGACAAGGTTATGTCAACCTTCATGATGCGCAGTGGTAGAGACCCTCGCCGAGGGGTGGAGAAAGGCCTATGGGGCGCCCAAGATAACCTGCTGGATTCTGTAGGCCCCCTGGCTCGCATTATGTATTTGGCGGATGATGCCTACACCAAAGCCGATTCCTTCTCCGCTGAGGACATCAGGGAATGGGCACATGATGTTCGTGAGTGGGCACAACAGTGTTTTTGTTTCATCGGAAACACTAATGTTACGCTCTCTTCGGAGAGAAGAAAAGCAGCGTTGTACCGTATTAACGGCAAACTGGCAGACCTTGGCACAAAGGAGATAGGGCCCCAGGCACAAGGGAAATTATTTGGCGAACCGTTCCTCAAGGAACTCAACAAACACGTGAACGTGTTCACCTCCCTTAACAAGGCGCAGTCCTCAATGCGCAGAGTGTTCAGAAGCAACCCTACCAGAGGGGTTTTTGGAAGGGCTGGCCGGCAACGGGGCCGTGCCGCCAGCCGATTTTGGCCTTCAGGCCCCCGCACCCAACCAACACCGTTTTACCCGACAAGAGACTACCGGCAACAACCCTTTTCCAGAGGCTCGGATAGAGGTCGTGGACCCCGCGGACGCGGACGTTCCCGCTTTGCTGCAGGTAAGGACCCACATTCCTCCACTGTTACCATGTACCCGCACTGCGGGCCGTATTTCCCTTTCTTTCCAGAATTGGGCCGCCCTATGCTCAGACACATGGATCCTACAAACTGTACAGGGATATATCATAGACCTAGTGGGGAACCCCTCTCAGGTTCAGCCCCTCCCCCCATCCACATGTCATCCTCCGACCACAACCTCGTCAACGCGGAGCTACGCGAGCTCCGAGACAAAGGGGCTATCCAGCCGGTCCGCGACGGGGGTGGTTACTTCAGCAACATCTTCCTGGTTCGGAAAAGGTCGGGAGAATACCGCCCCGTCATCAATCTACGCGCCCTCAACGCATATGTGGTCTACCGCCACTTCAAGATGGAAGGCATCCACCTCCTGCGAGACCTTCTTCGAAGCAACGACTGGTTCACCAGGCTCGATCTAAAGGACGCATATCTGTCAGTCCCGGTACACCCGGACTGTCGAGCACTCCTACGTTTCCTCTGGCACGGACGCCCTTGGCAATTCACTTGCCTCCCTTTCGGGCTCAGCTCAGCCCCATGGTGCTTCACCAAACTCCTAAAACCAGTGGTGGCCCACCTAAGATCAAGGGGCATTCGATGCATCATCTACTTAGACGATCTCCTCATCTTCTGCGCCGACGAACACAGACTACGCCAACACACTCACCTGGCAGTGTCCCTACTGGAGTCTTTGGGTTTCGTGGTAAACCAACAGAAATCGGAGCTGACCCCTACCCAGACGATACAATTCCTCGGCTTCGAGATCGACTCGACAACTTGCACTCTGAGGCTACCAGCCTCAAAGATCACAGCCATTCGCAAGGAGATTCGCAGGGTTCTTCGTCTCGACTCCATTCCACTACGCAATCTGGCCAGGATTGTAGGACTCCTCTCTGCCTCCATTCAGGCCATATTTCCGGGTCCCCTCCACTACAGGGCCATGCAACGTCTCAAGGCGAAATACCTACGCCGCAGCCTACTTACGACCAACCCGTCCCGGTGACGATGGAGGTTCGCGAGGAACTATCGTGGTGGCTGGACAGTATGCAAGCCTGGAACGGCAGGGCCATATTCGGAGACGCTCCAGACTTCGTACTGGAATCAGACGCCAGCCTGTGGGGATGGGGTGCCACCAACGGAACCATCTCCACGGGGGGAACATGGACGACGCAGGAGCTCTCCATGCACATCAATTGCCTCGAACTCCTGGCAGGATCCTTCGCGATTCGCAGCTTGGCCCGGGAAAGATCCAACTGCTGCATCCTCCTGCGCATGGACAATGTATCCGCAGTCCAGTACATCAACCGCCTGGGAGGCGCTCGCTCTCGCCTGCTGTCGGATATCACGAAAGGCATTTTCGACTATTGCCTCCCTCGCAACATCACGCTACAGGCAGAATACTTGCCAGGAGAAATCAATCTCACAGCCGACTGGTTCTCTCGCCACTGGAGAGACGTCAGCGACTGGAAGCTAAACACGAGAATCTTCAGGGCCCTTGCAGCCCGGAGGGGTCCCTTTCACCTGGATCTGTTTGCCTCTCGCAACAATCACCAGACCCCGGAGTTCTTCAGCTGGCTCCCGGACCCGGAGAGCAAGGCGACAGACGCATTTCTCCAACAATGGCCGTCGACAGGAGCCTACGCCTTTCCCCCATTCTCCATGATTGCGAGAACACTACACCAGATGCGGACGCAACAGATCAAACTGGTTGTCATAACGCCCTTGTGGCAGAGCCAACCATGGTTCCCGGACCTCCTGGCCTCCTCCTACAGGGACCCTCTTCTCCTACCATCCTTCCCGGACCTACTCACGGATCCCAAAGGGCATCTCCACCCACTACTCCTGGAAGACCGGCTACCCCTGGTGGCTTGGTCTCTTTCCGGGGTTCCTGGCGAGTCAGCGGACTATCGCAGGCTGCTAGGGACCTCTTATGGGACTCATGGGCCCCGGGAACTAGACGCTGTTACCTTTCAGCTTGGACCTCCTGGTCTACTTGGTGCATGGAACGGGACTCCGATCCCTTTACAGCACCTATTCCCATGATTCTTAATTTTCTCTCCTCCTTGTTTTCATCTGGCCGCTCTTACCGTTCGGTCAACGTCGTGCGCTCCGCGATTTCGGCGGCTCACACCCCGTCGGGGATCTCCCGGTCGGCAAAGACCCTCTGGTCTGCCGTCTACTCCGCGGTATGCGGCTCCGCCGTCCCCCGGCCCCCAGATACCCTCACCTATGGGATGTGGGACTGGTTCTCCGCTTCTTCAGGGATTGGCTTCCGAATGACCGCCTCTCCCTACGCCAACTATCCGCTAAGTGCGCTTTCCTCCTCTGTCTCGTATCTTTCCGACGGGTTTCGGACGTTCGGGCCTTCGACGTGGACGCTTTCGAAGTGGCCCCTGAAGGGGTCACGTTTCACATTTCCCGTCGCACTAAGTCGGGTTCGACCTCGGTCTTTTACCCATTTTTTCCCGACGACCCGCAGCTTTGCGTCGTGTCCACCCTCCGCAGGTATGTTTCGGTTACCTCCTCGCTCCGGTCCTCTACGTCGGGCCAACTCTTAGTCTCCTACGTGCGCCCTCACGCCCCAGTCTCGGTCACCACCTTGGCCCGATGGATCCGCTGGATCCTTTCCCTCGCAGGTATAGACCCCGCCTTCGGCGCCCACTCCGTTCGCGGTGCGGCGGCTTCATCAGCCTTCCTGGCAGGGGCGTCCCTCTCGGATATTCTCAGAACGGCGGACTGGTCTAGGGAATCCACTTTCCGTACATTTTATTTTCGCACTCCCCCTTCTGCTGGGATGTCACTTCTTCAGCGTTAAAATTGCAAAATAGGAAGCCTCCTGTCATGTTATAAAATTGAAGATTATGCTAGCTTTAGTGTACTAATAATCTTAATTTTAATAAGGACAGGAGGCGAGTATTTTCCCTCCCTTTTGTTCCCTACCCTGACTCCTCGGGGGAGTGGATCTTAAGGTGATGGATTTTGGGATTCATATTAGTGGTTCCACTATCTCCTGGACATATTCGGTATCCCTTCCATCTCTATTCCCAGTGTTTCCACCTAGACGGACAGTTTAGTTGTACAACATGCTTACACCTACACATATTTAACCTATGGCCAGCTTACAATCTGTCTGTACTGTTTAATTTACACCATTCTGTTAAAGCCCACAGGCGTGAACAGTTACGGTTCAGTACCTAACCGATTTTATACTCTCCTTTCAGTGTAACCCTCTTCAGGACTTCCACTGGTCGCTGGTTCGTTAACCTCACGACTCCGTAAGATGGGATGATGGCTTCGTTTGGTCTCTCCTCCTATCTCGTTACCAGGAGTCTCCTTAAGTTCCGCTCGCCAGAGACCGCAGTTACCGTTTCATTGAGTCTCTGGATGTTCGAGCTCTATCTGGACTTGGATGTCGCTTTAAGAAAGAGGAAGTGTACAGGCAGCATGACCCTTATATACTATGCTGCTCAGTGATTTATTTGTTACTCTTTACGTTTTCTTTACTGCTGTGGAGTTTAGTAAAGAGAGTCAATGCAAAATACTCGCCTCCTGTCCTTATTAAAATTAAGATTATTAGTACACTAAAGCTAGCATAATCTTCAATTGTTTCTGCTCATTAATACCATTTTCCTTTTATTTGCTGCATTTTCTCAACAAGTTACTTCATTACCGTTCACTATTGATTCATTCAAAAAATGTTTGCATTTAAAGAGAGAGTACCTCAAACTGGCAAATCTCCAATTGTGTTTCTTCTTCTCTTTAACCCCTTAAGGACGCAGGACGGACCCAATCATGCTGGGAAAGCACTTAATGGCTAAAGTTAACCCCAGATTGCTGGCTCTGTGCACCCGATCGTGCTGTCCCTGCAGCTGTAATCGCTCTGACAGGCTGTCAGAGCGAGCACATGTGCTACAAGGACTTCTGATCCACCTCCCTGCTCTTCCACGGTCAGTGTGAAGTGCAGGGAGACGGATCAGTGATGATCCTCTTCACCCTGTAAACAATGAAAAAAGAAAATTAAAGTAAAAATTCCCCTCCCCCCTCTTTCCTCTGCTTAAAAAAAATTAACCCCTTCCCTGCCAATTGATTACTAACTACAGTATTTTACTGTAATCTGATTTTTTTTTTAACCCTTGAGGGTTAACTTTTATGTTTTTTACCCCTCAGGGGTTACATATATTTTATTAATTAATTTAAATATTTTAAAATTATATATTTAGCTAGCTGGAGTGGGTGGAATTAATTTGGTGTTATGCTAGCTAGGGGTTAACGTTAAAAAAAGTTTTAAAAAAGCTTTATAAAGTTAAAAAAAGTTTTAATAACGTCTAAAAAAGTTTAAAAATTCCACCCCATTGTACTGTGATCTGATTTTTTTTTTAACCCTCAGGGGTTCAATTTATTTCAGTAATTAATTTAAATATTTTAAAATTATATATTTTGCTAGCTAGGGTGTAAAAAAGTTTTAAAAAAGTTTAAAAAAGCTACAAAAAATGTAATACGAAAACAAAATAATTTAAAAACAAGTTTTAAAAAGTAAATTCATTAATGTAAATTTTTAAAATGATATATTTTGCTAGCTGGGTGGGAGTAATGTGAAATTGGGAAATTTACTGTCAGTGCTGCTCCCCTTAAGGACCAAACTTTCTGGAATAAAAGGGAATCATGACATGTTACACATGTCATGTGTCCTTAAGGGGTTAAAGCTAGTTAGGGGTTTTGCCCTCTAAAAAATGGTATATAATATGTGTTGGTGCAATAAATGACAGAGATGCAAATTGCGTTTGAACACAAACTGCAAAAAATGCAAAAATGGCTTGTGTCCTTAAGGGTAAGTCCAGTTTTTGAAGCTGCGTCCTTAAGAGGTTAATAGTGAAAAGTCCGACAATAGCTCCCTGTGTCTGAATCTCATTTTATTTTTTCATAAGTGCTCTAGTTTTAAATATTTATATATATATATATATATATATATATACATATATATATATATATATATATATATGTAAAATTAGGGACTTCTTTTCCTTATGCATTCGGTCAAGTTAGCAAAAGGAGACATGCGCAGCCAATCACAACCACTCACTGATGCTCAGGCTAATACTTCCTCATTAGCCCAGACAGCACAGAGTATAGATAGAGATAGATTACTCTTGTTTATCATTAAAATATTAAAAACAGTTAACGCTGAATGGAAGGATGTAGCTAGGGTGAAGAAGTTACAGTGCCTACAGAGTCCTTTTAACCCATTTCCGCAGTTAGAGCATTCCATGCACAGGGTGGGCTTAAATGCAGTTAGAGCGGCATGGTACTCCCTAATAATCGGGAGCCCCTCAACCACCATATACTCACCTGCCATGGCGAATCCTGCGAAAAATATAACTAAATCTAATAAATAAAATATGTGTATATGTAAATATAAACAAACATATATTTTTAATATATTTTAATTCTACGTGTATATGTATATGTTATTTTAACACAATTATTATTAATTGTAATTTGATGGACCTGTCTGACAACCCAGGATGAAAGTCTAGAGAATTAGATTTGCAAGTCAAATACCAAATATTCTATTTTCTCATCACTGGAAAGTTGTTCAAAATATGAACTGCTCTTTTTCTGTATGTTACTGTTAAATAATAAATCATATAACTTAAAATCAAGCTTTCTTATTTCAGACATATTTGATACAATGCTTTACTAATGTGTATGCCAAATATCACTACATTCATTAATTTCTAATTTATCCTGCATGTATTAAATATATAATAAAGGTGAAATTGTATCATGCTGTTCTGTTCTGATCTGTGCTGTTCTAACAACTGTCTTAGCTATGCCATTAGAAGCCATTTCTGTATCTTAACAAACACTTACTAATTAACTTAAATTATAGTTATCTTCTGAAATACTAATCATGTCTGCGAGGAACCCTTCACAGTTTCCTGTATTAATGCATCCTATGATTGCAGCATTATGTTTTAACTAATCTCACTCTTTTATTTTTTGCCCCCTTTCTTCGTCTGTCCACCCCCGTCTACACGCAAATGCATCTCTATTACTTTTAATACTGATTCATAATAGCCAATTGATATTTAATTTGCATAAAATGTTATCACCAGTTGAGATTAGCAAATTTCTTAGGGGATAATGAACCATATGTCTCCATGACAGTCACAAATGGAAAAGCATTTAAAAAATAAAATAAAATAAAAAAATACATATTTCACAAATTGTTCCCTATGCACCACGGTTTGCTGGTCACCAGTCAAGAGTAATTGTAGCTGCTATCCTTCATGATATTAGTTCTGTTTAAAAATATGTAAATTAATAAATAAATCACATTTATTCATGTTTTATGCGGTGTGAAAAATAAATTAAATATAGAAATCCAAACCTATTTATTACATTTTGTATGTACCTATCTATCTATTATTATTATTTCCATTTATATAGCGCCAACATATTCCATAGCGTTTTACAATAATATACCAGGGGGAGATATAAACAATAAATGGAACAATTACAAAAACTTACAGGAACAATAGGTTGAAGAGGACCCTGCTCAAACGAGCTTATAGTGTAGAGCAGGTTATAATCTATGTACCTCTATCATTGTTTTGTTATAAACTCTGCCCCTTGCACCTGAAATTCAGCATAGAGAAATAATACCGAGAAAGGAGAAAAATATTTTTACTGTTTTTCCTCTTTATTAAATGTTTGCCCTGGCTTTGCTTTGTATAAACTGAATTTTCATTGCTTTATTTCATGGTGTAAATTCTAGAATTCTAGAAAAGTGCCAATACCTCTTTAACTATTTTTGTTACAAGTTATTGTCTTAACAAGAAATTGCAGCATTATATATTTTCGGCAACAATATTTCATTATATAATTTCGAAATTCGTTGCAATTGCTCCAAAGTTTTCTCTTTGTAGGATAACCCCATTAATTTATAAATTTGTTCAGCGATTCATTGCTAATTAGCTAAATAAAGCATATTTCTTTTGAGTCTCCTAAGTTTTGAACTTGTCACAAACAAAGAAATAATATTTATGCAAATATGTTTTAAATTATTCCAGTATTTTATTTCTGCATCAATTAACAGTACAACATATTGGGTCTACTTAACTCAGTACCAGGACAAAACAATACTAGAATGTCACCCTTATTTCTAATGATGATCTTGAAGATTAGGCTTGGAGATTTATTTTGCTACAATCTGCAATTTGTCTGAATTTGGGCCGATTTGGTGATCATACGTTTTCACGTTTTCCGAACAGCCATATTGACTACTCGAGAAACAAACGTCTTGCGCAAGGGAATTTCACTTGTGGAGCCAAAAAAAAGATAGATTTTTTTTACAGATCAAGTGATAAATGAACAATATAAGGGTGAAAGGAGGAGCATTAACTAAAAAAAAATCTATATGGATTTAATGTATTTATATACATATATATATATATATTTAATAACTATATAATATATAAATATATCAATACTGCTCCTACTCTTTTTCCATGTATTGGTCACTGGTTTACACTTAATGTACTTCAAATTTATATATATAATATTTATATTTTGTATTTATTTTGCAATACCCTGACTCATTTTCACTTTCTTTTGGTTTATTTGATTAATTTAAAAAGGCGTCAGTATTTTCCACGAGAGGCCTATTTGTTAAAGAGACACTCTAGGTTCCATAACCACTACAGTTTAATGTAGTAGTTTGGGGTCAAAGGGACTGTCCTTTGACTGCCTTTTCTGACAAAAGTTCAAGCTTCATTACCTACTAATGAGTTAAGGGTTTGTTTAGACCCTGAGGAGGCAGGCAATGCTAACCAGATCAAGGAGCATGTGTTTAATGTTGGGGGGGGCGGGAGGGTGTAGGAAAGAGTGATAGTGTGGTGCTGGGTGTGGTCAGCAGTAAGGGATTGGCAGGGTATGGGGTATAAATAGTAAACATGTTCTGTACTTCCCCTCTGCCACTTTATAATCGGCAACAAATTGTTCCCCTCCCTACCATAAGTTAGGTTGTTACTTTTGTGACAGATCCATCTGTGTGGACTAAGATTGCTGGATTCGTCTGTTTTGCCTTTTTCACGAAATTACCCGTTCGTATGCCCCTGTTCCGTGAATTGACTTTTCCGCCGAACAAAACTGCCGAACGGACGGCCACCCAGAAGAGAAGTGTGCTGCTGGTTAACCTATTGATCCCAATTAGAACGTTGCGGTTAACCACAGACACTTCTCAATTAAAACCGAATACAGGGTGGTCGTCGTTCGTATGTTGACCACAAGGCGGCGGCCATTTTAAATCATGCGAAAGACCAGCGGTGTTCGGCATTGATTTCATGGAACTGAAAACGGACACTTTTTCAGCTGAACACCGCTGAAGCCGCCGACCTCCCTTCTCAATCGACAGAAGTGGGCGAACACCGGCCGTTCGGGAGGTTTAAATGCACGAATGGACTTACCCCAGATAGCCTTCCCATGGAGTCAATCGCATACCGAAGAACTGTAATAGACTTTGACTCCATGGCGATTGAACTATGCGTATGGGATCTGAGCGCTATTCACCAATAATATGCACTCAGATCCAGGCTATCTGGGGATATGTGATACGAATGGGTAGCATTCGACAAATGTAAAGTTATATATTTTTATGTGTTTTCTGTGTTGAATTTAAAATGGCGATTTGCCACTGTCCTGGGAATAATTGAATTACTTCTCAATTATCTCCAGGGCAGAGGGAAGGAATTACTACTGCATGCTGGGAATATTTTGTGTCTGTGGGTCCTGAACGGCCATATGTCTGTCTATTATCACAGTCTCCCATTTGGTCCCCTAGGGGAGTGTCCACCAAGTGGGAGACCTGCATAAATACGGGCAGGTAGCCCACAGTAAAGCCAGTTCTTGTTTTACCCTCAATGCGGAGCCTGGTCTCGTTATTGGGGGGATTTATTACCGACGACTAGAGACTGCTCGATGGGATTATTAGCCGCTTGGGAGATACCTGCGTTCAGCTAATATTGGCGATTCGTGAGTTTGGAGCTCGTGGAGTGAAGTGCCCAAACGGATCCCGTTCGTGAGGTTGCAGCATTCCCTGCTTGCGGTTCGCATGATTATACTGGATACACATGCAGCCTATGTTATTGCGAACGGGGAGCATTCACTAAACGGCGGTTTGTACATTTCATGTTTTATGTTTTACTGTTTTCTCACTTGCCTTTCGTCACAGCAGGAGGGTGGTTGTCCTTGACAATCGTGGGTTGGGCTGGAGGAGTCCAACGGGTGTGAAGGAAAGTGGGGATGATCCTTCCCCTAGGCCTTGATGAACTAAAGGTATTTTTTTTACGAACATGCCCTCTGAGCCAAAGGTCGGCTAATGGTTAGCATGGTGTTGGTGGCAGGTTTAGTGGCCAGTGTTGGCTAGGACAAGAGGGGAGGGCAAGTGCCCTGGTGAGTTCCGAGGTTATGGATAATTGATTGGCAAGGACTGGTATGTTTATGGAACATTGTTACGTTATGTTGTTTGATGTTTATTAAAGATTATATATATTTGATACAAAGTATTGGTAATATTGTTTGGTGAAATATTTAATAAAAAAAGCTGTAGCCTATTTTCACCAACTATGTCTCATGTCGCATTATTAGGCTGTAAAGGGGGTATAAGAAAAGGGGCACTACACAACTCCCCACTACTTCCACAAATGTTGCATGGCTAACTAAGTCTTTCATCTCTCAAAAGAAATCATGGAAATCTTAAGGTTACTATACACCAAATTGTATTGAACTGAAACAAAACAATAAAATGTAAGCTAAAATTGACAAGTAGTTGTTATAGGTGTTAAATTTAGTGTTCAGGGATTAAAAAAAAAACACAATGAGGATAATTGTTTTGGGCAAGTAACATCTACTTGAAAACTAAGGAATACTCAATACATGATTGTAAATTACTTTAAAGGGCATTAAAGCACGCTGAAGTGCTTTGAGGGTTTTTTTTTATTGTACCCCTACAGTTCTCACCTTTTTATAAATATCTAATATCTTTTGTATTATGACTTTCATTTTTCTATAGACTTTTTACAGATGTGAGGTAGTACGTTTGCCAACTCTTATTCATACAGTACACACAGAAGCACATTGCAGACAGGTCAATAAAAATGGAACTGCAGCCTCTCACTGAAAAAATTACTAAAAGCTTCTTGATTAGTTACCAAAACCAGGCCAAACAGAGGGTCAAAAGTCAACGGTCCAAAATCCAAAATACACACACATACCCATAAGGGCAATAATCACTTCACAAACTACACTATTTAAGTGGAAAAACGCACATCAGCCTGCACTAGCAGAAGGATAATCTAAATTTAACCCACACATCAACAGGTATCAGAAATGCAAAGTTTACCTCACCCTACATTTTCAATAGCAGGATAAAAAATTTAACCACCACAGAAAATATTAGTAAAGAACTTTATCACACAATCAGATCTTGACAATCAGATCAAGACTAAAATAATCATGAAGAAAGTTGAACTAGGCACACATTTTTCTATAGGAGCCTTTATCAAGCTTTAAAATCTTTCTAAACACCATCTGTATGTGTTCAACTTTCTTTGTGATAATTGATATGTTAGGAATGGCCCACCTTTGTCTGAAGGCACTACAGGATGGGAATTTGAGCAAGTACCACACACGTTATGCCGATTGACTCAAGACTTATTGCAGTAGAAAAATGTATTGTGATTGTTGCTTACTTACGTACAAAGCTCTCCATGATCATGCCCCTGCTCTCATTAGCAGGTATTCTCCAGCATGGCTTTTTTTGCTCCACCACCAACCTTAGTTCTCGAACATGCACCTCAGGATCTCGTCTGTAGGACATCTCCAGAGTTATACCTCTTTATGGAATACTATGACACATTCAACTCTCCTAGTCTCTGAAGTCCTTAAAAATCCTTAAAAAAAAAAAAAAAAAAAAACTTAGATAATCCTACCAGCACTACCATCAACTACCATTTTCCTTTGCCATCTCCCATCTACTGTGCTTCCACCTCTAAAACACCTCCATCCTTCAGGAACTTTCAAATCACTTGATTCCCTATATGTATTCCTCTCTCGTCCCTTCAGATTGTAAACTTGTTTGGGCTGTTCCAGTATATCAATCATGTTTTTTTAGAATTAAAAGTATTTCTCTTTTTACCTTTTGTATAATGTTGCAGAATACGTTGCACTATATAAATAATTATAATTGTAATTGCTAAATAGCATTCATATCCAGTGTAATTGAAAAGTGAAGGACACTGCACCCCCAATAACAGGGTTAATCAACCAAACAGTTGTACATGCATCACTGGAAACTACAAACAAATCTTCCACCACAATATAAAAAAAGTACATAAAGATTAGGCATGAACTTTTGTAAAAGGCATCGAATTGCCTAATAACATTTAAATCAAAATGTATATACAAAATAAAATTAAATCAAATGCATATGTAATAATATAAACTCAAATACCCTAAGTATGCCTCGGCTTCCACTTATCCAAGATTCACAGCACTGCACTATCTTTTATTTTCCTACTTCTGAATTTTGATGTATCACAGTGTCTTCTTCAATTACTTGTGTATTTTTAGCAGATGACTAATCAACAACCACTTCTCTTACAACACTACAATATCTTTCCTTTTCCCTGATTATGTGAGAAGTAGTTAGAGGTTGCTTTTCAGATCTTTAGTGCAAATATTTTATACACTTCAGTAAAGGCTTACTTACTCTTGAAATATAATAGGCATTGCTGACTGGAAATAAATACAGTAGTTCCTTTGCATTCCTGTCCGAGTGATCAATACAAATAAGTATACGATCACATACAAACACACAGATACACGTAGACAGTCACACACAAACAGTCAACACCATCAAAATTACATGCAACAGCAAACAGGGCAATTGGTCAAGGGCTGAAGGCCCGAGGCTCCAGAAAACCTGCTCAGCCAATGCAAGTTAAAGGCAAAGGCCTTCTTTCTGCCATGGACCTTAAACAAAGAACTCTTCAATATGAAACTAAATGTAATGGGACCAGCCACCCATGGGGCCCTGTTAGCTCAGCTACTATAGAGCCGGCCCATCTGTCAGTATTATGCATGATGCTAATATCTGTTCAGTCTCAATACTCTGAGAGGCTGGTATCAGTGCTGTGTTTGCAAAAGTTGGTTAAACAGCATAACTGCACAGCCTATTTTTCCTCACACTGATATCAGCTGTGAGGAGTATGGCGACTGAGCAATGATATTAGCAGCAGAATGCATACAGCTTGGATGCTCTACTATACTAAAATAGGTAGGAGACACAAAAAAAGGGTGAAGGAGAGACAGAAAGACAGAAAAGGGGGAGAAGGGAGTGTTAGGGAAGAGACAGTAAAAAATAGAAAATTAGAAATATATTTTAAAAAAAATAAAGATTTGTTATAATGGAAAAAATGAGGAAGTAATGCATCTCAAGGCCGGCATGCTGTTAGTTTGTCCCTGATTACATGGTTTGGTTTTTAATGTATATCATATGTTTGTACTGTTTGCAGGGCTGAAACATGCCTGCATGTATGGAAGACCATTCCTTAAACTGCACAGTCCCCACAACAATCCCTTCCTAATTTTGGCTCCTATGCATTGTGGAGTAAATGTGCAGTAGTTGGCACCTTCTTTATTGTTAATCGCTTTAACAGTTTAAAACACCTTCAGTCATTTTTCTGTATTGTGCACAAAATTCCCAGATGTATGAACCACTTTGCTACTGTACTTCTGCCAATATACAACCACCACGACCAGCCTCACCTGCATCACTTCCAGGTACATACTCAAATGAATCACCCAGAAACATGATTCCTTCCCCATCAACCTTTTCTTCAATCTTGTTGCTATTTGGGTCTTCACTAACTATATCCAAATACCACTATGCATCACTGTAATCACTGTAGCTTATTGATGTGTAACCTAATCTCCAGCAAATAGATTAGTCCACACATCCTACAAACATCAAATTAGAACTAACAAAACTAGGGTACTTTGATGTAGTTTGCAGGCTAAGCAATGTTACATCTGTAATTTTTGTCAAAACAATATTTAATTTTTTTAGGTTAAATATTCTTGATAGATCTTGTTATTGACAACAAGAGAATGTACAGGTCTGGGTGTGTGTGTCTATCTATTTATCTGCACATATAATTAATGTTTGTGTGTTTTCATATTCAGATTTTTGTAATTAGTAAAAATAAAAAGTCTATTCATATTATCATCTCTATATATGGACAACTCAGCATCTTATTTGTACTGTTTATCAGGATGGCGGAGTGCCTCTAGGAAGCAGTTAAGGTTTCCGTAGCAACCCGGATTATGTTCTCCAATATGAATAAATCAGACCCTATTCTTTCCCTGCTTGTCACAGTTAGTGGCATTTTCAAGTCACATTTTTGCTTCAATGTTATATGGCCTTTATATTAGAAACACGCAGACGTAAAAACTCCTTATTTGTCAAAGCTGACACGTAATGTCCTGTGTCTGAATGTCTGATTTTATCATTCCTGTGCATCTATTTGTCACGTCTACAAAACATCTCTAAAGAGTATGCAACTGAAAAGGGGGAAAGAAATAAAAGAGTTTTTCTCCTATGAAGAGTGTTGAGCAGAATATTGTTTCTAATTCACAAATGTGGATGCATACAACTATACCTTTTGTAATTTTTTACTAGTCAAATAGTTAACTCCTGAATGATTAAACAAACAAACAATTTCACTCATTTCGTCGATCACTTAAAATTCAGATGATTCTCGATTCTTCCAAAAATTAATCTCCAAGTCTAGTGCTGACCACTAGGTCCCTTCTTAGTTATCAATATTATAACCTACACTCACCCTCAATGGGTGGGGGCTAGTAAATATATTAGGTCCCCACACTGCTGCCCAGGGTGGGTGACATTAGTTCACCTTGATTTATTAGTTAAAGCCTACCCATGGGGTGGGGGGATCAATGTCACTTCTGTAAAAAATTACTAAAAGTATATTGGTGTTATGGAGACAGGCTCAGGAACCAAATGTAGTGATGTTATAGAGACATGCTTAGACACCGAGTGTAGTGGTGTTATGGAGACAGGCTCAGACACTGAGTGTGGTGGTGTTATGGAGACAAGCTCAGGCACCAAGTGTAGTGGTATTGTGGAGATAGGCTCAGGCATTGAGTTTCGTGGTGTTGTAGAGACAGGCTCAGACAGTGAGTTTGTGGAACCACCATCCTTTATGTCAAAGTTGTGCAAGACTGCAGCCAATGACAAAAACGATAAGGTGAAGCCTGATAGAAAGCAGTTGTTGTTGGGGGATTCTGTCATAAGAGGTGTGAAGCTGGACAATAGTGTCCTTGTGAGATGTCTTCCTGGAGCTACTGTTCGCAGAGATAGGAGACGTATTCGTAATATTGTTAAGCAAGCAAAGCAAGAAGGGGAATTGGATGTACTTGTCCATCTAGGGACACATTACGTGGCTTACAATGAGGTTTCAGAGGTAGAGGATGTTTTTTTGTGTGACAGGTGAATGTGTATTAGGGACATTGATTTGTTGCTTGGTAATTGGTATCTGGAGCAAGGATTCAGCTTCATTTCTCATGGTAACTCTGTTTGGAATTGAAATAAACTGTACAAAAAAGATGGTTTGCATCTTTCTCAAAAGGGAACAAATGTTCTCAGTGAGCAGCATAGAGGTTTTGCTAGGATGTATTTAAACTAGGAGGGGGGACAAAAGGGTGATAAAACATTAATCCAGTTGCCCCCCAAAACAAGGACAGAAGGTGCCTGTAGCAAGTGTGTTACAAATGTCTACAAATGTTCGCAGTTTAGGGAATAAGATCCATGAACTTGTGGTAATAATGGCAACTGATAATGTAGATTCAGTCGCTGTTACTGAGACATGATATAATGATAAAAATGACTAAGACATAGCAATACCAGGGTATATTTTATATAGAAAAGACAGGGAAGGAAAGAAAGGGGGTGGGGTGGCCCAGTATGTGAAGCACTGTATAACATCTAGTCTAATAAAAGTTAGTGAGGTGAACATATTTGGGTTACGTTAGAATTTGGTAATCACACAGTAACTCGTGTAGATGTGGTTAATAGGCCTCCAGGACAAATAGAAGAGTTAGATGATCGACTAGTTGAGGAAATAGCTAAAATGACAATGAAGGTGGGAGTCATGGGTGACTTTAATCTTCCTGATATGAATTCCTACTGGGATTGTCTCTAAAACAAGTCATTGAGGAGCCAACTCGTAAAGAGGCGATACTAGATTTAGTGTTAACAAATAGAGATTTGGTATCAGATATTACTGTAGGTGAATGTTTAGAATCCAGTGATCATCAGTCAGTGTGGTTTAATATAAGAACAGTGACTGAGTCACACCACACAAAAACAAAAGTTTTAGACTTTAGAAAAACAGACTTTTCTAAAATTAGAATATGTGTAAAGGAGTCATTATCAGGCTGGAGTAGTAGGAATTATTTAAAAGTTGCACTACTGAAAGCAACAGAAAATTGCATTCGGCTTGTCAGTAAAAGCAAAACATTTAAGAAACCACTGTGGTACTCCGAAGATGTGGCCAAAATAGTAAAAAACAAAAAATAGCATTATTAATAATTATAAAAAAAACAGAGTGAGGGAGACAGGCAAATCTATAAGATTAGGCAGAAAGAGGCTAAGCAAGTTATAAGAGCTTCCAAGTCACACACAGAAGACAAAATAGCACTGTCAGTAAAAAAAGGTACAAAACTTTTGATACATAAATGAGAAAAGGAAAGTAAAACACAGATTAGTTAGATTTAAAAAAGAAGGAAGGTATGTAGAAGAGGATAAAGGTCTAGCTGACTGCCTCAATTAATATTTTTATCCAGTATTTACAGATGAAAATGAAGGAAATGGACCTCAGTTAGGAAAAAGGACAAACTAGTAATTTGTTACATGTCAGTTTACAGAGTAAGAGGTTCTATTTCAACTGTCAAAAGTAAAGTCAAAAAAGTCAATGAGGCCTGATGGAATACACCCAAGGTTATTAAAAGAGCTTAGCGGTGTACTAGCAAAACCATCAAGGTATTTATTTAACCAATCATTGTTAACAGGAGAAGTCCCAGAAGATTGGAAGTTAGCAAAGGTTGTGTCCATTCACAAGAAAGGTAGTAAGGAGGAGTCGGGTAACTATGGGCCAGTTAGCCTTACTTCAGTAGTGGGGAAAGTGATGGAAACCATGTTAAAGGATAGGATTGTTGAACATCTAAAATCACATGGATTTAAAGATCAGAGACAACATGGGTTTACTTCAGGGAGATCATGCCAAACTAATCTTATTGATTTTTTTGATTAGGTAACTAAAATAATAGAACAGGGTGGTGCAGTAGACATTGCTTACCTAGATTTTAGTAAGGCTTTTGACACTGTTGCTAATTATCAATAAACTGTAAATCTGTAAGTTTTTAGAATATGTGTGTAAAGGAGTCATTATCAGACTGGAGCAATTTAAATGGAGTCCAAGAGAAATGGGATTATTTAAAAGCTGCACTACTGAAGGCAACAGGAAATTGCATTAGGCTTGTCAGTAAAATCAAAAAATTCAAGAAACCATTGTGGTACTCCGCATATGTGGCCAAAATAGTAAAAAACAAAAAGTTAGCATTTACTAATTATAAAAAAAAACAGAGTGAGGAAGACAGAATGATCTATAAGATTAGGCAGAAAGAAGCTAAGGAAGTTATAAGAGCTTCCAAATCACACACAGAAGAGAAAATATCACAGTCAGTAAAAAAGGGGACAAAACTTTTTTTAGATACATAAATGAGAAAAGAAAAGTAAAACAAGGATTAGTTAGATTAAAAACAAAAGAAGGAAGGTATGTAGAAGAGGATAGAGGTCTAGCTGACTGCCTCAATGAATATTTTTGTTCTTTATTTACAGATGAAAATGAAGGAAAGGGACCTCAGTTATGAAAAAGGATAAATGAGTCATTTATTACACGTGAGTTTACAGAGGAAGAGGTTCTATTTCAACTGTCAAAAGTAAAGACAAATAAGTCAATGGGACCTGATGGAATACACCCAAAGCTATTAAAAGAGCTTAGTGGTGTAATAGCAAAACCATTAACAGATTTATTTAACCAATCATTGTTAACAGGAGTAGTCCCAGAAGATTGGAAGTTAGCAAATGTTGTGCCCATTTACAAGAAAGGTAATAGGGAGGAGTCGGGCAACTATAGGCCAGTAAGCCTTACTTCAGTAGTGATGGAAACCATGTTAAAGGATAGGATTGTTGAACATCTAAAAACACATGGATTTCAAGATCAGAGACAATATGGGTTTACTTCAGGGAGATCATGCCAAACTAATCTTATTGATTTTTTTGATTGGATAACTAAAATAATAGATCAGGGTGGTGCAGTAGACATTGCTTATCTAGATTTCAGTAAGGCTTTTGACACTGTTGCACATAGAAGGCTTATCAATAAACTGCAATCTTTAAGTTTATATTCCAATATTGTTGAATGGGTAAGGCACTGGCTGAGTGACAGGCAACAGAGGGTTATAGTCAATGGAGTATATTCGAAGCTTGGGCTTGTCACCAGTGGGGAACCTCAGGGATCTGTACTTGGACCCATTCTATTTAATATTTTTATTAGTGATATTGCAGAAGGTCTTGATGGTAAGGTATGTATTTTTGCTGATGATACTAAGATGGAATACGCCCAGGGTTTATGTTTCAGGAGGGATAAGCCAAATAGCAAATGATTTAGGTAAACTAGAAAAATGGTCAGAGTTGTGGCAACTGACATTTAATGTGGATAAGTGCAAGATAATGCATCTTGGACGTAAAAACCCAAGGGCAGAGTACAGAATATTTGATAGAGTCCTTACCTCAACATCTGAGGAAAGGGATTTAAGGGTAATTATTTCAGATGACTTAAAGGTAGGCAGAAAATTTAATAGAGCAGCAGGAAATGTTATCAGAATGCTTGGTTGTATAGGCAGAGGTATTAGCAGTAGAACGAGGGAAGAGCTCATGCCATTGTACAGAACACTATTTCTTTTGTACTATATAGATTGGGGGACTGGGTACTTAAAGCGGCACTGTCATGCCGAACTTACCTTTCCTCAATCTCTTCCTCTTCTCCCCCTCTCTCAGGATCTGTTATTCTTTTCTTCCTGTCTTCTTTAGTTTTCTTTAAAATCATAAGACAAAGTAGGGACTCTTTGCCTTATGGAGGATTCCTCCGCTTGACCAGCTCTGACCAGCGGAGGAGCAAAGTGTGCTTCATTTCCGCTGGTCAGAGCAATTTTCCCATGATCCCTAGCTTTCCTCAGTGATCCCACAATGCTTCCTGTCACTTTACACAAAACTGCCGAATTGCGTTCTAACTGAATGAGAACAGTCTGTTCGTTTCTTTTAGAACGCAATTCGGCACTTTATTCGGATCGGAATTTCATTCTAATGAATGAAACTCTGATCCTATTCATTGCTGTGGCTGCATCTTGCAGCCGCTTAGTAGATAACTCCCTAATTCCCACGGTATCAGGGAGCTATCTACTAAAAGGCTGAAAGACCTAAATTGGTCTAACAGCCAACTTTACTAATACTAAGTAAAGATTACTTAGTATTAGTAACTTAAATGCCCCTACTCGCTATACCGCGAGTAGGGGCATGTGTAGTAAGCAGTGAGCAGCGTATAGCTGCTCACTGTAAAAAAACAAACAAAAAACTAATAACCCCCCCCACTCCCCCCATGCCCGTGGGGGCCCTAAATAAAGATGGGGGGGAACCTGGCCCCTGGCCCCCACCCCTGAGCGGTGGGTGGGGGCCCTAATAAAACAATAAGGGGGGGGGACCTACTGTCCTCCCCCCCTGGCCCCCACCCCTGAGCGGTGGGTGGGGCCCCAATAAAACAATAGGGGGGGACCTACTGTCCTCTCCCCCTGGCCCCCACCCCTGAGCGGTGGGTGGGGGCCCTAATAAAACAATAAGGGGGGGGGACCTACTGTCCTCCCCCCCCGGCCCCCTAAAACAATAAGGGGGGG
>OW240912.1:124912500-124944008 GCA_933207985.1 Pelobates cultripes
CGTCATGAGTTTCCTCTCAGAGCAGCTCATCTTCGTGTTCTTTTCTACCTCCTACCTTATAGCTGCAAAACATGACCTATTCTTCTAAACCTTCTTTTTTTATTTCAATCACTTTCTGCTTTTCATTCACACTGCTAAAAAGTAAACATTCCAGACTATATGAAAAAGCTTCTCCCTCATCGTTCCCTACCTGTATATGTTAAAGTCATTTTGTCTTCTTTCAATATCTTTAATGATGTAGACTATGTACCATTTTAGAAGAGCTTGTTTGCTCTATCACTAAAATATTTATATTCTTTCTGAGAGATAGGTTTACAAATAATAACTGCTTTGGAAATGCAAGAACAAACAGGATATATGTTCCATTATTATTTGCAAACATTATACATTTGTGTGTGTATATATATATATATATATATATATATATATATATATATATATACACACAATGTCTCTCTGGAAAGTATCCAGCAATGTAACATGAAAAATAGAGACAAAGTAGGTACCTTGGGACCGCACACAGGTTTCCCAGAGTCTCTTCCATTGTTCAAAACACTACGCAAAATGCTTTATTAGAATCACCATCAGTTGCCTTATCGTATTTACCTGAATCTCATCAACGGTCTGAATTCTCTACCTTTTCAAAAATTATTTAATTTTTGGGTAAAGCTAGAAGTCGCAAACCATTTATGAGATTCTCAACCTTTTTTGACGCATTTGTGCCACACTTTTATTTGGACTGCACTCATCGCATCATTACTGAATTATCCAAATAGTTTCTGTGGAGGAATGTTCAAGCTTAACGAAAATTGTGATGCAGATTTATTGCTCTACTCGCTCAGTAATTTTGAATACAATGGCCACATAGTACACATGCTCACTCAATGGCGTCTAGCCCCCCCCAATGACTGGTACAGTGAAGTTGTCATTGTATATATATATTTGTGTGTGAATATATATATATAGAGAGAGATATATGTGTGTGTTTGTGTGTATATATATATGTGTGTGTGTTTGTTTTTTGTTCAGTCAAGTGGTCTGATTTGAATACAAATTCCGTTAGTACATTATGTCCCTTTAAGTTCTCTTTTATGAATGCTTTCTGATTATTACACCCTGGGGTTCTCTAATCATATTTATTTGACTTCAGAGCTAGACTGTCTGCCAGCTAAACACAAACAATAAAGATCTGCAGAATAGATTGGAACAGACAAGAGATGCAGGGACATTCACTTAAAAATGACACAGTAACATAAAAATGAACACAATGGACAAGGAGATAGTGTCTGGATACACACCATTTTCCTTACTGACTGCAGGGACAATAAAGGAGAAAATGCTTTTTTAATGTATTCACAGCTACAGCTGGTTAACTCTCTGTAACAGAGATAAAAAAAAATATATACAAAGCATAACATTAATGGAAGGCAAAGATAATCATGTGCATATGTACTAGAATTGTGCATGGTGGAAAAACTCGGTTTGGCTGAATCAATTCTTTCAAAAATATTTTGTTCAGGCAGTACATTATTCATGTGGTGCAAAAATGGTCCAGTCAGTATACTGCAAAATGTAAATGTGTATATTTTCCAGTACACTGATACATGGATTTTCATATCATTTCACTCATTGATCAAGTGAGAAAAAATAAGCAATAGTGGGAGAAAGAGGGAGAGCAGGAAAAAGAAAATCTGTATTTTTATATGATTTATAAAGTAAAACCAGTTATGTAAGCGCTTACTGGATATTCCTGGTGTAAAATTACATTAGCACCACAAAAACTATTACATTAACAAAAAACATTAGTTCTCCTGAAGTTTACACCATGCACTCTCAAGTGGGTTATAAATAAATAAATACAGTGAAAATGGTGTAGTATAAGAGATGTTTCCAAAAGTCAGATATTGCTGAAATGTATCTAGTGTCCAAACAATATAGTTATTTTCAGATACCTAAACAAATATAAAATGTTGCATAGTGTTATACTGTATCATTTACTGAAAAAAAAGCTTAGGCTAAAAACGCCTACCGTTTCACATAATAAGAGTGTTAGTCCTCTGGTTATCACTCCCCCCATGGCTCTGTGGCTGTATTTAACAGACAAATGCACTAGATGATTAATTGATAATCCTTGAAGTCACGTGAAATCTTACACTCCTACAGCCGGAAAACTAATTTCAAAACAGAGTCAGTTGTTCTCTCTGCAGAAACCTAACACGCTTATTATGTGATTTTCGGAAACGAGATCAATGTCCACCTCCCTACATAACTTTCTTTGCTGTGTGTTAGGAAGGATCCAACAGACATCTTACAAAGCAATAACATTTAATCATAATGATAACTGTCCGTTATATTGTAGTGCAAACAAGACAAGATAATTATTTTTCTTTAGTAAATAGAGAGCTAGAATCTATGACTGTGGTTTTGCAAATCACTGTTACAAAGCCTTACATCAAACAGGTCATTGGTTAACACAGGATAATGTGCTTCAGAAATGAAATAAACTTAATGCATATAAAGCCCTAGGCCCAGATGGTATTCGTCTATACGTGCTTAGGGAGCTTAGTGTAGAAATATCCATACCACTGTTTTTAATCTTTCAGGATTTTGGAGGTATTGGAGAACAGATGTAGTGCCTATATTACAAAATATTCAAAGCTGAACGTTGACACTACAGACTTGTGAGCTTAACACCCCTCATCTGGCTGTTTTCCCCTAAGGGCTGTTAAGGGATAATATCCAAGAATTAATTTTGAACAATTATATCAATAGCAGGAATCAACATGGTTTTATGAAAGACAGGTCATGCCAAATGAACTAATCGCATTTTATGAAGACGTTAGTAAAAATATAGATTGGGGGGATGTGATCTACTTGGATTTTGCTAAGCCATTTGATATAATTCCACACTAAAGGTTACTAGTAAAACTGAAATAAATTGGTTTAGACAAAAAGTGTGAATAGAACACTGGCTTAAAGATAGAGTGCAACGAGTAGTTGTAAATGGAAAATGTTCAAATTGGACAAAGGTAAGTGGATGCCTCATGCTTCTTTCCTAGGTCAACTTCTCTTTAATCTTTTAATAAATAAATGATTTTGAAGTGGGCATTATAAGTCATGTGTCTCTGTTTGCACATGACACAAGTTTAGGTGTGGAAATACCATCTGAGCATGATATAACTTCTCTTCAGAGGGATTTGACCTAAATTGGCAACTGGACAGGCAAGTGGCAGATGAGAATCAATACAGACAAATGCAAAGTCATACACTTTGGAATATGGAGCCCATATGCCACTTACATATTAAATCATGTTGAGTTAGGGATAACATGAAATGAAAAGGATCTGTGAATTACAGATCACAAACTAGGCAATGCATGTCTGCAGGTAGGCAATGCCGGTCTAACATTGCAAAAGCTGGTAAGGTGCTTTTGTGTATAAAAGAAGGTTGAATTCAAATGATCAAAATATAATTTTGCCTCTTTGCAAGTCAGTGGCAAGACCCCACCTTAAACATGGGTGCAATTTAGGACACCAGTTTGAAAAAAGGATATTGCATTACTATAAGAAGTGCAGAGGCATGCTACGAAACTAGTAAGGGGGATTGAAAAGTTAGTTATGAGGAAAGGCTAGAAAAACTGGATTTGTTTACTTTAGAAAAAGGCACCTCAGAGGCTATGTGATAGCACTATAAAAATATAAACAGGACAAGTACAATTTACTGTGCTCACCTGTTCATTAGCAGGAATATGCAACAGACAAGTGGTCACCCATTGAGACTGGAAGAAAGCCTGCCCCGGGTGCCACTCATTAGGGGGGTCCCCAGGGTGTACTTTGCCAGGGCCCGCAAATAATCTTATGTAATGGGACCGGAGTGCTTACAGGAGTTCCACGTTTGTTCCACCTCTGCCAGCAGCAGGTCCTCAGTTCTCGCGATCTGCGAGAGCATTGCCGGCAATGCTACACTTCACACGTAATGCATGCCAGAGCATTGCCATGGCAACTCACGGTGGTAGGAGGTGCCAAATAGAGGATCCGTCCTGGGGGCTAAATGCTCCAGGTATGCTCCTGCACCTAGCAAGACTTAGTGTCTAGATTGCATTATCAATCATTCTACATAGGTATATTAAGCAAAAAAGTAAGGATGAGAACTCTGAGAACAGGCAAAAGCTTAGAGAGACTCATTAGCTTGCCATTCAGTACATCCCTGCTCAGGTCTCAAATTAGTTTTTGGTCACTTGTGCCATTACAGAGAGAACATATCTGAAGCATATCAGACTGGTCCCACCCGCAGTCCAGATCTTCTTTTGAGCCTACATTAGAGAGTGCTAGTGTTAGGGCAGCAATAGCCCATGCACCGTATTTCATTACTGTAACGGAACTCCCCGTACTCCGACCAAGTACCTTCCGTTGATAGAAGCTTCCGTGCTTGCGCCGAGGACCACAAGCACCGCACCGGACACTACAACCACCGCAGACTCCACAACCGCCATAGCTTAACTGGAGTCTCGCCGTCTTCTGTCCACCCTGGATCAGCTTCTGTCCTCCAGGACCATGTGGGGAAGACCTCTCCTCCAGAAGAGTGTATCAGGAACAAGCTCTTAAAAGAGCTAAGTGATTAAAGCTCAGGGTAGTATGCAGAACATAGCAATCCCCAGTGTGAGTATAGCTGTCCCCTCCAATCATGAGACAAGACTACGTGTTGAGGGTCAAGAAGAACTGTGTTTAATTAGCACCAAAGGGCCTTCTTTTATGGAGGTCTTACACATACAGGACCGCCCACAGGGTTTTTCAGAAGAACCAATAAAAACATTACAACACGTGCAATAAAGTAAATCACTCCCAGCAGAAATCCTCCCCTCTGCCTGTGATGCAATTATCTCCAGACAATAGACTAACTTAATTATCACAGGCAGAAAATACAGTATTATAAAACATATCACAGGGACCCCAAAACATGCAATAACCCCATAAATATATTCTCAGAACCAGGGGATCTGGGTGAACCACATATCCAAAATTCACTCTGATCCATTCAGTAGTTTGGAAGATAAGGTTTAATGCAAATTCCACAGAACATATACAGGCTATATGAAAAATAATTACTGTTAAATCTGTCCCCTGTTCTGTAGTTTAAAACTACTGAACGATGTGCACCAAATACCGACGAGATGGCACCGTGTAGAAAAGTCAAAACAGTGTCTGTGAGTTAAAATGGCCGCCATCCATTGTTCTCACCATGTGCTTCCTCCTTTGTTCTCACCATGTGCCTCTGATACATGAAATGGTGGCCACCAAGTAACTCCACAGTTTGTCTGGTAGTCTATCCAGCCAAACCAACAGATGAAACACATGGTGAACAGTGCAACAAATGAAGGGAATCATAAAAAATATGGACAATAGTCATATTTTCGCACAATCTCCAGTTTTGTCACAGGGCACAAATAGTGTTTTCAAATGCCATATATCCCAGGGCCATAGTCAGAAGGTATGAGGCAGACAAGCAGCCCCCTCCAAGAACACATGGCGAGGTCTGTTCCACCACAATTAAAGTGAGCAGCCATTAACTGTTTTGTGTTATTAGAACTAATTGTTCAAATATTCCAAAGAGTAGGTTAATTCTTCAACTATCTATGTGTATTTTGCTGGGTTACCCCCTATTGTTAGGTCTCTGTAGCATGCCATCTATCCCCATTGGGGATAGTATTTTCATCCAATATTAGCATATGTCTGTAAAATAAAAATGTGAACTAATGATGGAATCTGAATACTTTATGAATGTGCTGTATTTAATTAATAATTGGTATAGAGGGGATCATTGACCAGGACCCCCATTTAACTATTTGTGCCCCAATCCCACAGTCCCTGGTGATGGTGGTAGTTATTGGGTGAAAGTGTGAAACAGAAGAAAAGGGTCACTGCCTGCCTTCTGCAATTTGTAATCCCTACCATTAAGTTAAGGATTATTTGTACATTCCTGTTTCAGATGATTGAATGAATTCCCAAATATTTGAACAAATGTGGGCTTGCAAAAGTTTTTCTCATAACTTTACAGAAATGAAACCTAATGTAATTTTCGGTGCAATTGGTGCTGTATTTCCAGATCTTTTAATTCATATTCACAGATGTGCAAAACAGAGGCGTATATTCCTTCTATATATACATAACAGATGTGGTCATTTGCCACACATTGAATGTTGAAACGATAACAAAATAATAATTCACAATAAGTATGCAATTTTGAGAAATTGTTTTTTTTTTACGTCACATGCAACTATTTTTTAAAATCCTTTTTCTAATTTCAGGGAATTTTGTTCCAAAATAAAATGAATGCTTGCTTACCAATCTGACGGACAAAAAATGTTTGGATCCAAATTTGGACCCTACTGTGTAACTCTTTTAATGGCCATAAAGACTATAATGATGACACTTTGTACACAAAGACAACCAGCACTTGTAGGAAAACAAAATATATTTGTGTCAAGATTGAAAATACAAATCAGATACATGAGAGAGCTGTTAAAAGTTAAACGGTTGTTCTGAGCATCATAATCATTAAAGACCTCTCTTGTGGTTATGATAGCAAGAGTAACCTGGCATGATTTACTGGCAAGGTGGTAAACCATTTTGCAATAGTTTGTCACTTACCTGGGTCGTGACAGGGCCAAGCTAACTGGAATGTCAGCTACTGCAGTGCTGCCAATCCTGCCATTCATTCATTGGCTGAAAGTGTCAAAAGAATATACACAGAATTTGCATTAGTCAGCCCATAACTCTCATTCCAGTCTGGCTAGTCCAAGCTGCTGGAGGTGTAAGTATACAACATAATACATACCACTCAACATTTCAAATGGACAAAGAGGGACACTTTAATTTTAGAGGTGTTGTTGGTGGTGTGACCAGGGGCAGGGATGTTCTGAGAAATTTTTGGTGTCTTACTAATAACAATTTATGCCACTAAAATGGAATTTAGAGCATGATTGTGACGAGACCAATCTCGCCACATTGTATTGAAGAAGCCTATTTGCCAGCCTCCTTCCACATGACTATGGCCGCTGGGAGATGGTGAAAACGTATGCACTTTTATTGAGGGGGGAATGGCCCTTTAAGACAGTCAGTGGGCATATTGTGGCTTATGGACTCTTTATGGGACTGGTGCTGGCCCTTTAAACACCTTTTTGGGACATCAGGAAGATTGGGGCACTGCCCCTTTAAGACGGTGTCCCCTGTGTCCCCAGACCTGGTTAAAACCCTTTGTGCCTGGCTATTTCCCACTTGGTTCAGTAAATGGGGCTTACTGAACCAAGTACCACACAGGCAGACCACCCAGAAGTGGAAGTGTGCAGGCAATTTACCTCCCAGAAGCTGCGGTTAACCGCAGTTTAATTGACAATGCTGGGTGGCCTTTGTTCGTTTGCCGAACACGTGGCGGCGGCCATCTTTGTTAATGCGAACAAGGTCAGCGGCATGTGTAGCCAAATTCATGGAACTAAAATCAGCTACACATTTCCGCGAACACCGCTGAGCCCTACCTTCTCCCATACTGATTTTACAGCTGCAGAGACTAAGTCCCATTCGGTGACAGTCACTCAGACGGCCACTAGAGTCCTGTGTCAGTGCTCTACATGGGGGCGCTGAATGTTACCCATATGGGAAAGCAGTGGCTTATCTGAGATCATTAAGATCTCGGCTATGGAGGTGGGACAAGCAACAGCAAAACCAGCACGGCGTGGGGAAAAATGGTAAGTAAAAACACCCATGATGTGATTGGAGGGGGGCAGGTACCTAAACAGACACACACTCTCTGACAGACATACACACGCACACACTGACTGACAGACACACACACACACAGATATACATACACAGACACACTTTCTCCAACACTCACACATTTATATTTTTAATTTTAATCCACCCAGCCTCACTACCTTTGGGAGAGCTGAGTGGACTTTCCCTGGGGTCCAGTGGGACTAGTACTTCTGCGCACGAGGGAGCAGCCTCCCTGCAGCTCCTCTCTGCTCGCACGCACTGTTTGCAATTATTCCGGGGAAGGAATGATGTTATATTCCGGCTCCCAGCATCATTACACAGTGCGAGGGAGCAGAGAGGAGCTGCAGGGAGGCTGCTCCCTCGTGTGCAGAAATATCAGTCCCACTGGACCCCAGGGAAAGACTGCTCCCTTGTGCGCTGCCCCAGCCTGCCGCCTCCATACCTCCTGGCCAGCTCCATTGATTGCCCAGCTGACCACTTGGTAAAAGGCTCACAAATCCCCGACGCCAGGGCAAAATTTCTAGTCACCATGGCGATCTGGCGTCTGGGATTTGTCAAGCCCTGTGTTAACATGTTTTTAGCTTTTTTATGGAAAGTTATAGGGCAATAAGTACACGTTGCACTTTGCTATTTCCAAACCAGTTTGTTTCAAAATTAACAAAAGTTTCATTGTATCTGTCAGGAATCCCTGAATAACCCTTCACATGTATATATTTTGTAAAAGAAGATATTAAACTTGGGGTATTTTGATATCATGCAACCATTTTATCACCTACCTATGCTAAATGTAAAAAGAATACTCACGTACTCAGAAGGGTTACTGCCAAAGAACATCCCAATATGTGTTCAGCAACATCTCCCGAGTGCAGTAATACCACCCATGTATAGGTGTGTTGGGTTCTCTGGGGGCTAAAAGATCTTATTTGCATTCCGGTTTTCCAACTTGAAATTTTCACAGCTGGTCATCATGCACCCATGTCCTATTTAGGACAAATTTGAAGCCGGACAATGTAATTTACCCCCATCAAACCATATATTTTTGAAACGTAGACACCCTATGGTATTTTGAATGGTGGTATTTTAACACTTTCCATGCACTAATTCTACCACCAGTCTTTGTCAAACTTTTGGGTTGTCATTTTTTTGTTATTTTTCTCCTCTCTGCTCCCAGAGAGGAGATTAAAAACAGAGAGATTAAAAACGAAAGAAGGAAGGTATGTAGAAGAGGATAAAGGTCTAGCTGACTGCCTCAATGAATATTTTTGTTCTGTATTTACAAATGAAAATGAAGGAAAGGGACCTTTGAGAAAAAGGATAAATGAGTCATTTATTACACGTGAGTTTACAGAGGAAGAGGTTCTATTTCAACTGTCAAAAGTAAAGACAAATAAGTCAATGGGATGGAATACACCCAAAGCTATTAAAAGAGCTTAGTGGTGTACTAGCAAAACCATTAACAGATTTATTTAACCAATCATTGTTAACAGGAGTAGTCCCAGAAGATTGGAAGTTAGCGAATGTTGTGCCCATTTACAAGAAAGGTAATAGGGAGGAGTCGGGCAACTATAGGCCAGTAAGCCTTACTTCAGTAGTGGGGAAAGTGATGAAAACCATGTTAAAGGATAGGATTGTTGAACATCTAAAAACACATGGATTTCAAGATCAGAGACAACATGGGTTTACTTCAGGGAGATCATGCCAAACTAATCTTATTGCTTTTTTTGATTGGGTAACTAAAATTATAGATCAGGGTGGTGCAGTAGACATTGCTTATCTAGATTTCAGTAAGGCTTTTGACACTGTTGCACATAGAAGGCTTATCAATAAACTGCAATCTTTAAGTTTGGATTCCAATATTGTTGAATGGGTAAGGCAGTGGCTGAGTGACAGGCAACAGAGGGTTGTAGTTAATGGAATATATTCGAAGCTTGGACTTGTCACCAGTGGGGTACCTCAGGGATCTGTACTTGGACCCATTCTCTTTAATATTTTTATTAGTGATATTGCAGAAGGTCTTGATGGTAAGGTATGTCTTTTTGCTGATGATACTAAGATATGTAACAGGGTTGATGTTCCAGGAGGGATAAGCCAAATGACAAATGATTTAGGTAAACTAGAAAAATGGTCAGAATTGTGGCAACTGACATTTAATGTGGATAAGTGCAAGATAATGCATCTTGGACGTAAAAACCCAAGGGCAGAGTACAGAATATTTGATAGTCCTAACCTCAACATATGAGGAAAGGGATCCAGGGGTGATTATTTCTGATGACTTAAAGGTAGGCAGACAATGTAATAGAGCAGCAGGAAATGCTAGCAGAATTCTTGGTTGTATAGGGAGAGGTATTAGAAGTAGAAAGAGGGAAGTGCTCATGCCATTGTACAGAACACTGGTGAGACCTCACTTGAGTATTGTACACAGTACTGGAGACCGTATCTTCAGAAGGATATTGATACCTTAGAGAGGGTTCAGAGAAGGGCTACTGAACTGGTTCATGGATTGCGGGATAAAACTTACCAGGAAAGGTTAAAGGATCTTAACATGTATAACTTGGAGAAAAGACGAGACAGGGGGGATATGATAGAAACATTTAAATATATAAAGGGAATCAACACAGTAAAGGAGGAGACTATATTTAAAAGAAGAAAAACTACCACAACAAGAGGACATAGTCATAAATTAGAGGGACAAAGGTTTAAAAATAATATCAGGAAGTATTACTTTACTGAGAGGGTAGTGGATGCATGGAATAGCCTTCCAGCTGAAGTGGTAGAGGTTAACACAGTAAAGGAGTTTAAGCATGCGTGGGATAGGCATAAGGCTATCCTAACTATAAGATAAGGCCAGGGACTAATGAAAGTATTTAGAAAATTGGGCAGACTAGATGGGCCGAATGGTTCTTATCTGCCGTCACATTCTATGTTTCTATGTTTAATATAGGGCTTGCCCAATTCAGTTTGCCAGATTGCTTTGCTGGGTCTATGTTGCCTTTTGAGACCATATGGTAGCCCAGGAATGGAATTTGCCGCCCCGTTGTTGATGTCTTAATACTTAAACACAACACAGGTACGTTATGCCCTTATCTCCATTAACACTTACACCATGCTGGACACATTCCCATTAGTGTTCCCATTGTGTTGTTAGGTTCCTCTCTATAAGAATCCATTCTCAAGCTCAACCATACTAGTTGTGCCAGATACGTACATTCTATATACCTTCCTTAAATTAATTATGCTCCTATTCCCTACATTCCTTAGGAATAGATCAACTTGCTGTAAAGGGTAGTGGTGCTGGCCTTAATCTAGTTTATTTGTTATTCTGTCCCGCTAGGCCAATTCCCATCCTCAAACGGAGGTAATCGCCCATGGGCCCAACTCATAGTTAGAGCCTCGCTTTAACCTCTATAGGTTATTAGACTGGGCCTCACCTGACATGGCCACTTGTATTGAAGCTCTTAATGGTCACCGAGAGGCCAACATTCCAGCCACTCCGTTCGGTGGCCTCACTATCTCGGCCAAATTCATATCTAGAGCCTCTCAAAGCCACTTGGCAATTAGTAGGGCCTCACCTATCCCTGGTTTAGCTAATTTCTTAGTCATTTGGCATTAGGCTAGACGCCAGTTGATGTAGGGTTAAACTCTCATAGCACTGCTGTTAAATTACACATTATTTATTACCTCATACTACGTCTCATAACTAGGTGCAAGCAGGATTTTCACCCCTGAGTTCCCTCAACAAACCCTCCACCCCAGACAGATCATACACTCAACCTAGAAATAGGATTCCTCCAGACCAGTACCTTGCAATCCTGGATCAGCTGATGTCCAGACATAGGGTATATCATTCCCTGTCACAACTCAGGAGGAGGATTTATGATTACCAACCCTGAAATTTGCACACAGCATAGCAGATCGCAAACCGTGAAATCTGACATCTGTTTACCCCTTTATATGATTAACCTAAACTGAAGGAGTCCAATCTCCCAGAGTCTAGCCAGTAGTTTGTACTAGGGGCCATAGACCATACTTCATGCTCAAATTTGTTCTGACCTTGGTCTATATAAATACTCTATATCATATGTTCTAACATCTTTAGGGACAAATGGACCTCTGTTACAAGACCTTTATGTTCCAGGCATGTTAGGCATACAGCTCTCACAATACATGATGGTATTGCAGTATTGCTTATGGATTACGCCACGTCTGCTCTCTGTTTCTCTGCCATCAAACCATGAGCTCTAACCTCCTTTTCACAGACCATGACTTTTAGAAGTTAACTTCGACAACTAACCTTTACCTATATTACTCAACCTCCCCTTTCACTAGTCGAGTTATACTTAGTTCAAAAGTACCATTTACTATGCCCCAAAGCACGCAAGTACACATGGCAATACTTTCTTCCCTGGGGGGGTTCTAATATCCCAAGTTTCCGTAGTAGGTAATAGTGGCTTTTCATGTGTAAGGGCTACAGTGTGTGTGTGTATTAAGAAGGATAGTGGCTGTTCTGTGTGTGTTGGGGAGGATAGGGGATTTATTGTGGATATTTTGGGAGGATGGGATCTTTTTCTGTGTTTGTTGTTGATGGTTGCTGCTATATATGAACTGTAATGTGTGTTTTGGAAAGAAAACATGGCTGCAGAGTGAGTGAGTGGGAAATTTATGTTGTTGTGTGTGGGCGGTATAGGGCTATAGTTGGAATACAGGGATTGTAGTGTGTGGGATATGGGATGGGGATTCTATTTTGGGGGCTAGTGTCTGTAGTGGGGGATAGGAGCTGCACTTGGGGGAATTGGGGGTAGAGGCTGTAGTGGGGGAATAGAAGCTATAGTGGGGATGGATCTTGAGAAATAACGGGGGGTATAGTCTCCATGTGTCCCCACCCATGGGCATTGGATGTTACATTTTAAAGGAGGGGGGACCTCCCCTAGACCTTAATCATGCTGGTCGGTGGAGGCACTAATATTTAAAATAAGGGGGTGTACTTACTTTCCTGTCTTCCAGCCCACACCCAAGCCGATGGGTGGGTGCCCTTGTGTCCCTGCCTTACCCCCACCGATGGTGGCAGGTGTGCTCGCTAATTAAGTATAAAGTAGAGGGTGGGCATTGTCAACTCCCTAAATAATAATAAGTTATATTGCATTAGCTAGTGGTCCCCCAAATCCCTTGCAACCACCTAAAATAAATTCCCTACCAACACCCTCACTCTAATAAAAGTGGGGGGGGGGGAGCAAAACATCTAAAACCTCTTTCTTTTAATTCTTCCTTTTTTCAACCCCTAAAAAGGCCAAATAAAAATCCTTAACACCTTATGTCACTTAAAAAAAAAAAGGCCCAATTACAAAAAAAAAAAAAACGCACTGCAAAAATAAATCACATAAAATAATCCATCTATACTCATGGTGGGCTCATTGCAGAATAAATGCTCCTAGCAAGGAAAGCTCTTTTATAGGCTTCCCACCCTATGACAGGTATCGCAAAGCATGGGAACATTTCCCATTAGAGTGCTCTGACTGTCAATTCTCAAAAGAAGAGCCTTTTCTTTATTTAAATTAATGGAGTCGGTTTTTATGGATTTTTATTTTACCTTTTTTGGGGGTGAAGAACTAAACAATTAGAATTAAGAAGACTTATGATGGTAAGTATATGGTTTTTTTTCACAGGTTTTAGATTTTTTTTGCCCCCTCCTCATTATTATTATGGTACAGGGGGTAGGTAGGGACTTTATTGTATGGGGCAATTAGGGGATAGGGAATGCATAGCCACTGGAGAGGACTTTTAATTATTTGGGAGGGTGGACAGTGGCATGTCCAGCCCCTTAGTTTATAAATAATTAGAACCCAAATCCATTGGCATGGGTGGGGGCAAGTGGGAGGGACAATAACACCCCTTCCCATTTTATAACTATTTTGGCCCCCACCTGACTGCATGGATCAGGGCTAGGGGGAGAGGACAATAGCCACCCCATTATTAGGACTCCCTCCTACTATCATGGATGGAGACCAGAAGAGGGGATACTAGGTCCCCTCCTAAATATACATATTAGGGCTCCTAACCACTACTTTTCAGATATTGATGAATTCTCATAGAAAAGAGGGACAAAGGGATTGTCCCTCATAAAATGGTATACTTGGGCAACATGTATTCGGGGAGAATAAAATTTTGGACCAGTCGATCAGGGAAGGAAGGATAGCTGCATGTCAACCCTTTACGTAAAATTAATCCACTCACTACTACACATGGGACTTAGCAATCTAAAAAGCTAGATTCCTTTGTTTGACCTTCCAAACAAAATGAAGACTAATTGGTCATGCAGGCCATATGGATCACCTGTATCCTAGTACACAGAATAAAATAACATGGCTATTCCATTCTAACATGAAGCATACACATCATTACAAAGACCAGTTGTATTTTAGTAACTATGCTTTACTTATACCTTTCCAGCCTATTTCCACCAACTTTTCCAAATCCTCTAAATACAAACCCTCACACAAAACATTGAAATCCTGATCCCACCTTGTCTTCCTTTCTATCCTTCTAACCCTAACTGCTCGTGATGTCTCTTCAAACCCCATTCCCACCTTAGCAATTCCATCATGTGCTAACACCAAGAACCACACTGTGACGGACCGCCTTGCACCCCGACTGAGTACCTCCGTCAATTGTTGCTTCCCAGTACCATCAGCACTGCACCGGAACACCACAACCACCGTAGACCCCACAAACCGCCACAGCTTGGTTGGGGTCTCGCCGTCCTCCACCCACCCTGGACCCAAGACCAGGCCCCAGCTTAAAGTAGGTAGGCCTCTCTTAGTCCAGAGAGCAGGAACAGGAACAGCTCTTACAAGAGCTTAGTGATTATACTCAGAGGAGTATAGTGATTGTAGCAATCCCTGGAGTGCCTGTAGTTCTCCAATCCCCCAAACATGAGGCAAAACTTCAAGTCTGAAACTTTATTGGTGCCACACTGGCTTTTATACAATTTTCACAACAAGGGTGATGCCCAGGTGGACCTTCCTGGGCACAGGGACACAATGCATACAGCCAATAACAATGCAGTGACAAACTGTGACGCTCCCAATACAAACTTCCCTCCTCTCTGCCTGTGAGATAATTGGATCAGATACTGTATAACTCAATTACCTCCAGGCAGAAAAAACACATATTTTACATCCCTGATAGCCCTGATCTGGATGAACCACATATCCAAAAACCACCCAGATCAGAGCAGGGGTTCAGGAAATTCCTGGAAGTCTCTTTTGACCGACCGCAAGCATGGTTTCATGCCCAAAACAGTTCCAGAGAATTAGGCTGTGCGGCCGGTCTATTTCAAACTGTCGAAGTACCGTTCGAATTACCGAACATAATAGTGAATGCATATAGTCTATGTATGTATCGTGTTCGTGGGATTCAACTCACCGAAACGCCGTTCATCTCCCGTTCGAAATTCCCTGGAGGGTACGTTTTCAGCAGTGTTCATGCCGTCGCATGTCCGATTTAAGTTCCATGAACTCGATGACAAAACACAGCTGAACCAGTTCGACTAAATAAAAAGTAGTCAAAGTGGCCGCCAATCAACATTCGAAACACGTGGTGGCCACTTCAACTACTTTGACACTTCGGCTGCATCCGAAGTACCACTTTGACTACTTCAAAAGTTAAAGTACATGGTGCCAAGTCCCAATAGGCACAATTAGGGTCTCTCAGTCAAAATAAATTAAAGGGGCCATAGTCACAGGGCAAAATGCTGGCCAGTAGTCCCCTCCAAGAACTAGTGGAAAAGTTGCTTTCGTCACACACATGTCAGGATTACTGTTTGATCCAGCACGTAGAACTGTACAGCACGGATGACAAATAAGTAACGTATTACCGGTCCTTAGAATGGCCGGATTTAACGTACAAAGAATAGTCAAAAATACTAGCCGAGGTCAGGGAACACAGAAAGGGACACAGCGATGAGGAAAGCCAGGAGTCAGGATACCAGACTATAGAGAAGTCAATTAACAAAGCCAAAGTCAAAAACCAGGTAGAAAACTATAAACAGGAACGCGCTCTCGGACAACCACAAGGGAAACCATGACAGGGCACTGAGCAGGCTGAGAACTGGGCCTAAATACCCCTCCTTTAGTTCTGATAGGCTGTAACCGGCCTTTGACCCCAAAGTCAGTTACCAGGTTTCATTTGCATAATTGCTGCTCAGCATTAACCCTTCTGTGGATTAGGTTGCTGTTCTGCACAACTTTTCCTGTGTGGACAGTAAATGTCATTAACCACTTTTCTATAAGCGGATGAATACATGACACCAGGTTTCATTTGCATAATTGCTGCTCAGCATTAACCCTTCTGTGGATTAGGTTGCTGCTCGGCACAACTTTTCCTGTGTGGACAGTAAATGTAATTAACCACATTTCTATAAGCGGATGAATACGTGACAACACACCAATCTCATATCTATCTCATGTTACTCTTCCTTTAAATCCTCCTTTCACACTGCCCTCTGGATTGCACACTTTGTTTGCAATGTTACCAAATCTACTGCTGTCCACAACTTTTTCATCTGTCGCTCCAAAGACTAGCTTTAACCGAAACATGTCTCTTTCTCTCACTGACACTGCTACCTCTGCCTCTTTATCCTTTGGTGGTCTTGAATTTACCCACAACCCAAGCCACATTGAAAATGAAGATAGTGATGTAGAGTTTCTGCTCTCACCTCACTGCTCCTTCAAACCTCTACTCCCCCCCCCCTCCTCATTTGAAATTAGTTTGATTTGCCTTTTCAAACCCATCTATGCTAACATTATTTATCGCCCCCCTTCCCATCCTGCCTTGATCTTGCATCTCCTTCCCTTCATTCTTTCTCCATTCTTTCTCTCTTTCCTCTGGCACCATCTCTGCTGCCCTTAAACATTCTACTGTAGTACGCATCTTAAAAAAAAGCCATCTGTTGACCTGTCCTCCCCTTCTAACTATCATTCCATATCCCTGCTCACTCTTCCTCAAATCTTCTGGAAAGACGTGTCTTTATCTGTTTGGCTTGCTTTCTCAATTCCAACTCACTTCCTTGACCCTCTTCATTCTGGCTTACACCCCCTCCACTCTACTGATACTGCAATTATTAAAGTTACTAATGACCAAATCACAGCTAAATCCGAAGTCCACTACTCCATACTAATTCTTTTTGACCTTTCTGCTACCTTTGACACTGTTGATGTTCTCCTTCTCCAAACTCTTCAATCACTCGGTCTCTCTGAAACTAACGTCTCATGGTTTTCCTTCTATTTCTCCCAACGCTCATTCAGCGTCTATTTTTCTAATGTCCTGTCTTTGTCCTGTCTTAGTTGGAGTCCCCTAAGGCTCTGTTCTTGGTCCTCATCTATTTTCTCTTTATACTGCCTCTCTTGGCAAACTTATTACCTTATTTGGATTCCACAACCACATGTACACTGATGACACCCAAATATATCTCTCCTCCCCAGACTTCTCCCCTGCCATCCTGCAACGTGTCACATAATTTTTTTCTTCTATCTCTAATTGGATGTCCTCCCACTTTCTGAAACTTAATCTCTCTAAAACTGAGCTTCTTGTCTTTCCTCCTCATAATACTGATCCTCCTTTTTCTCTCTCCCTTCAGGTAGATGGTACCTGCATCAGCCCATCCTTGCAATCACACTGTTTTGGTGTTCTATTTGATTCTGGCCTCACCTTTGAGCCTCACATCCAGCCTGTTGCCAAATCCTGACGATTCCACCTAAAAAAAAACATTGCCCCTTTCTTACCCAAGATGCTACCAAGAAGTTTGTTCATGCTTGTTACAGACTGACATTTGTAACTGTTATTTTATTTGACAAATTGCCCTGCTTCCCTGTGTTATGGAGAAGCCTAATTGCCAGCCTTCTGCCCCATGACTATGGACCTAGTGGGTATGGCGATTTGACTGTATTTGTGGGATCTGAGCGTTGTTTGGATATATTGAGCGCTCAGATCCAAGCCATCTGGGGATAGGTTGAATGTGGGGGTTCTGTTCAGTATGATAGGAGTTAGGTATTTATGTGTCTTTTTGTGTCTTTTGCTAACATGTGGTTAATGGAGTCTGCCTCTATCCCTGGATATAAGTGGATTATTTTCCCCATTGTCTCCTGGATAGAGGGCTCTGTAAAACCAGTTTGGGCCAGATAGCCATGCTGCCTGCCAGGCCCCAAAATATTTTTCTGCTAACTTTTGAACCCCGTCTGATTTGTGCCATTTTTTTATATGTTGCTTCCCTGAATGGATTGATTCTAAATATGTAATTTTGCATATGTAGATTGGATATGTAGTTTGAAAGTTATAGTACATGTATAAAAACTGTATTTTTACTGCCTGTGTTTAATTATGTTAACCCATTGTGTGCCATAATTAGATCACAGGCAGAGGGGAGGATTTTTGTGTGTAATTGCTGGGAGTGTTTCTGTAATGTACGTTTATGATTGGTTATTCTGTAAACCCCTGTGGGGGTCCTATCTCAGGGAAACCTGCATAAAAGAAGGCCCTTTGGTGCCAAGTAAACAGATCTTCTTGACCCTCAATACGTAGCCTTGCCTCGTTATTGGAGGGAACTGCTATATCACACTGGGGATTGCTATGCTCCACATACTCCTCTGAGCTTGAATCACTTAGCTCTTCTAAGAGCTTGTTCCTGACACGCTCTCCTTGGAGGAGAGGTCTTCCCCACACGGTCCTGGAGGACAGAAGCTGATCCAGGGTGGAAGGAAGACGGCGAGACTCCAGTTAAGCTACGGCGGTTGTGGAGTCTGCGGTGGTTGTGGTGTCTGCTGCAGTGTTTGGAGTCCTCAGGAAGCGCTAGGAGCATCCATCAACGGAGGGTACTCGGTCTGAGTACAGGGAGCTCCGTTACAATGCTCTAGCAACCTCTTGCATTGACTATTGTAATTCCCTCCTAATTGGTCTTCCCATAAGCTGTACTGCCCCACTGTAATAAATGCTGCTGCCAGACTGATTTTTCTCTTCAGTTGCTCCTCTCACAACTCAACCCTCTGTCAATCCTTACATTGGCTACATTTAATCTAGATGAGTAAATTCAAAGTACTAATCCATACCTATAAAGCACTGAAAAACTCTAGCCCCTGTTATATCACTTCACTGATTTAAAGGTATACCACTTCTCAGTCTCTCTGCTCTGCCCATGACCTTTTCCTGCTCACTGGTTGCACCCATATGGATAACTCACACTTGCAGGTCTTCTCGCTGGCAGCTCCTTTTCTTTGGAATTTTCCCACACTGTGTAATTTGACTCATAACTCTCTGATTGGTTACTTAATCCACCAATCAGAGAGTTATGAGTCAAATTACACAGCGTGGGAAAATTCCAAAAAACTTTCCCACGCTTTGTAAAATGACACAGAGCACTCTGATTGGTGGATTTCAAACCTGTCAGTCACTTCATTTACCTGTCAGAGCACTCTGATTGGATGGCTTAAACCCACCAATCAGAGTGCTCTGAGCCTAATTGCATTGCGGGGCAAGGCTTTATATTTTTTTATTTAGTGCCCCCAACCGCCGCTCAGGGGTGGGGGCCAGGGGGGAGGACATTAGGTCCCCCCTTAATTAGTATTTAGGGCCCCCATCCACCACTCAAGGGTGGGGGCCAGGGGGGGAGGACAATAAGTCCCCCCCATTACTTTACTTTAGGGCCCCCATCCGCCGTTCAGTTGTGGGGGTCGGGGGGGGGGCAATAGGTCCCCCCTTCAGGTTAGGAGGGGGAGGGGGACGTGTTGTTTTTTTGTTTGTTTGTTTGTTTGTTTGTTTGTTTTTTTACAGTGAGCAGCCACAGCGGTATAGCGAGTAGGGGCATAATTTACTAATACTAAGTAATCTTTACTTAGTATTAGTAAATTTGGCTGAAAGACCAATTCAGGTCTTTCAGCCTTTTAGTAGATAGCTCCCTAATACCGTGGGAATTAGGGAGTTATCTACTTATTCATTCCTGACATTACATTGTCTGGCCAAGTAACTTACATTTTATATAAATGTATGTTACTTGATTGTTGTAAGTGTTGCAAATGCTTACAGTGGAATCCTGGCTATGTTTGTATACTTTTTATTTAAAATTGTATACAGTGTAACATTCTTCTTCTTCCACTAGGTAAGTATATTAGTATATTGTTTTACTGTTATTTGTTAAATGTTTTATGTGCTTTCCTGTCCTGCTGAATGCCCTCAATCATCTAGGTGAATTTGGTTTTGGAGTCTGTGCAGTGCCATTTATTGGTTGTGAAGATCTTGAAACTGTTATGTGCACTATCTACATATAAAATAGGAATCTTCTTAATTTGCATATTTAGGTAGATTTGCATTTTATGTCTTAGGCAGGCATGGGAATGCATTTCTAATTAGTGTTTATTTTCCCCACCCTTTTATAATTATTGTATTGTGTTATATGAGTGCCTGTATAATTCCCTATATGATTATGTTTTGTGTATGTAATTGAGTGTGTTGTCATAAGTATAATGTGATGTGGATAGGGAATAGTCCTGAGTGTGAATAAAGTATTGTGTGTTAGGTCTATTGGGAACTGTGTGTCATGTTTGGTTTGTTCAAGAATCCCAGTAAAAGAGTTTTCATGACTGCTGACTCCTTCGATCAACAAATCCTGTTACCCTTCCATTCCCAATAAGTAACGCAACACCATGTTAAGTGGGTAAGGGCAACGACCACAGCTTTACTTAAACCAGCATAACCAAATACTGTCAGCTGCTGGTTTTACCCAGCAGACAGGTACACTTTAAACTTCTTCCAGAGCCTCTTCAGCCTGTCCTTCGTCATCAACCAAATTCAGGCTGCGACTCCCCAAGCCCGTCCGGGCATTATTCATTTAACAAACTTGCTGGCACAGGAAACCTGCAGCTGTGACAAAATGAGAACAAAGAAAACAACAATTCCAGAACAAAACAGTTGGGGAGGGTGGGTTCACCAGTAATCTGGTATTTTTTCCCAGAATTCCATGCTGTATCCTTTTGGTTGCTATGCCAACCCCTCAGGGCAGCAGTCATGCTCCCCCCTCCCTTTTATAAAGGCAGTAGCTGGAGAAAATGTAATCAGAGGTGTTGATAACTGCCTAGGAGTGGAACAAGAAGGCAAAAGGCAGAGGGGATGATACTTGCCTATAAGGAGAGAACTGCAGCCTGGTCCAATGAATGAGGTCTCCAGAGACTCCAGTCAAGTTTCAGTGCCTGGGTCTGAAGCGCTCCAAAGTCCCTGGTAGCAGAGAGGAAGCTGACCTGGTACTGACCTGCTATCATTCAGAGTACGAGGGCTCCGCTACAGAAATCAATTAAACTTACCAAACCTTTTGTCAATATTTGCTTCTGACAATTTGGTGACACTAACCAAGCCTAACAACAACCAATTTATATGTGTTTAAATAAAACATATAATACACAACCTTTTGAAAATATTGAGTTGTACATCATGGTTAAGATGCATCACTTTGTGCTGCAGTATAATTTATTACCATAATTCTCTTTTGATAAGGGGTTCTGTTTCAATACCATGTTCTACTTATTATTTGAATCATGTAAGCTTTTTATTATATAAACGTCATGTTTTTCAGCATTAATTCCATGTTTGATATTATAGCTATCTTTTTATTTACATTTCAATAAAAATATTCAAAAGAAAATAATATAAGTGGTCAATATGTCTACAGAGATTAAAAGGTCTAATATATTTTGTTCCCATATTTTCCTTGCATTTTCATTTTCTGTCAACATATTCAAGTCTTATTTGCTTTTCATGTAAATTAAAATGACTGAGTTTGAGATTTCATTACACTCTGTCCCACTTAGAGTTTCATGATGGCTGCCAGCCAGTAAAAATATTGATCATTAGGTTAGACATAAGGAAGTTTAAATTGTGCATATATCGTCTAGATTATATTTTAGAACAATGGCATTTGTATGGAGTTGGTAAGCCTGGATAGGGAAAAGCTGTTTATTATTATCATTATAGTATGTGTTTGTAGTATCTGTGTGTGACTACTATGTATATTTGTGTGTAGTGCTGGCAGGGCAGGTCTTAGGCCTTTAGGCGCCCTGTGTGAAAAATCTTCACATCGCCCCCCCTCCACCTTCATCCATGTATGATGTAATGTTTGTGTTGTCTGTGTATGTGATAGGTGTGATGACTGTGTGTGATATGTATGTTATGTGTTGGCTGTGTGTGATATTTGTAATGGGTGTATGTATGCGTGTATGTGATATTTGTGCTGGGTTTATTGGCTCTGTGTGATGGTTATCAAATTCAAATAAAAACATGCATTTAGGCCTGTGTTTTGAATTCAGGTGTATATTTTTGCAGAGTTATGTGCACATAGTCCCACAGTCAGATGCACACAGTTATACATATACACTGTCAAATCCACCATATGCACATAGTCGCAGGCAGATAGTCATATACACAGGATCAGGCAGAAACACACAGGTACAGGCAGAAACACACATACACAGTTACAGGTAGATAAACACACTCACACACAATTACAGGCAGACAGCCACACACACACACAGCCACACTTACAGTCTTACACACACATACTTACATGCAGACAGTCACACACGCACGCAGACAGACAGACACACACACACACACACAGGCAGACAGTCACACAAACACACACACAGACAGCCACACACATACACACAGGCAGACAGCCACACACACACACACAGAGGCAGACGGCCATACACACGCAGGAAGACATCCACACACACAGAGGCAGGCAGTCACACACACACAGGCAGACAGCCACACGCACACACACAACACAGGCAGACAGTCACGCATACACACAACACAGGCAGACAGTCACGCACACACAACACAGGCAGACAGTCACACACATACAGGCAGTCAGTCACACACACAGACACACACACACACAAACTCACACAGACAGTCATACACACAGACGCACACACACATGCAGACAGTTACACACACACACAGTCACACACACACACACAGGCAGTCATACACACACACAGGCAGACAGTCATAGAGAGACACACACAGGCAGATAGTCACACACACAGACACACACACACACACTCACAGACACAGGCAGACAGTCACACACACAGACACACACACATGCAGACAATCACACACACAGACACTCACACACAGGCAGACAGTCATACACACACACACAGACACACACAGTCAGACAGTCACACACAGACACACACACACAGACAGTCACACACACTCACACACAGTCAGACAGTCATACACACACAGACACTCACACACAGTCAGACAGTCATACACACAGAGACACACACAGGCAGACAGTCACACACACACACACACACACAGACACACACATACACACATAGGCAGACAGTCACACACACACACATACACTCACACACAGGCCGTCACACGCACAGACACACACAAAGGCAGACTGTCACACACACACAGACACTCATACACAGGCAGACAGTCACGCACACACACACAGGCAGGCAGTCACACTCACACAGACAATCACACATAGTTACCTCTGTTCATTGTGGAGGCAGTGCATCTCCTGGAGACAGTTTGTTAGGGAAGCAGGGACTCCTTCCTGCTTCCCTTGCAGCAGTTATCCAGCATGTTATCCCCAATGTAAGTCTGCTCTCCCTTCAATTCAGTCTGCACACCCTCACAGTCATCCTGCACCCCTCTTATTCAGACTGCTCCCCCTTCCTATTCAGTCTGCACCCCTGTAAGAATGCATATCCTTGCATTATGCTACATAGTGGCATGTTGCCCCTGCCTAGCTAAGTAGGCACCACATCTGTTTCACACACTCACACACCTCTGCTAGACACTGTATCTCTGCTCCTTTTATGACATGTTTATGTCATTCAGACATCATAGAAACATAGAAACATAGAATGTGATGGCAGATAAGAACCATTCAGCCCATCTAGCCTGCCCAATTTTCTAAATACTTCTATTAGTCCCTGGCCTTATCTTGTAGTTAAGATAGCCTTATGCCTATCCCACGCATGCTTAAACTCCTTTACTATGTTAACCTCTACCACTCCAGCTGGAAGGCTATTCCATGCATCCACTACCCTCTCAGTAAAGTAATACTTCCGGATATTATTTTTAAACCTTTGTCCCGCTAATTTAAGACTCTTGTTGTGGTAGTTTTTCTTCTTTTAAATAAAGTCTCCTCCTTTGCTGTGTTGATTCTCTTTATGTTTCTATCATATCCCCCCTGTCTCTTCTTTCCTCCAAGCTATACATGTTAAGATCCTTTAACCTTTCCTGGTAAGTTTTATCCTGCAATCCATGAACCAGTTTAGTAGCCCTTCTCCGAACCCTCTCCACAGTATCAATATCCTTCTGGTTCTGGAGATACGGTCTCCAGTACTGTGTACAATTAGTGATGTCGCGAACCCGAAATTTTCGGTTCGCGAACGGCGAACGCGAACTTCCGCAAATGTTCGCGAACCGGGCGAACCGCCATAGACTTCAATGGACAGGCGAATTTTAAAACACACAGGGACTCTTTCTGGCCACAATAGTGATGGAAAAGTTGTTTCAAGGGGACTAACACCTGGACTGTGGCATGCCGGAGGGGGATCCATGGCAAAACTCCCATGGAAAATTACACAGTTGATACAGAGTCTGGTTTTAATCCATAAAGGGCAGAAATCACCTAACATTCCCAAATCACAATCAATATGGATTGACACCTGACATATGACATATTGACACCTTGACATATGGATTGACACCTGTCCTCAGAGCCCCCGATGCACACGGACACAGAGCAGAATAGGGACTGTTCCCCCTACATAGGGTCACTTGGCAGATATGGATTGACACCTATCCTAAGGATCCCTGATACACACTGACAAAGAGCAGAATAGAGACTGTTCCCTACGCTCTGAGTCCACTTGGCGAATGTGGATTGACACCTGTCATCAGAGACCATGATAAATACTGACTGGAGGCAGAATGAGACTGTTCCTCCTACATGTAGGTCCACTTGGCGGAATATGGATTGACACCTGTGCTCAGAACCATGATACACACTGACACAGAGCAAGGAATAGGGACTAGTCCCCCTACATGTCGGGTCACTTGGCGAATGGATTGACACCTTGTTACAAACTGCTATTTGTAGCGGGCCCTTTAAATGGCAAATTGCCCTGCTTCCCTGGGTTGTGGAGAAGCCTACTTGCCAGCCTCCTCCCGCATGACTATAGCCCCTGGGAGATTGTGAAAATGTATGCACTTTTATTTGGTGTGTATGGCCCTTTAAGACTGTCGGTGGGCATATTGGGGCTTATGGACTCTTTATGTGACTGGTGCTGGCCTTTAAACACCTTTTTTGGGACATCAGGAAGATTGGGACACTGCCCCTTTAAGGCCATGTCCCCAGACTTGTTGGGGACACTGCCCCTTTAAGACGGTGTCCCCTGTGTCTCCAGACCTGGTGCAAACCCTTTGTGCCTGCCTGGCTATTTCCCACTTGGTTCAGTAAATGGGGCTTACTGAACCAAGTACCACACAGGCAGACCACCCAGAAGTGGAAGTGTGCGGGCAATTTACCTCCCAGAAGCTGCGGTTAACCGCAGCTTAATTGACAATGCTGGGAGGTCTTTGTTCGTTTGCCGAACACGTGGCGGCGGCCATCTTTGATCATTCGGCGAGGTCAGCGGTATGTGTAGCCAAATTCATGGAACTAAAATCGGCTACACATTTCCGCGAACACCGCTGAGCTCTACCTTCTCCCCTACTGGTTTTACAGCTGCAGAGACTAAGTCCCATTCGGCGATGGGACTTAGTCGTTTTTTCAGCCTGAAATAGACCGACCGCACAGCCCAAATCTATGGAACTGTTTTTGGGCAGGAAAATGTGCTTGCGGTCGGTCATAAAGGGACCTCGAGCTAACTTTTTAACCCCTGGATGGATTTGGCTGATTTTTGGTTATGTTTATGTTTTAAGTGTGCTGATTCCAAATATGTAATTATGAAGATGGGATGTGTAGTTTTAAAGTTACAGTGTATGGCTAAAAACTGTATTTTTACTGCCTGTGTTTAAGTATGTTAATCTCTTCCCAAACGTCATTTCGTTCAAAGTGGAGAGAATGTTAAAAAAATATATTTTTGTTCGGAGTGTGAGAAATGCTTTTCAGCCGCTTCTAATCTTAAGCATCATTTGAGGAGCCATACAGGAGAGAAACCTTATTTGTGGTGTGTTTAGTATTGTTCTGATCAGTTTAATACCTTCCGCGTCTCCTATCAGTGGGCGTGTATATGGCAGCCATTTTAGGAACCGTACACCTGGGACCCGAGCAAGGTCACCTCGTTCAACAGGCTTGCAGCGTATCCTCCAGGAAGAAGAGCCTGAACCCTTACCGGCTGCACGTGTCTTACCTGTACATGGAAAGCTGCTCTGGTTCCTTGATGAGCCAGCTGCCCGTGAGTTAACATGTCCCGTGGAGAAGCACTCTGTCCTGTAAAGCCTCACCAAAAAAAAGGAGTGGTATGTTTAGTATTGTTCTGATCAGTTTAATACCTTCAGCGTCTCCTATCAGTGGACGTGTATATGGCAGCCATTTTGTCAGATTCAAGTTCTTGTGCCCCACAGTTCAAAATAACATTCAAATGACAATTCATGACAGATCACACAAGTGAATAGCCCTGCCAACGTCTTCTCAGAATTTTTTTGTTTTCTATGAAGAAATAGAAATGCAAGAGCAGAATAGAGAGTGTTCAGTTTAATACCTTCCGCGTCTCCTATCAGTGGACGTGTACATGGCATTGATTTTTGTAACAGGGAGATGGAAGAAGAGGCTTGGTCGGTCCTCTGACTGCAAATTTGGGGCACTGCGCGGTCAAGCTAATGTGACACCAGATAGGAGTGGTGTGTTTAGTACTATTTTTATCAGTTTAATACCTTCAGCGTCTCCTATCAGTGGACGTGTACACGGCATTGATTTTTATCTAAGCCGTAAACTTTTGCATAGCGAAGTAGATTCACTGCCATTGAAAAGGAGTGCATGGCGGTGGTGTGGGCCCTCAAAAAGCTGCAACCTACTTGTATGGACAACCGTTTACCTTACTCACAGATCACATTAAATTTGGGGCACTGCGCGGTCAAGCTAATGTGACACCAGATAGGAGTGGTGTGTTTAGTACTATTTTTATCAGTTTAATACCTTCCGCGTCTCCTATCAGTGGACGTGTACACGGCATTGATTTTTGTAACAGGGAGATGGAAGAAGAGGCTTGGTCGGTCCTCTTACTGCAAATTTGGGGCACTGCGCGGTCAAGCTAATGTGACACCAGATAGGAGTGGTGTGTTTAGTATTGTTCTGATCAGTTTAATACCTTCCACGTCTCCTATCAGTGGTCGTGTACACGGCATTGATTTTTGTAACGGGGAGATGGAAGAAGAGGCTTGGTCGGTCCTCTTACTGCAAATTTGGGGCACTGCGCGGTCAAGCTAATGTGACACCAGATAGGAGTGGTGTGTTTAGTACTATTTTTATCAGTTTAATACCTTCCGCGTCTCCTATCAGTGGACCTGTACACGGCATTGATTTTTATCTAAGCCGTAAACTTTTGCACTTTTGCCATTGAAAAGGAGTGCATGGTGGTGGTGTGGGCCCTCAAAAAGCTGTAACCTACTTGTATGGACAACCGTTTACCTTACTCACAGATCACAACAAATTTGGGGCACTGCGCGTGCAATCTAATGTGCCACCAGATAGGAGTGATGTGTTTAGTACTATTGTTATCAGTTTAATCACTGTTACGCCCCCTATCCGTTGATGTGGAGCAAGACGCAGCAGCAGAAGAGGACTAAGCCGAGGAGGTTATGGAAGAGGATGGAGTAGGAGGAGTAGAGGAGGTGGCAGCGTACTGGCAGAGTACACGCTGTAGGGCTGACACACCTGCTTGAAGATAACTAACTGCTATTCAATCTATAACAGTGAGAAAAAAAAATTTGTTTTTAAATCCAAGCTATTGTGACACCAGTGAGGTGAGTGGTGGCACTGGGCTGGTATATCCACTGTGAGCCTGACACACCTGCTTGAAGATAACTAACTGCTATTCAATCTATAATTGATGTTTGTTTCACAGGCAGAAAGTGCCCTAAAACATGGTGGCTTGAACCCTAGTTGTTGGCGGATAAGTCACGCAAGTCAACCGGCATTCAGAGCTAAAATACAGCAGCGTGTGGACCATTTTTAGCCCAAGGCAGCTCATCTCATCAGGCCTTTTTTAATCTAATGTATAGCCCAGTGTCAGTCCCTTCGGGATCCATCCCTCATTCATCTTAATAAAGGTGAGGTAATCTAGACTTTTTTGACCTAGGCGACTTCTCTTCTCAGTGACAATACCTCCTGCTGCACTGAAGGTCCTTTCTGACAGGACACTTGAAGCGGGGCAGGCCAGAAGTTCTATCGCAAATTGGGATAGCTCGGGCCACAGGTCAAGCCTGCACACCCAGTAGTCAAGGGGTTCATCGCTCCTCAGAGTGTCGATATCTGCAGTTAAGGCGGGGTAGTCTGCTACCTGTCGGTCGAGTCGCTCTCTGAGGGTGGATCCCGAAGGGCTGTGGCGATGCGTAGGACTTAAAAAGGTCCGCATGTCCTCCATCAACAACACGTCTCTAAAGCGTCCTGTCCTTGCCGGCGTGGTCATGGGAGGAGGAGGATGACTTCCACCTCTCTCCCTGTTAGATTCCCGTTGTGCTGTGACATCACCCTTATACGCTGTGTAAAGCATACTTTTCAATTTATTTTGCAAATGCTGCATCCTTTCATACTTGTTGTAATTCGGTAACATTTCCGCCACTTTCTGCTTATACCGGGGGTCTAGTAGCGTGGACACCCAGTACAGGTCGTTCTCCTTCAGCCTTTTTATACGAGGGTCCTCAACAGGCACGACAGCATGAAAGACCCCATTTGCACAAGGTTGGATGCCGAGCTACTCATTTCCCGTTCCTCCTCCTCACTGATGTCAATGAAGGTATTTTCTTCCCCACAGCCACGTACAACACCACAGGTACCAGATAGGTGACAACGAGCACCCTGGGATGCCTGTTGTGGTTAGTCTTGCTCCTCCTCTTCCTCCTCCTCAAAGCCACATTCCTCCTCTGACTCCTCTTCCTCACAATCCTCTTCCAGCGTTGCCGCAGGTCCAGCAAGCGATGCTGATAAGGCTGTTTCTGGAGGTGATGGTGGCCACAACTCTTCCTCTTCCTCTTCACGCTCATCTACGGCCTGATCCAGCACTCTTCGCAGGGCACGCTCCAGGAAGAAAACAAATGGTATGATGTCGCTGATGGTGCCTTCGGTGCGACTGACTAAATTTGTCACCTCCTCAAAGGACGCATGAGCCTACAGGCATTGCGCATGAGCGTCCAGTAACGTGGCAAAAAAATTCCCAGCTCCCCAGAGGCTGTCCTAGCACCCCGGTCATACAAATATTCATTAACGGCTTTTTCTTGTTGGAGGAGGCGGTCGAACATTAGGAGTGTTGAATTCCAACGTGTCGGGCTGTCGCAAATCAAGCACCTCACTGGCATGTTGTTTCGCCGCTGGATATGGCAAAGTGAGCCATGGCCGTGTAGGAGCAGCCGCAATGGCCACACACCTTCCTGGCCTGCTTCAGGACGTCCTGTAAGCCTGTGTGCTATGCACAGCGCGTTATGCGATCAGATTACACACATGTGCCATGCACGGCACGTAATGTCCAACTACCCAACTTCGAAATGCGCTAACAAATTTGTTCCGTTGTCACAAAACCACTTTGCGATATCAATTAAGCTGAGTCATACTTTTCACCTGTCGCGTTCAGAGGCGGACAGGAGTGCTTATCAGTGTGACTCTCTGCTTTCAAGCAAGTCAAGCCAAGGCAGTGACACTGCCGTATCCGGGATGTGGAATAGTACCTGGGGAGCTGGCGGGGTGCCGTTGATGTGGAGCAAGACGCAGCAGCAGAAGAGGACTCAGCCGAGGAGGTTATGGAAGAAGATGGAGTAGGAGGAGTAGAGGAGGTGGCAGCAGGCCTGCCTGCAAGTCGTGGTGGTGTCACCAACTCCTCTGCAGAGCCACGCATTCCATGCTTGGCAGTCGTCAGCAGGTTTGCCCAATGCGCAGTGTAGGTGATATACCTGCCCTGACCATGCTTTGCAGACCAGGTATCAGTGGTCATATGGACCCTTGCCCCAACACTGTGTGCCAGAGATGCTATTACTTCCTTTTGCACAATTGAGTACAGGTTGGGGATTGCCTTTTGCGAAAAGAAATTTCGGCCGGGTACCTTCCACTGCGGTGTCCCAATAGCTAAAAATTTTTTGAAGTCCTCAGACTCCACCAGCTTGTATGGTAAAAGCTGGTGGGCTAATAGTTCGGACAAGCCAGCGGTCAGACGCTGGGCAAGGGGGTGACTTTCTGACATTGTCTTCTTACGCTCAAACATGTCCTTGACAGACACATGACTGTGGGAAGATGAGCATGAACTGCTCAAGGTGGGAGGCGGATGGTTGAGAGGGGACAAGGAGGACAGCAGTGGTTGACGTGGCTGAAAATGCTGGACCAGGAGGAGGCTGGCGGCTTAGAGTAGGCGAGCTGCTTGTACTCATGTGTTGATCCCATAGGCGTTTGTGATGTGAGATCATGTGCCTACGCAAAGCAGTTGTACCTAGGTGGGTGTTGGACTTCCCACGACTCAGTTTCTTTTGGCACAGGTTGCAAATGGCGTCGCTGTTGTCAGAGGCAGACACACAAAAAAAATTCCACACTGCTGAGCTCTGCAATGACGGCATTCTAGTGGTGGACACAGCATGCGTTGATTGGCGTGCTGTCGGGCTGACCCCGGGTGCCGATGCATGCTGTCTGACTGTGCCACTAGCTCCTTGCAACGACCTCCCCCTGCTTCCAACTCGTCTCCCTCCCTCCTCCCTGTCTCCCCATCTGAACTTTACGCCCTGTTCTTCTTCTTGCGGCGGGCACACCGCATGACATCATGGTGCGTCATCATCCAACGCTTCTTGTATCTGACAACTCAGCAAAAAGGAAGCAGCAAGCCCGGGTCACAACATCATCATCATCATCACACCTTACGTCCATGTGTGTAATGCTGCCTGCCTGAGACATATCCCTGTTATCTACATCCTCTGGCAATAATGGTTGCACATCACTCATTTCTTCAAACGGATGTGTGAATAACTCCTCTGACATACCAACCGAAGCGGCTGTGGTGCTAGTTTTGGTGGTGGCGGCAGGCGGGTGAGTGGTATCTTGAGGGTGCCTGAAGCTAAGCTGGAGGAGGATGGTGCGTCAAGGTTCTGAGCGGAGGCTGTAGAAGATTGGGTGTCCTGTGTTAGCCAGTCAACTATGTCCTCAGAACTTTTCAAGTTCAGGGTACGTGGCCTCTGAAAACTTGGCATTATTCTAGGGCCAAAGGGAATCACAGCACCACGACCACGATGGCCCCTGCGGGGTGGCCTGCCTCTGCCTGTCATTTTTGTTGGGATTAGTGGTACTATGCGTGCAAGCTACTGAGACCAGATATGAGTGGCAATGTGCACTGGCACAGTTGTGCAGAGCACAGGCTGTAGGCCTGACACCCGCTTGAAGATAACTAACTGCTATTCAATCTATAACGGTGAAAAAAGTGTTTTTTGTTTTTAAATACAAGCTTTGTGTCACCAGAT
>OW240912.1:124944108-124978289 GCA_933207985.1 Pelobates cultripes
TAAATCCAAGCTATTGTGACACCAGATATAAGTGGTGGCACTGACTGGGGAAATGGGCAAGCTATTTTGCACCAGATCTAAGTGGTAGCACTGGTCACCGTATCCACTGTTAGCGTAACACACCCGCTTTAAGACACTGACTGCTATTCAATCTATAACAGTAAAAAAAGTTTTTTGTTTTTAAATCCAAGCTATTGTGACACCAGATGTAATTGGTGGCACTGACTGGGGAAATGGGCACAGTATGCACTGTGAGCCTGACACAGAAGCTGGCAGCAGTGGCAGACAACTGACTGCTATTCAATCTATAACAGTGAAAAAAGTTTTTTGTTTTTAAATCCAAGCTATTGTGTCACCAGATGTAAGTGGTGGCACTGACTGGGGAAATGGGCACAGTATGCACTGTGAGCCTGACACAGAAGCTGGCAGCAGTGGCAGACAACTAAGTGCAATTACATTACATAGAAAAATAAATTTAAAAAAAGCATACCCTAACCCTAACCTAGCTATGCTTTTCCCTATCTAATGAACAGCAGCTACACTTTCCCTCCTCTTACTAAGCATGCAGCTTGAGAATGAATCTAAAATGGATGCCTTCCAGGAGGTGGGAGGGTCTGCTAGGGAGGGTGTGCTGCTAATTGGCTGGAATGTGTCTTCTGACTGTGAGGTACAGGGTCAAAGTTTACTCAATGATGATGAATAGGGGGCGGGTCAAACCGCGCATATGTTCGCCCGCCGTGGCGAACGCGAACATGCTATGTTCGCCAGGAACCGTTCGCCAGCGAACCGTTCGGTACATCACTATGTACAATACTCCAAGTGAGGTCTCACCAGTGTTCTGTACAATGGCATGAGCACTTCTCTCTTTCTACTGCTAATACCTCTCCCTATACAACCAAGCATTCTGATAGCATTTCCTGCTGCTCTATTACATTGTCTGCCTACCTTTAATTCATCAGAAATAATCACCCCTAAATCCCTTCCTCAGATGTTGGTGTCATTACCGCAAAAGTATGACACCAACTCATGTTTTGGGGATGTAGACCTATAAATACCTGAGTTTTTATGGTTTCCTTGTGATCCTCATAGCGTGTTCCTTATTGTGTAATATTCTGTTTTTCCAATTTTGCTTGTCTGACTACTCAACCATCCATATTCCTTGACCCAACTTAGCTCATCTCTATTGTGTACTTCTGAAATCTCTGACCTTTGTTTCTTCACTTTGCTATTTTACTTACTATTGGCATTGCATTAAGCCTGGCCACTCTAAGGTCTGGTAATATGCTGCTATCCTTTGTTCCTCTCCGTTGGCAGTATAAGTGTAAGTACTACATGTAGGGTTATTAAATTTACCTTGATTTTACCCCCTTCTTATCCATTCTGTCCCCATTTACTCTCCTCCCCATTACCATTTAGTCAGTTCTCATATTTAGTATGCATCCCATCCCCATGCACTATCCCCTTCTCCTTGTGATGCTCTATAACGCTATTTGAGCTATCCTTACCCAGTGTGTGTTTTTTTCTTCTCTCATGAACCCCCTAAATATAGTTCCTATTATTGTGTGGTAGACAGAAAGCTGGGATCAGACATTATGTCATATGCCACCCCGTCACTCAGCATTCTGTCACTGTACATTTTAGAGTGGCCTTTTATTGTGACCAGCCTAAGGCACACCTGTGCAATAATCATGCTGTCTAATCAGCATCTTGATATGCCACACCTGTGAGGTGGGTGGATTATATTGGCAAAGGAAAAGTGCTCACTAATACAGGTTTAGAAAAATTTGTGAACAATATCTGAGAGAAATAGGCCTTTTGTGTACATAGAAAAAATCTTAAATCTTTGAGTTCAGCTCATGAAAAATGGGGGCAAAAACAAAAGTGTTGCATTTATAATTTTGTTCAGTGTAGCAATATAGACTTCCTAACCCAGCAAAATGGGTCACAATAAACAGGCAAGAACATCAGTTATCTGCCTGATGAGATTATGATCAACTAACTAACATTAGAAATAAACATAAAGAAACAAAAGTGTGTGAGTCTCATTACAGGGAATGCGTAAGCCTTCGATATGATACAGTAATTTGTATGTTCTAAGTAAACTTTATAAAATGAGTCTGGAACCAGGGAATTATTGAACGTATGAACTCTGTTCTGGGTATTGTATAAACTCTAAATGCAATTGAATATGAATTAAAGGGTAATCGTGCACTGGCATTATCGCCTTGCAGTCTTGTAGAATCATGTAGTGCCTTCATAATTTCCAATAAAGCTAGACCTGTGGGAAAATGAATTGGTGAATAAACCAGAAGAAACAAAAATATACTGTATGTATTAAAGATAATGAGAGACCAGAAACAGATCTCCATTCATGAGACCACAAAGCAAAATAAAGAAACCACAGTGTGCTCGGGGAATGCCGCCCATCGTTGCGGCGGCATTCCCACAGGCTAAGGGGAATGCCGCCCATTACTCACCCATCACTCACATATTTCGGGTCTGTAAACATTAGAGACACCGGCCGCTGCAGCTCTGAAGACTTTAAGGGTTTTTCTATTTAACCCTTAAAGTGCCAGATCAATTTTATCATGTCGGCGTATCACAGGCACGCCCATGATCACATGCTTCCCTGCAGCCAATCAGGGAGCACCTTAGACTATAAAAGCATGCTTTATCCATTTCTCTGTGCCCTGTCGTGGTTTCCATTGTGATTATCCAAAAGCTTGTTCCTTGTTTTGATTATTGTGTATTTGACCTTGGCTTCCCTTCTGACTTTCCGATCTCTGTATTCCTTGACCCTTGGCTTGGCTCCTGACAATTCTGAGTTCTCCATTCCTTGACTCATGGCTTGTTCATCGTTTCCATTATTTCTACATCTTGTCCTTGTCCTGTCTTGTGGTTTTTTTCTTTATACGTTTAAAATAAAAATGGAGCTTGACACTCTCCTTATAGAGATAATAACAAAAAATATAGAAGAGAAAGTAGTCCAGGATGCACTCACAGGTCTTTTAGGCTGATTAAATGGTGCTTTATTAATATGAAAAATACATACAGAAATCGATGGACGTTTCGACCCTGCCGGGTCTTTTTTCAAGATCACATATATATATATATATATATATATATATATAAACATATATGTAAACAGAAACCATCATGTTTTGTTAAAGCAGTGCCATCATTAGTTATAGGGCTCTTTTCACTTTTTTTTTTTTTTAAAGACATTTTAGAACTTTATTTTTTATTTTTTTAATTACAAAGTAGTTTAATAATTTATTTATGCAGAGTACTTTTTTTTTTTTCCAATTGCAAACTATGAAAATTGGCTAAAATAATATAGGCATTCAATATTAATTCATCTAATGACTTGTTTTCCCTATGATTTGCTCTCCTGAGTTTGCAATTGTTGTGCATTGCTTTTGCAAGTTTGTAATTTCAGAAGAAGGTCAGCTTAAAAGCGTAGAATGCGACAACTGAAAGACATTGAAAGTGTTAAACAGACTTCCTACTGGCAAACTGACCCCATGTTTAATGTTTAGATTTTATTTGGAGGCGTGGGAAGATAGCAGTCTGTAAATTATGCATGTCTCCAATGATTGCCTATGATCCAGTATGTCAGTTATATTCTTATTTTTTTTCTTCAATCTCTATCCTCTCAACATTTTTAATAACATCTATTGCCAGATGAGTTTCAGATCCAATGTTAATCGCATTACTATCCTGTCAGATGAAATCCTGAGCACGCGAGTCAAAATTCATTATGTATTTAATGCTCCGCAGAATGTTTCTCTCAAAACTAATAAAAGGGAATCCAAAGATTCATCAAGAAAATGCTTTGTGAGTTGAGGAGTGTGAGAATGCGTGTGGCTCATCAGGGCTGAACTGAGCACAGTTATGGGCAATTAGTGTATGACCTGAAGCTGAAATTAAGTTAATTAAGATTATTATGGGTAGGGTGGATAAAAGGGCTTCTGTAAGAAAGCTTCAGTTTCAACAAAAAGATAGATAGACAGACAGACAGATAAATAGATAGATAGACAGATCTGATTTTATTGCATTTATTATGTTGTCATTTAACAATCAGAATGAAATAATTTTCTTGCTCTTCACTATCTCCTGCCCAGGTTGTACTTTTGAAGAAGTACTCTTAAAGGGAAACTGTCAGTTATTTGGAATTTATCAGGATGTTCTGAAAAGTGATTGATACATTTTGATTGCATTTAATGAAATTATATGAAAGAGACAGTTTTCTTTAAAGTATATTCCCCCACTTTTTGCAGAAATTTCAGGGGGAAGGGGACTCGGGCCCCCCCGTGCTGCATTTTGCACCATGTATGTGCACGAAGGGGCCTAAGTTAGGGCGCATTTCTCTGAGGTGCCACACAGGGAGGCCGTGAGAGATTCCATGCTGTACAGGCCTTCCGCCCTGTCCATCCACCGTTCAATGGTCGATGGGTTCGCCAGGTGCCATGTGAGCGGGACACAGGATTTGGCAGCATTTAACAGGTGTCTCATGAGGGAACACTTGTACATGGAAAGGGAAATGTGGTATGGTGTAACTGCATTGGCAGGAGTCGGAAGGGCAGGTCTGAGTCCAAGATATCAGTAATCTAGGAGTGTATGAGTTGCCAGTATGGCCCAATTCTTGGGCACGATCACCAGATATGCAAGTCCGTCCCCTCCAGCACATTTCGGGAAGTACGTTGTTCATGCAATGAAGTCGGGCCAGGATCCGGTACCAGTAGACCATTAGTTTATAGTTGAGCTCCTGCACTTTGGTGCTAATAGTGCCTTGGTGTGCTAGGATGTGTATTTTTTCCCATTGTGGTTCTGTGAGTGTGCATCCCGTGGCCTGCTCCCATTTGGACATATACTTTGGGGGTGTGCGTGGGGTCAAGGTGAGCAACAGTTGGTACCGGTCGGTCTCTCGACGCACATTGCCGTTCAAATTCGGCAAGCTCCCTGTGGACCATGCTTGCGATGGATTGGTAGAAGTGATAAATCTGATGGTATCTAAACCTCCCCAGGTGTGTGTGGTCCCTGTCCGGGGCCAGCTCAGGTAAGGATTTAAGCTTTGTAGAGCAAAGCTGTTTCACGTAGGGTACCTATTTTGGCAGGACGTTTAACTGGGAGGGCAGCAGAGGCGTATCGTACTGTACCAGATGAAGAAATCAGGAATTACAGAAGAGTGAAAGAGATTATACTGGCCCGGTATGCTATAACACCAGAGGCATACTGGAGGAGATTTCGGGATTTAAAGAAAGCGGAGAAAGACTCACATGCAGAGTGGGCATGCAGGTTACAACGGCAGCTCTCGGGTGGGTACAAGCTAGCAAGGTACGGTCCATGGAGGATGTGATACAAATGCTGCTAATGGAACAATTTTATGATGGGGTGACAACAGATGTCCAGGAGTGGGTAAGGGACCGGAACCCTACATCCCTCACAGAAGCTGCAAGGAAGGCAGATGATTATCTGGACACACGCAGACAACAAAAACCCGCAGTTCCAAAAGTAGCATTAAAAACCTTTGGGGGAACCAACTACACCCCACCACCACCGAGACAACTACCACCGCCACCACCACCCGCGGCACAGCCACGATTTCACCAGCCGAGCTCTGGGCCCTGTCATCACTGCCAGAAATGGGGGCATTATAAACGGGAATGCCCACAACTGCGGGATCGTTCCACCTGGATCCAACCAGGCCTGCCACCACCACGAAGAGCAGCCGCAGCACACTGCTACCAGGACATAATTGCAACACCATATGGTTCAGCAGTGCCCATTACCATCGTGGAACAATGGGAAGAATTGCACGAAGCCGATCCAGTACAGGCCAATGCTGATAATCGTCAGCACCATAGACAAACTGTATACTTGGAGGGTAAAGCGGTCCAAGGACTACGTGACTCAGGAGCTACTATAACCCTGGTAAAAAGTCACCTTGTCTCTGATCAGGCTAAGCTCAGCAAAACTGTGGCCGTCAGGGTAGCCGGGGGAGCAGTGTACCGGCTACCTACAGCAAGGGTACATTTGTATTGGGGAGCGGGGTCAGGACACGTGGAGGTTGGGATGATGCCGCAGTTACCAGCGGAGGTTTTGTTGGGGAACGATCTGGGGAGGCTCACGTCTGCTTTTGAGCTTTTGAGCCCCAGACACCAACCACAGGAGAAGCTCACCCTGTGGTCACCCGACAACAGGCCCGCACCCAGGACTACAACACAATCCCGGAGGTTCAGGTAAGAGACCCTTCCCCTTCCTTAGAATGTGTCCCCTGGGCCCCACCTAAGGAATTCGCAGCTGAAGTAATAACTGACCCTACGCTGCAAGTATATAGGGACAAGGTTGTCACTGACTCACCCGGGGGGGAATGAGAGAGGTTTGTCTAGGACAAGCAGCTTCTATACAGGGAGTCGGACAAGCAGATAGCTGGGTCAGACCCGATAGTGATGAGGCAGCTAGTGGTGCCGCAGCGTTACCGAGCAGAGTTACTCCGGATAGCGCATGATATTCCTCTATCCGGACATTTACGGGTCAGTCGCAATATGTACAGACTGACCCAAAGTTTCTTCTGGCCAGGAATCAGCCAGGAAGTGTGCAAGTATTGCAGTACTTGCGATACTTGCCAAAGGGTAGGAAAAAGGGGAGACCGAAGGAAGGCGAAACTACACCCCCTACCCATAATTGAGGAACCCTTTAGTGGAATAGCGGTAGATTTGATAGGCCCTCTCAAGAAAGCTAGCCCGTCAGGCAAAAGGTACATTTTAACTGTGGTAGATTATGCCACTAGATATCCAGAGGCAGTGGCTCTGACCAATATCCAAGCTGAAACGGTCGCGGATGCCCTCATGCGAATCTTCTCCCGGATGGGGTTACCCAGGGAGATTATCTCGGATCAGGGTACCCAATTTACCGTGGAAGTCACCCAACACCTCTGGAGGATCTGTGGCATTAAGCCTATTATCAGTGCCCCTTACCACCCCCAGACTAATGGGCTCTGCGAACGGTTCAATGGTACATTGAAACAAATGCTCCGAACCTTCGCAGAGACCCACAAGGACTGGGAGCGATTCCTGCCGCACCTCCTATTCGCTTACCGGGAGGTGCCCCAGGAGTCCACGGGGTTTTCCCCGTTTGAACTTCTATTTGGGAGGAGAGTCAGAGGCCCCCTAGATCTGATTAGAGAGCATTGGGAGGGAGACCGGAGCGCAGATGGCACTCTCATCATACCATATGTGAGACCGCCTGGAAGCATTGACTAGGACGGTAAGGGAAAACCTTCAGTCGGCGCACATGGTATGATCGGGGAGCCAGGGACTGTAGCTTTCAGGTCGGGCAGAAAGTGTTGATTTTAAAACCTGTCCGACATGACAAGTTACAGGGCGCCTGGCAGGGACCCTATAGGGTGGTGGAACAGAGATGCAACACCACATATATAATCGGCCCCTGCACAGGGACTGGAGGGCGACGCATGCTCCATGTGAACATGATGAAGCCCTACCAGGAGTGCTCCGAGGAGGTAACCGCCATATGTGCGCCCAACTCTGACGAGTTTGACAGCTTACCTCTCCCAGATCTGCTGGGAGATGGGCAGTTGTCTGGAGATTTAGGGGAGGTTGCACTGGGAGACCGACTGAGCCCACAGGAGCGTATCGAGGTGCAACAGCTATTGGAAGAGAAACGAGACACGTTCTCTAATGTACCTGGATACACCCCTCTAGCCACTCACTGGGTAGCGACCCCAGGGCAACTACCCATGCGCCAGACCCCCTACCGCATCCCTGAAGCGGTAAGGGAGAACATGCGCAAGGAGATCGATGAGATGCTCCAACTGGGGGTAATTGAGCCCTCAGATAGTCCCTGGGCTTCTCCTGTAGTGCTTGTACCAAAGCGAGACGGTACGACTCGCTTCTGCGTGGACTACAGAAGATTGAACGAGAAAACCGTGTCTGATGCCTATCCCATGCCCCGGATAGATGAACTACTAGACAGGATGGCCAGGGGCCAATACCTCACTACTACTGACTTATGTAAGGGGTATTGGCAAATTCCTCTGGCCCCAGATGCCATCCCTAAGTCGGCCTTTGTCACCCCATTTGGCTTGTACCAGTTTAAGGTCAAGCCATTTGGGATGAAAAACACCCCAGCTACTTTCCAGAGGATGGTGGACCGACTCCTGGATGGGTTCCAGGACTATACCTGTGCCTACCTTGACGATATTGCCATTTTTAACAATACGTGGCAGGAGCACTTGGCTCACATACGAGCGGTCCTAGACAGGATTAGGGAGGCTGGTTTGACATTGAAACCGGCCAAGTGCAGTATAGGGATGGCCAAGGTGCAATACCTGGGACATAGAGTGGGGTGCGGCAAGCAAAAGCCCGAACCAGCCAAAGTAGAGGCCGTGGCCCACCCCTAGGACTAAGACCCAAGTTTTAGCATTTCTAGGGACAGCCGGGTATTACAGAAAGATTGTCCCCAATTATAGTGCCCTGTCCAAACCCCTCACTGACCTGACCCGGAAGAATCTGCCCCGCCAGGTGACCTGGACCCCAGAGTGTGAACAGGCATTCCAACATCTGAAAAATGCACTGATAAATGCCCCGGTCTTGGCAGCTCCCAATCCAACTAAATGTTTTCTTGTTCACACAGACGCTTCTATGTTTGGATTGGGGGCAGTACTGAGCCAAGTCGGGGCCGATGGCGGAGAACATCCCGTGGCTTACATCTGTCGCAAGTTACTACCCCACGAAGTAAGCTACGCCGCCATCGGGAAGGAATGCCTGGCTGTGGTGTGGGCCCTAAAGAAACTGCAGCCGTATTTGTATGGACAGCCCTTTTCATTGCTCACGGATCACAACCCTTTGGTATGGCTGAACCGGGTGGCTGGGCACAATGCCAGGCTGTTGCGCTGGAGCTTGGCGCTGCAGCCCTTTGACTTTAATATTCAGTACCACCCGGGTAAACAGAATGGGAATGCTGACGGGTTGTCAAGACAAACTGACCTGGAGAAGTGATCTGTGAGCCCCCGGACATCCCCAAGCCGATCCGTGCTGGATCAGACTGTGTATGCCGGCTTGTGGGCAAGTGGGAGCAGTGTAGCGGATGGCACTGGGCTGTCCTGAAAATTGCATTTGTATAACTGTATTCGGGTAAATTGCTGGTTTTTATGTGTCCAAATAACATGTATTCGTCTGATTGTTCAGTAGAATCATTCGAACAAACTAAGGGAATGAAACTACCGAACAGTCAGACCTTCCCTGTGTGAAGTGTGCCTTCAATTACCCATTGCAACAATGTTGCGAATGGGTAATTAACAAGCTATGCAGTAGGTCCTTTGTTCTCGGGGTGGCCGCCATTCGGGAAACGAACACGTGGCGGCGGCCATTTTAAAACTCCCGAACAGCGGTGTTTTGCCGTTGTGTGTCTGGAACCCAAATCGGACACTTGACTAGGCGAACACCGCTGAGACCTCCACAAGCCCGGTCCGTTCGGTTCCAAACTACCGAATGGCCCCTAGTTCGGTAGACAGAAACAACCGAACGAGGGGATTCATGCGAACCCTACCTGATCTCTGTAGCCTTAGCCTTTCATGCCATTTATTCCCTTATACTGTGACCGACCACAGGGCCCCATCGCATGGAGCCCGATTCGGCTGTTCTCTCCAGTGTGGTCTGTCTTTTTAGTACCTCCATGAATTTCCCGAACCCCTGGTCCGATCTGGGCGATTTTTGGATATGTTGCTCACCCAGATCAGGGCTACCAGGGGATGTGCCATTTAAAGGGGTACCCCTAAGTTTAGGGGTACATCCAGAAACTGGGGGAATTTGTGTACAGTATAAGGGGATTATGAGTCAGGCTGAGGGGAGGAGATGTGTGGGAGGTTACTATTGCCGGATTGGATACTGTATTAATTAATGAAAATCCCTCCCTTGCATGGGAGCATGCTTTATAAGGCCAGTGTGAAATAAACGTTTTCAGTTCTGCTCCTGATGCTGTGTGTCGTCCAGTTATTGGGATTGCTGTTGGGATATTGCTGGATTATTTTACCTGCTGGAAACCTTGCTTTATGGATTTATAATTACTTGTTCCTGAGCCTCACTGGGATCTTAAGTGGAGATAACCTGTGGAATACACCTGGGGAGTCCGGCATCATCTTGTCAGGCTGTGTGGCTCCTCTGAGTCCTGCTGGCGTGGACACGAAATCATCCAAGGTTCCCGTGCAGCATCTCGGGGAACCCGACAGGGTGGTCGCTGTAACTGTGGCCTTCTTGTTCCTTACCATTTTGGTAAATAGAGGGGGCAAAAGGCTGAGAAAATCGGCTCAGGATGCGGAGCTCGCTTAATGTGCGACTTGCTTCATGGACAGCTAGGCCACGCCCCCTGCATTTTTTGTATATTAAAATTTATATATGTGTATGTTACATCCAAGTAAAGCAGTTTTTGTCCTTTAAAAATAGGATACAATATGTGTTGGTGAAAAATATGGGGAAGATGGAAATTGAGGTTGAACACAGAGCAAACATGCTAAAATTGCTTTGTTCTTTAAGTAAAAAACAAGCAAACTGAAGCTTTGTTCACTGCCCATATTGGAAAAAACTTAAAATCACTGTTGAGTAGAAACACATATCTTAAAACAGTTTTCAAAACCTGCAATTCTTTGCAAACCCTCACATTTTCCCTGGAAGAGACTGTCAATCTCTTCACAGAGTAATACCCAATCAGAGGCTTCTTACAGAAGGGATCCTTGCATGTAAGTGTGACAGCATGTGCATGCGCATGAGTAGCATTCTCATCTGTGGGCTCGAGGTAGGCAGGGGGGGGGAAGCAGGCACACTCATGTAGAGTACACCTGCCACTTCCGTTATTTCAGGGGAACTAATGTTTGATACACAGCCGTAGTGGGTGTGGGGGGAGAGGTGTTTAATTATATATAAAACACTTTTATAAACTGTAATTATTATAGAATACTCCTCAACCATAAAGCTCTCCAGTAAGTTGAAGTGCTTTATGGGTGTGGAGTGGCCCTTTAAGAAGTTAATTAACAGGTCATAAAGAGGTTAAGAAATAGTTAACAATTTCATCCCCATGTTTAGAGCTATATACCTATTAACAGCTTACATCCCATAGAGGCCTGGAAAATATACAACCAGATTGTATAAAACACAATAATATTGTTCTACTGCCAAGCATGAAATGTAATATTTGAAACTGCTATGGATTTCTCATTTTGGCTGTTCAAGTGCTGGGCATTAAATGGTAGTAAAGCTTGTTTTAGTTAAAGTGAATCAAAGCATCATTAATCATGCAATTCTTTTTAAATCCTTTGCCATATTTCAACAAACACCATTGCTTAAGTATTTGGCAGTTGATTTTGCCAGTCCCTAGCAGGTGGTAAAATCAGTAGCAAGTAAAATTGGATGCCAAATGACTAGACAATTATAGAAATTCTTCCATGACTGTAGTCTCTGTAGGTGTTAATATTTAAACTCAGAAAGGTGCAGGTGAGCATACACTTTAATGGCCATTGGAGTGATACTAAACATCTCCTGTTATTTAAATAGGCATATAAATTTGGGATAGTGTCAGGTAATTGCCATGTTTCAGTGGTGCTGCCCACACCCCTGGGCCCTTTTAAGGGTTAATAAAAGTGGGTCATAAAAATACCCCTTATATACCTCTTATATACCTCTGTCTCACTAGGGCAGTCATCAGTAGATCTCCAGTCATTAGCAGTACAAGCAGGGCATTGCAGATATTTGCCTAGTGAGAATGAGGGAGAGTGAGCACAGGAGACTGTCTGTTTTGTCCCACGCTGGGACTCTTTCTCTCATGAAGAGAGCATGGTCTCGCGAGAAAAGCATGGGCACACAGCAGATGCAGTAGGAGCCTCCAAATACCACTCGGCCACCAGACTCTGCAGTGTCCCCCTCTCCCTGACCAGAAATAAGAGCAGAGAGGGGGTAATATAAAAAAACAAAACAAAAAAAAAACAGTTCTCACACCTTCCACAACACAGTCCCTATCTCACACACTGCATACACTACACAAACAGTGATGTATTTTGGTTGTGTGTTGCCCTAGGCATGACGAAACTCGGGCACCACTCCATTCTAAGTTTACCCCACCCCTTCCTGTCAAGGTTGCACCTCATCATGTTTAAAACCAGCACACAGTTTGACTGACAGACACACATACTCACTGACAGACACACACACTCACTCACTCAATAACAGACGCACACTCAGAGACAGACACATACACTCACTAACAGATACACACCCACCTAAAGACATACACTGACTGACACACACATTCATTGACATACTTACACTGTCGGAGACACACACATTCACTGACTCCAGTGTCAGAACAATATATTATTCATGTTTATTTTACTCAAGAGATTTCACTTATGTTTGTTTTTAATTTTGTGAGGTCCAAGCAGAGGCGTAACTAGAAACCATGGGCCCCGGTGCAAGAATTGCCCTGCTGCCTCCCCATACATCTACCTCCCACCCCATACATCCCCGCCGCCCACACGTCCTTGCCCCCTACACATGCAGACAAACAGATACCCTGGGGTCCAGTGGGGCTTCAGTGAGGCGGGCGGCTGTGTTCCCGGCAGAGACCGCGAGGGAGCTGTGTTCTCCCTACTCTGCTCCCTTGCTCTGCGCAGGCTGTCTACTGATGCCAGGAGCCAGAATTTGACATCATATTCTGGCTCCTGGCATCAGCAAACGGCGTGCGAGGCAGAAGAGCAGGCAGAACAGAGCTCTCTCTGCCAGGAACATAGCCGCCCGCCGGGGGGTCCATTCGGTGAGCAGCAGGCCGCCTCTTGGACCCCCTCATGACAGGAGGAACATGGAGAGCGGCATCCCGGTCTGACAGGAAGTGCTCTCTTAGTGAGCACTTGCTGACAGACCGCTCAGCCATGCTACACACAGGCAGGAGGGGAGCAGCACAGCTCTCCCCTCCTGCCAGACACCCGCGGACCTGGGACCTGTGGCTGTGCACCGGCCCACAAGGTATCCAGGCATCCCATGGTCGCAGGGGTCGTGGCTGTGGCCGGGCCCCCTGGGGTGAGGGTCCCGGTCACAGCTGCAACCCTGCGACTGTAGTAGGTGCGCCACTGGGTCCAAGATAACTTAGTTTTTAGCATCCAATCATGCAATGATTTTAAACCTTTAAGGAATTTGAATTGGTTTCCTGACATGAACAGGATCTATCCTTAGAATAAAGTGAAGTGATGTGTTGATTTCAATGTTAACAAACAAGCATCAAGTTAAGACATAGAATTATAGTAACAATGCCTTTCTATACAACGTAAAGTGGTTTAATACATTTTAAGTGTTCAAATCAGAATTCCAGGGCACATGTTATCAAGGCTGCAAGGATAGAAGTCTTGTATGTGATAACTAAATCTACTAGTGCTGTATGATTAGTTTTGGAGTGATGAGAACCCAATGAATAATGATTAGTTTTGATGGGATATGGACCAAATGAATGGATGTTTTAGTTGAATGGTATAATGTGCTCTCTTGCCTTTTTCAAACTTGAGATACAGTTGATAAACTATTATAGTAAGATCCGATCCTAGGGCTGCACATTTTAAAGAAGAACACTAGAGGGCAATGTTAACTAAAGTAGCAATAACACCATAAAGATGAATGAAACTAAAACTTTGCTACATTCCGTTGTGTTTGCCAATGTAACAACTGTTTGCTATTGTAACAACATTATCATGTGTCCTCGCTTTTTTACCTTTTTAGCCTCCTGTATCTTGCTGCAGGAAGCCAAAAATAGTTTATACCCATTTATTATGAAATATGTTGCCAGAGAGAGAGATTTATTTGTGTCAGGTTTCTTTAACCATTCAAGTGAAACAAACAGTTCTGCTGTCATAAAATAGTTTTAGTCAAAATTGAGTACAGATCCATATGAAGCAGTGGAAGTATAAAACATATCTTGTGCTAACTAAGACATACAAAGCAGGGTTAAATAATTGACTAAAAAAGTAAGCTGATTGCACTCAACTGCTTCGACTGCCAGGCTTAGCTCAGACAGAGCTTCTGACTCTCTTTTGGAATTAGCGGAGAAGTCAAACAGTTTTAATAATGCCGGCTCTTACAAAAAGGGAAGGGGCACGAAAATCACTACAACAAACTATAGTTGGAGGCGGGCACCTATACAACAAATTATAGTAGTTATGGTGCTTAGAATGTTCCTTTAAGAACATTTATTCTGGTGTTTAATCCCACATATCAATCCCACTTTTAAAGTGGTGTGCAACTTAAATGTCAAACGTAGCAGAAATTGTAGAACCAAAGCATTTCAAATGAATTTTATATTAGTGACTAACTGGACCACGACCGATAAGTGTTATAATATCCCTTTCCTTGTAATGTAACATGGGTGAATAATGGTGCTTTCGTGCTATGGGAGTAACTATATTTACATAATTAGAAAAGCTTGGTTACAAATCATGACATTAGTTTCAAAAATGTTTCCTGTAAGGAATTTTATTGGTCTGTTCCCACGATCTATTGTCATCGGTGATTAAAACACTTATTCCATTATTTGGAATTCATATCACATAAATTGGAGATTGTAAGCAAGTTTCTTGGAGATGGCGTTATAGCCGAACAATTTAACCTAAGGTTCTTCATTATACTAACTTTGGTTTGGAAATAAGTCGAGCCCCATTTGAAGCCTGCCGCTTTAAATACATTTAAGCAGGATATTTCATTTTATGTTGAGAAAGCATCCAGTAGCAATGCAAAACATATCCATTCCCCAGTTTCATTTAGTAAAATTTTTTTGTTCTCCCCTCATTAATGCCCGGTGCAAGAATTTGCTTGATATTTTGTCACAGCTACTTATAGTTGCAGGCGTTCCTTTTTCTAATTATCTGAATAAATCTGTACTACAACAAAATTGATCGACAGAATTTCTTCCATGAGTTCTTCTGTGTGAAGTATCGTATCATAGTGTTTTGTGCCCTCAAGCACTTCCTTAGAGACCTCGGAGATATGTAGCCTAGCTGCAAGGCAGCAAAATAAATCCCATGTTGAATATTGTGACATGTAAGGCTCTGGTCACTTTTTGCTACAATTTCAACTTAGTGTATCTGACAGTAGAAATCATAATATATCCAGAGGATCTGTGACCTTTTGTGAGCTCTCTTTATGAGTGACTGGTGAATTGTATTTTTCAAAAGGCCCCAAAATTGAAAATAGTACTTTTGTTTACTGTTAAAACACATGAAATCCACCTGTCTACAAACCCTTTTCTCATGCAAAAACAAATGTATAAAATTATATGAAAAGAACATGCTATTTCTTTTCATTTTACATTTCCCTCATTCCTGCAATAATTCGATCACTTATGTTTTGAATTTATTTTTGTTTTTTCTTACTTAAGAATCAACTGACATATGTTTTTTTTTTATTATTTCATTGTTGGTTCCAAATCATTACCAGATTTGTTCTGTTTTAAAATTGAAAAATCCATAATTACATAAACAATCTTACTCACAGGGTTATTCACTAAAGCAAGAAATCAAAGTGAATTTCAATAACCCTGTAAGTTTCTCCTTTGTATCCTTGTTCTTAGTTATACCTTCTTTAAATGGAATGAGCAGGTTAAAGCTTCACAATCTGTCACTACAAGAAATACCATATCTCCAAATTACTGAGGCAATCTCATGTAACATGTTTGGTAGAATAAAGCAATTGAGACATTCATGTTTTGAAGAGGTTAAAGAATAAAGGGATATATTTTATAGTGATCCACCTATCTGAACAGCCTAAGGTCATTCTTTCACAAAGATCCCTGTCCATCGATGTTCATTTGCTGCTAAAAGGCTACCCGTGCTGCTCATATGTTGGTTGTAATAATGAAACCCTTTGAGGTCAATTTCATAGTCTGTTTATTTTGACTCCGAAGACCAGCCCATGTACTTTTTACAACCTTAGGCTCTTGTAATAACTGATGCACATCCATCATGAATGGATGAACATGTCTTTGGGTTCTGATATAAATGGTCAGTTATTGAAAAGGCCTTAAGACCACTGTACAATCAATGAAAGCTCTAAAAAAGAATTTAGAGTGTGTAAATCCATATAATAGTCTTCTCTTTTGTCTAATGTAGTTTTAAATATTTTTTTTCATTAAATCCACTTGAATTTAAACTGTAATGACTTGACATGTCCACTTACTGATTGCAATGTAAAGATGATATTTAATTTTCAAATGCTACGAGTGATTTTATTTCCAAATGTGGAGAAACCAAGAATTTGACCCTGTCTAATTTATCCATCCCGTGTGTGTCTTATAACTACTATAAGACTACGAAAATATCAAGTACGTATTCTATGTTCTTCACTATTACAGGGCCAGTGCTACTGTTATCATGAATGAGACAAATGCCATTAACATCTGTGTGTAAGATTTTATTCAGTTCTCCAGTGGTGGTGCTGAATTAGTTGCTCCTTATTACACACCCTTTTTATATGTATACCATAATCTAGTTTTAGGATACACACAATAGCAACCTTTGGCTCTGCACATGTTTGTGGACTATATTTTGCATTTCACATAGCGTTCAGCTAGCCTAAAACTGCAGGCTTTTTGAAATTATATGCAAATAACTGCACATGCAATCTGCTTATGTGTACTTGTGTGTAATGTGTGTATGTGCCACACATTCAGTTATTTACTGAATAGAGTTATTGTGTGGTAGGGTTGTTTTGTGGATTGTATTGACTAGTTCATTTTTTTCATCCAAATATGCAAACATATCTATTGTATACAACTCTTCTAACACTTATTACAACTTTAATATGTGTGTAGGGTTGTGAAAGTGTCTGGAATTTTAATTTAATTCTAATATTTCCATTTTTCATCTAGAAGGGGAATGAAATTAATGATGTGCAAATGATTTGACACAAGCTAGCAGTCCTGTAACATGTCATTAAGAAATGATGCATAAATGTACTTTATGCTTTATTACATATGGATGGAGGAAATCAATAATCAACATGTTTCACACTCTGGAAACCAGTGTCAATGTGACATATAGTTAATCATTCTACGTGCAGTATACAGCCCTATCCACACATATAATGAGTATTTCTCAGATTCCCGAAGAATATACATTGACCTCTGTATTGCACCACTCAATAAACCTGGTAAAGGAATTCTAGGACATCAAGGAGAAAACAAGCATGAAAATAGTAACTTTGTTTTAACTAGTCTTAATGCACTGGTTTTATTAAAACATATATTTTTTCTTTTTCAATGGAATATAATTATTAAAGCCTTTGACGTCACCCTTGTAACCAATTAACCGACCTGTTTTTGCTATAGTATAGGAGAAAGCAGTTTATCCTAAATGCTTTCACTACCAGTGGTTTGAACGTCGAAGCTGTAAAAAATAGTCTGACTCAAAAATGAAAACACTCTCAAGGCTGTTCACTAAAGCGAGAATTGTTGGAAATGATAAGCACATTTCAAATTTAAAGCCAAAAGAGCTGGACTGCAATAAAAAAAATCTCCAAGTCAGTTTTGCTACCAGTTCTGTGACTTTGGTCTTTGATTTGAAATTCACTATCAATTCCTCACAATTCTCAGTTTAATAAATAATACTGTTTGAAACAGGTCTCCTGGGCTAGACATTCACGCAAAATAGGAAGTCCATGGAAAAGTGCCTAATATTTGTCCTAAACTAGAGAGTCTGGACCTTATGCACAATGAATGCAAGGTCCTTAAAGTATTTATTTTATAGTGACACATTTTAATCATTTTTGCTAAATGTCTTTTGCTGCCTAAACTCATCCTTATGTTGTACTTTGGTCCAAACGAAATATCGACTAGGCTAACCCACTCTATTTGTTTTCATTTTTAAAGTCATGTATCACTACCCTAATTATTTTTGATGTATGGACTGCAATTATCTCTTTATTTTTGAAAGATGCTGCTTCCCATTTCTGTAAATGTTGGCCCCAGTTTTTATAATTTCAAAAGGGAAATAAAAAAACAGTTGATATAGTATTTAGGTGTTTGGATTGTCTGAGTTTTCAAAATGCCCCAAATTTTGCAACAAATATTACCACGTAAACAATACCTTCAATACCAGTTTAAAGCAATTATAGTTTTGAAGGTTTCTAACATATGGGGTTATTTACTAAATAATGAAAATTACCAAATTCCAACCACAGTGGCAATTATCATATTTGCTGAAGCCAAATATGGTCCATCAGAATGCATATTTGCAAGTAAATGATAATTTTAAGTACTATTTGCCTGCTGTCAGCACTAGCAGCCAGCTGTAAAATAGTTAAAGGGACACTATAGGCACACAGACCACTATAACACATTGAAGAGGTCTGGGTGCAGTGCCCCTCTCAGTTTAACCATACAATTGTAATATTTTCAGTTACTGATACACTGCAATGATTACTTTGCAGGGTTAACTCTCCCTTTAGTAGCTGGCCACTAGGGGGAACCTAGTGCCCCCCCCCCCCCACTCCCACGCATTGGTGGTGGGTGCCCTAATTATAATATTAAAGAGAGGTCGACCTAAAGTTCTCCCCCTTCCTCCTACCCACTAGCCACATGTTTGGAACCTAATAATATTTAGTGGGGAGGACATAATGTCCCCTTCCAGCCCACACCCACCCAGCAGGAGCGGGTTCTAGTTAATAAAAAAATGGGGGTGAATATGTCACTGATAAACCCCAAAAATAGTGTCATGTCCCTCTCTTTCCCATGCGGGCTGAAGGTCCCCAAAGACCCTGTCAATCCCATTAAAATTAAATAACCATACCTACCCCTCCTTACCTTAAAATAGGGAGTGGGGCAATAAAACTAATACCTGTAAAAAAAATATATACATGCTTACCATCTGTAGTCTTCTTTCTTCTAACTCTTGTCTTCAGCTCCAAAAGGCCAATTTAAAATCCAAACTTCCCAGTGCAACTAATGACAATAAAAAAAACAAATATTTGCCAAAAAAAAAAAGACAATGATAAAAATAATAAAAATGACACAATAACATCTTCAACCCATGGGGGTTTACCACAGGTTAAGGTCTCCTAGTGGAGAAAGCCTTTCTCACGTTATTCAAAAATTCTCCTATTTAAGTGGGATTCAAGTAGTCAAGTAAGTGCGTACTGATTTGAAGCATTAGGTCCAGGTTTAATGTCAACTGGTAGCATTTGGCCTGGCTATAATCTGGATCAAATTCAGACCCAATAAAAATGTATGAATTTTGCAGTCAGAATGGCCCCAATATGCAACCAGATCTTTTTGGCTCATTTGGTTCGAGGCCATTTGGACTTAAGTAAGGAACCCTGTATCTCAGTACTGCAACTGTATGCGCAAAAAAAATGGAGACGTTATACGTTGTTTAAAAGTAATTAAGCCTAACTTGTTTTATGAGTGTAATTTGGCATTAATAAGCTATCTGCAAAGAATCATCTTAGATGTATAAGTTATGCATTTGTTATTAAAATTATGCTCCGTAATGCTATTAATGAATGTGCCACTTAAGAAAAGTTATGATTGTCTTTTATGCTTCACTAAAACAGTCTGTGTCTGGGTACCAGCAGTTATCAGTCATGTAAAAGAAATAAAGTTGCATATATTCGTCTCAGTTGTAATTCACTTTGGAAAACCAAAACACTTCTACATGCCTGAAAAAAAAAATTACCTTTTCCAACTGCAATTAAGGAGCTGGTAGTAAAGGACCTACTGTTTGTTTTTAATTAGACCATAGAATTTATTACGCAGAAATATGCTTTTAAAAATACAGTAGAATGGGTAGTGGGTAATCAATGTAGATGGATAAATATTCTTACAGGTCATCTGCCAATTTAGATTTATTAGAATGAAACAAATGATCACGCCTTGAAGAGATTAATTTACTTTAAAAATGTATTATTCTACTCTCTCTATTTTCTCAAGATATCACAAAGGAAAGTCTGATATTACAATGGATATCAAAAAGGATTTATTTTGGAAATCAGTAAAAAAAAAAAATAGTAATAAGGCAATACTGCTAGAAATATTAGCAAAAGTATCAGAAAAGGCAAACAAATAGCCTCCATAAAAATGGCAGACCTCATATGTGGCAACACTATATATATATATATATATATATATATATATATATATATGTAGCGGATGGCATTGGGCTGTCCTAAAAAGTGCATTTATGTCTATGTGTTCGGTTGAATTGTAACCTGTATATGTGAAGTGTATGTAGCATTCGACTAACTCCAGTTATTATGCGAGTGAAACTACCGAACAATCAGACCACCCCAGGAGTAAGTGTGCCTCCAGTTACTGTTTGCAACAATGTTGCAAACGGCTAATTGGCGGTTCGTGTAGTGGGTTCTTTGTTCTCTGGGTGGCCGCCATTCGGGAAACGAATACGTGGCGGCGGCAATTTTAAACTCCCGAACAGTGGTGTTTTGCCGTCGAGTGTCTGGAACCCAAATCGGACACTCGGTTAGGCAAACACCGCTGAGACCTCCACACTGCCGCCAATTCGTATACAAACTACTGAACGGGTTCCCGTTCGGTAGTTTGAACCCCACGAACAAGGGAAATGACCCGAAACCTCCCCAGCTCTCCTAATGTAAGCCATTCGTGTGTTACATTCCCTTTTATGTGACCGACCGCATGGCCAAAACACATGGAACCCTTTTCGGCTGTTAAACTTAGCGCGGTCTTTCTTTGTAGTACTTCCAGAAATTTCCTGGTCTGATCTGGGTGATTTTTGGATATGTGTCTCACCCAGATCAGAGCCACCAGGGGATGTAACATTTAAAGAGTGTAAGGAAACCAAGTATATTCCAACCTCATTCGGTAGTTTCCTCCCGAACCGCCAGAGCCTTAGTGATTATAGCCCTACGTTCGGTAGATAGGGTAGACAAATCCTATAGTAATTCCAATAGCTTCACAAGATAATTCCTTTAGTGAAACACACGAATCCCCAAACAGCAGCCGAAGTCAAGAAGAAGGGTACAAAATTAACTGAGCGCTAATGGGTGCACACAGCTTTTATGCAAGTCCCCATGCAAGGGGACAGCCCTCAGGGAGGGACAAACAATAGCCAATCATAAACAGTAAAATGTTAACACACACCTACAATTCCCTCCCCTAGCCCAGGCGATAATTTAGTCTGATAAAATAATAACTTAATTATCTCCGGGCTGAAAAATCACTTTTTTCCCCAACTTTCAGAACACCCCTTTATACTGGGAGTATCCCCATAAATTATGTGTCCCTTGATAGCCCTGATCTGGGTGACCAACATATTAGAATTTTACCCAGATCGGTTCAGGGATTCGCACATTTTATGGAAGTCTTGTGTGACCGGCTCACCCTGGGCTGCATGCCCAAAACAGTTCCACAAATTTGGTGGGTTTTGCCGGTCACGTTCGAAAAACATAAAAACGAAGAAAAGTACCGAATGGATCCCTCTGGCTCCTAGCAGCGTTCGTGCCCCTCTGTCAAATGCACCAAAGTACTGAATAGCGCTCTTCTAGCTATTCGGTAAATAGAGTTCCAGCGTTCGTCTGTTTGGGACCGGTGTTCGGGAAGTCGAGTGTCTGCAAAACAGTTCCATGCACTCGACGACCAGGTCCCGCTGCCTTTGTTCGCATGAACAAAGATGGCAGCGGTTTTCTCTGCCACGTGGCATTCGACTAACGAACGCTGACCGCACAGACAGAGGTAGCAATTTCCCTTAACTCTTTGATGTTTAATGAGCCAGAGGGTGGTCCTCATTTGGTAGTTTAATCTACCGAATGCAATAGGCAGTACATAACGAATAAAAAGGGAATGCACACGTAAATCACATAGGTATAGAGGAATTTTTTTCGTTGTTAAAGGACCACCTTAGGCACCCAGACCACTTCAGCTTAATGAAGTGGTCTGGGTGCCAGGTCCAGCTAGGCTTAACCCATTCTTTTATAAACATAGAAACTGCTATGTTTATGAATGGGTTAAGCCTTCTCCCAAAGCCTCTAGCGGCTGTCTCATTGACAGCCGCTAGAGGCGCTTGCATGCTTCTCACTGTGATTTTCACAGTGAGAACACGCCAGCGTCCATAGGAAAGCATTCTGAATGCTTTCCTATGCGACCGGCTGAATGCGCGCGCAGCTCTTGCCGCGCGTGCACATTCAGCCGACGGGGAGGAACAGAGGAGGATCGGAGGAGGAGAGTGCTGGAAAAAGGTAAGTTTTTACCCCTTTCTCCCTTCCAGAGCCAGGCGGGAGTGGGACCCTGAGGGTGGGGGCACCCTCAGGGCACTAAAGTGCCAGGAAAACGAGTATGTTTTCCTGGCACTATAGTGGTCCTTTAATGCAACTGTTCAGCATGAGGTCGGTTACTGGTTTGCTTATTGAGGCTTGGTAGTGCTTGGGAAGCAAAATCCAAATAGGTTATGGTGGGGGAAAATTGTGATTGAAAACCCCTTCCACCTGAAGTCTGTGGATAGTCAATACAATGTTAAACAAAAATCTGCACACCAGTCAAGCCATAAGACTTGCTTTTCCCACAGAAATCCAGAATCTGCAGAGATATGAAAAAGTAGAAGTTTAGCAAATGTGTTCCCATTCAATGATCACAGCAGGAGCTTAAGTAAAACTGCCATTTATTAGATCCAGATTAAAAATATTTACCAACATCCAGGCATCACCAGTGACAGTCAGACAACTCCACTGAGACAACACACAGTAGATACTGAAAAAGAAGAGTTATGGAGAGTTATATGTCATTGTTTTGGTACAAAACATGTAAAGCAAGGATAGGCAACCTTTGGCACTGCAGATGTTGTGGACTACATCTCCCCTGAAGCTTTGCCAGGATTATGGCTGTAAGAGCATTATAGGAGATGGAGTGCTTAAGGTTGCATACCCCTAATGTAAAGCATGTTCCAATTAGTCATCTTTGCTGGTGTCTACTCTATTTTGTTTGAATTGGATTGTGAATTTTAATGGTGATTCCAGGCTTGTGGTTGACTTATTTAGTCCTAATCAAATACAAATTGAAGTTTATTTGACCTGCTGCTGTGATAATTGAATAGGAACCAGTCTGTTAAACTTGAACTTTTATCATAGGCATCAGCCGTTGACCATCATACAGTTGTCAATTAGTGATGTCCCGAACGGATCGCTGGCGAATAGTTCCTGGTGAACATAGCGTGTTCGTGTTCGCCACCGACGGCGAACATATGCGCGGTTCGATCCGCCCCCTATTAATTTACTAATACTAAGTAAAAATTACTTAGTATTAGTAAATTGTGCCCCTACTCGCAATACCGCGAGTAGGGGCATGTCTATTAAACAGTGAGCAGCCTGTGGCTGCTCACTGTTTAAAAAAAAAAGGGTCCCCCCCCGGTGGGGGCCCTAAATACTAATAGGGGGGGGACCTATTGTCCTCACCCCGGCCCCCACCCCTGAGCGGTGGGTGGGGGCCCTAAAAATACCAATAAGGGGGGGACCTATTGTCCCCCCCGGCCCCCACCCCTGAGCGGTGGGTGGGAGCCCTAAAATGAAAAATAAGGGGGGAACCTATTGTCCCCCCCACCCCCACCCCTGCGCGGCAGGTGGGGGCCATATTAATAATGAGGGGGGGGACCTACTGCCCCCCCCGGCCCCCACCCATGCGCGGCGGATGGGGGCCATATTGATAATGAGGGGGGAACCTACTGCCCCCCCGGCCCCCACCCCTGCGCGGCGGGTGGGGGCCATATTGATAATGAGGGGGGACCTACTGCCCCGGCCCCCACCCCTGGGCGGCGGGTGGGGGCCATAAAGATAATTAGGGGGGGACCTACTGTCCTCCCCCCCGGCCCCCACCCCTGGGCGGCGGGTGGGGGCCACAAAGATAATGAGGGAGGGACCTACTGTCCTCCCCCCCCAGCCCCCCACCCCTGGGCGGCGGGTGGGGGCCACAAAGATAATTGGGGGGGGCCTACTGTCCTCCCCCCCGGCCCCCACCCCTGGGCGGCAGGTGGGGGCCACAAAGATAATGAGGGGGGTATCTACTGTTCTCCCCCCCCCGGCCCCACCCCTGGGCTGCGGGTGGGGGCCCTAAGCAAATCCCTCCCCCCCCAAGGTGACTAGGGGTTCCCAAGCCCCTAGTCACCACCCCCCCAAATAAAAAGTCCCTACCTACCCCCCTCACCCTAAAAAATAGTGAGGGGGGAATAAAATAACTAACCTGTAAAATAAAAGTAAACTTACCATTCGACGTCTTCTTTTTTCTCAAATCTTCTTTTTTCAGCCCCAAAAAAGGCCAAATAAAAAACCATCATAACCGTCGAATTGAAAATAAAATAAAAATCCCGAGCGCAAAAAAAAAACCTGACGAAAAAGAAAAAACCCGAGCGCAAAAAAATAATCCATCTTCACCCATGGAGGGCTCCGCGCAGACTGAGCTCTGCAGGGCGGGGGAAGGCTTATAAAGCCTTGCCACGCCCTGCAATTAGGCTAAGAACACTCTGATTGGTGGGTTTATGCCAATCAGAGTGCTCTGTGTCATTTTACACAGCGTGGGAAAGTTCAATTTTCCCACGCTGTGTAAAATGACACAGAACACTGTGATTGGATGGCTTGAAATCCATCCAATCACAGTGCTCTGTGTCATTTTACACAGCGTGGGAAAATTCCAAAGAACTTTCCCACGCTGTGTAAAATGACACAGAGCACCCCCCTCATTATCTTTGTGGCCCCCACCCGCCGCCCAGGGGTGTGGGCCGGAGGGGGAGGACAGTAGGTCCCCCCCCTCATTAGTCTTTATGGCCCCCACCCGCCGCGCAGGGGTGGGGGCCGGAGGGGGGTGGACAGTTGGTCCCCCCCCATTATCAATATGGCCCCCACCCGCCGCGCAGGGGTGGGGGCCGGGGGGGACAGTAGGTCCCCCCCTCAATATCAATATGGCCCCCACCCGCCGCGCAGGGATGGGGGCCGTGGGGGGCAGTAGGTCCCCCCCCCTTCAACCAATAAGAGTCCCTGTGGGTTTTAAAATTCGCCTGCCCATTGAAGTCTATGGCGGTTTCGCCCGGTTCGCGGGTTCGCGAACATTTGCCGAAGTTCGCGTTCGCCGTTCGCGAACCGAAAAATTCACGTTCGCGACATCACTATTGACAATGTACTGTTGTTGTTTTTTTTTTTTTCTCCTTAGCTGAATCTTCACTTGAAATGTGTTCAATCATTGCTTGTGAAAAACCCCCATTTTGCCAAACCATTAAAAATGGTGGAATAAAAACAATAGAGATAGCACCTATAGACTACCTGCAATATAAATGCAACAATCAGCTGTAATGTTTATAGTGTTTAGAGCGTGTCTGTACGTAGATCTTCTGAAGTGAGTCAGGGCAACACAATGCATCTTGGGTAATGTAGAAAACTTTGTGATGTCTTAAAATGTAAAATGCTATGATTATCTTGATTATAAGCATATATAATACCACATGGTGAGGATTTGTGCATATAATAATGAGAAGTCGACTGTTTCATATTGCCTTTACCTCTCTATGCTAGTTAAACCAAACATATCTATGACATTTCTCCAATATGCTTCAAAATCAGTTACTTTTTAAAACAAAAGCAATTGAATAAAAGGATTATTATCACTTCAATGCAAGTGACTCTTATGTGGCTGTATATCTTGTCACTTCAAATGCTATACATAGTTTGTAAAGCATTGTTTAACCCCATAAGGACGGAGGCAATTGTACAAGTTTTGATTAAAAGAAAACCTGGAATTTGTACTATATGACTGTTCAACCATAATTTACCTCTTATATTAACTACACCCACACTTATTATAAATTATTTTGTTCAGGAAAAGCAGGGATTTTATTTTACTTCAATATTTATTTATATATTGAATAAAATCTATAAAAAAAAGAGAAATTAAGAAAGTTTATTTTTCTAGTTTTGCATGATATTTTAACACTGAATGTCATAATACTGTTAGCTTTTACTGCAATAAAATACATGTTTGTGTTGAGCAATGTCCCATGAGTACAACAGTAACCCCTATGTATAGGTGTTATGGGGTTTGGAAAAGTTACAGGGTCAAATATAGGGCACTCCCCTTTTTAGTTTTTACATACTGAAATTTGCCAGGTTGGTTTGCTAGGCCTATGTTGCCTTTAAGACTGTGTGGCATCCTAGAAATGAAAATTACCCCTGTCATGGCATACAATTTACAAAAGTAGACAATCCAGGGTATTCAAAATGGGGTATGTCCAGTCTTTTGTAGTAGCCACTTAGTCACAAACCCTGGCCAAAATTAGTGTTTTCATATCATGTTTTTTCATTTTTCACATTAACACAGCACTTTCACTAATTACATCAGCATTGTTTTTTGTTTTTTTTTAATGCTCATATTTGTGTTCAGGGATATCTCATAAGTACAACAGTACCCCCATATAGAGGATTATGGGGTTTTGGAAAGTTACATTGTCAAATATAGGATTTGCTCATTTCAATCGTCAAACCTGGAAATTTGACAAAGTGATTTTCTGGGCCTATGTCGCCTTTGAAAGAATATGGCAATCTGGGTAATAACATTTCCACCATTGTGGCATACCACTTTAAAAAGTAGACAACCCAAGGTACTCCAAATGGCATATTTTGAAATGTTTGGTTTAGCCCCTTTATCACAAATGCAGGGCCCATTTAGAGGTTACACTTTTTTACACACATGAACTCAATTTTAATAGGATATTTCACTATTCCGATTTGCATTAGTGTAATAAAGCTTCAATATGTTTACTTAGCATCGTCTCGCCAACAGGTCCTCCTATGTGCTGGTTTCTTGATTTTTTTAGGGAAGTCACGGGTCAAATATATTAGATGCCCTTTTACACTTGTAAATTTTAAAAAGTGATTTTCTGTGCCTCTGTCAACTTTGAGACAGTATAGCCAGGAATGAAAATTACCCTCATGATGGCATATCATTTTGTAAAGTAGACAACACTGGGTATTCCAAATGGCATAATTTCAGTTGTTTAGTCTAGTCACTTTATCACACATGCTGGTTCCATTTAGTGGTCGGATTTTCTTTTGTGTCTTTTCACACACATGAATTGAATTTTCAAAGGAAATGTCATGATGCTTATATTAGTAATGCCCCAGCTTTTTAGTACACATTGTCTCATTATTATAAGAGTATCCCTATGCATTTTAAAATTTTATTTAATTTGGTAAATATATATTAGATGCCGAATTCAACTTGTAAAATTGACAAAGTGATTGACAAAGTAAGGGGGTAATTTTTTGTCTACCTGCCTAACACACACTACTAACACCTCACAAAAACCCAAACACCCAATCCAAAAATGAACATAACATTACTGATCTCAGTTCAGACAGCTACAACCAGATTTATTTTTTTATAGAAACAACCCCCCCAAAAATTGTAATCTTAGTCAGAGAGCCCTCTGATTACAGTGATCACTGATACAGTGCCATACAGCAGAGATACTTTACATGACAGGTGTGTTGTCACCATATGGGCAGGAGGAGATGTACGCTAACAACCCACACCCCACCTGAAACCCAATCAAACGCAGACACTCTAAGGTATGAGTCAATATGTCCACAGCTTTATTAAATAATATAATACTAATAACTTCAAAATATATAAACTGAAACATGTAAAGTCATTGCGCACCCCATCCAACCATGTGTCAACAATACATATCTCATACATCATAAATAATGCAATTACCCATATGGTAAACATTATTATAACAATTTAACGACATATAGATATACACAACTCAACATAAATATACACAATTAAAGTGCAACATAAATGAATCGCCTCCTGGTAGGGGTATACCCGGGTACCCCTACCCCACCAAGGTTCGACAGGCTCGAAACCCACCAACATAACACCAAGTTTGTCACCAGCCAATTTGAAACCAATCGACCAACGTCCTTAACTCTTCTGTAACTACACCAGGGACCATTTTCTCCCTAGCCTTCCACTCACTAACCCCGCCACTGTGACTAAACTAGGCCAGAAACCATGGAGTCAACCCAAGGGAGGGAAGGAGTGAGGCACCAACACGGACTGGTGAGTTGATTAATATTGACAAGGGCTAAAATTGCCGACCTATTTACACTAGGCCAGCCCCTAATCATCCTACCAATTACCACCCACCTATTCTCCCCCTAAGCACACCTTCAAGCCCTGTCAAGGCCCTATTCCACTCATGTTGCTCATGTTCCATAGCAGTGGTGGCTCTAGACTTGGCGAGGCCTTAGGCGAAACTCATACATGAGGCTCCCACTAACACCATTATTGAAAAGAATAGCAGTTGACTTGTGTGTATATAAGAAGCTGTAGATATATTGAAGGGGGAGCTTACAGTACTGGATATAGAGAGCTAGTCTTTGTATACATTGTTGCATTGTCTACCAGTGTGTGTCTGAGAGTGTGTCTGGCAGTGAGCATCCTTCTATATGTATGTATGTATGTATGTGTCTCTGAGCATTTGTATGTTTGTGTACTGCCTGTGGCCTTTGGCACTGAAATTATGGTGAAGCTATGTTTTATGATGGTGTGCATAATGATTGCCTTCAGGGGGTGGCAGGGTGAGTAAAAGGGTAACTTTGGCAGGGTGAGTATAAAAGAGCAGGAGGGTGCCAGAGTGTATGGAGGGGGGTGCCAGAGTGTTGAAGGTTGACAGTGTGTATGAAGGGAGGTGCCATAGTGCGGAGAGTGGTGCCTGTGTGTTTGGAGGGAGAGACAGTGTGTTTGGAGTGAGAGACAATGTGTATTGAAGGGTGACTGTGTGCGCCAAGAGAGGTGACAGTGTGTGTGGGGAAAATTACACAGTGTGAGTGGGGGGGGTGACAGAGCAAGAGGGGGGTGACAGAGTGAGAGGGGGTGACAGAGTAAGAGGGAAGCTGACAGAGTGTGAGGGGGGGCGACAGTGTGAGGGGGCGACAGTGTGAGGGTGGGCGACAGTGTGACAGGGTGGCATGGTGACAGGGTGTGACAGATGGGGTGGCAGGATGAGAGGGGACAGGGTGAGGGGGTGACAGGTGGGGTGGCAGGGTGAGAGGGGGTGACAGGATGACAGGGAGTGAGGGGTGGCAGGTGGGGTGGCAGGGTGACAGGGGGGGGGTGACAGGGTGCAGGGTGAGGTGCAGGTGAGAGGGGTGAGAGGGTGACAGGGAGGGGGGGTGACAGGTGGGGTGGCAGGGTGAGGTGGGGTGAGGGGGGGGACAGGTGAGGGGGTGACAGTGGGGTGGCAGGAGAGGGTGAGGTGACAGTGGGGTTGCAGGGTGAGAGGGGGTGATAGGGTGAGGGAGGGTGACAGGTGCGGGGCAGAGAAGGGGGGATGACAGGTGGGGTGGCAGGGTGACAGATGGGGTGGAGGGGGTGACAGGGTGAGGGGTGACAGGTGAGGTGGGGGTGACAGGGTTAGGGGGTGACAGGTGGGGTGGCAGGGTGACAGGGTGAGGGGGGTGGCAGGGTGAGTGGGGGTGACAGGATGAGGGGGTGAAAGGTGGGGTGGCAGAGTGACAGGGTGAGGTGACAGGTGGGGTGGCAGGGTTAGAGGGGGTGACTGGGTGAGGGAGGTGACAGGTGGGGTGGCAGGGAGGGGGATTGACAGGTGGGGTGGTAGGGTGAGGAGGAGTGACAGGTGGGATGTCATGGTGACAGGGTGAGGGGACAGGTGGGGTGGCAGGGTGAGAGGGGAATGAGGGGAGTGACAGGTGGGGTGAAAGGGTGAGAGGGAGGGATTGAAATGTACCTTTTTCCCTGGTGGTCCGGTGGGCTCATTCTGTACCTGTTTGTCCAGAGTCCTGGCTGGCTCCCTGGTGGTCCAGTGGGCTTTCTGGTCTGCAGCTCTGCCGGATGCAGAGCTGCAGACCACATGGGGAATGTCTCGCGATCTTCAGTCAGAGCGTTGCCGTGGTAACACTTTAGTCTCCAGCTCACACCCGGACGAGCTGCAGACTGAAGGCTGGCTCTTCCCCAGAGCAGACCGAGTGTAGGGGCCTCGCACCCGGCGGCATCAAGGCCAAACTGCCGGGCCCCATCCTGTGTCGGGTCCTTGGTCATAGACCGAGGACCCGACATGTAAGTCTGCTCTGTGGCGATTTAAGCAGCCGCAAGGCCACTGACAGCACGAGGCCTTAGGCGGCCACCTAAATAGCCTAATTAGAGAGCCGCCTCTGTTCCATAGGGCTACAGTACAGTGATCACGCAACAGGGCAGGGTTTTAAAAAACAATTAAAACTGCTGTGGCTTGCAAAGTGGTCAAAACTTTTTTTTTTGACCCTAGAAAAAATAGGAATAGTACCAATATACTAAATACTCTAATCAGACTGATCACAGGGTTTTCCCCTCCTCCAAGCAATGTACAAGATGATCCTGCTGAGTGTAAAGTGACATGTATCTATACAAATGATATCGCATTAATAAGTAAAAAAAAATAAAAAAAAATGAAGCATCTAAAACTGAAAAAAATATTAATTGGTAACTCCAAGAACTTCCATGAATTGACTTCTCTATGTGCACCATTTCACTATGAACTGCTGCAAATAGAGAAACTTTTTGCTGCCTAAAATGTAATGCCACCTCCAGCAGCATTATTAGAGCATCATTAGCCAGCCCAGAATACAAGTTATGGGCTGGCTAATGTCAATTCTAAGTATATTCAATGTGTGTCATTATCACACACATCGGGCCTCCCCCACCCAAGTCCTTCCCTCAACCCATATTCTTTAAAATCGCTCTCACTACAGTGAGAGGAAGTAACGTCATCTGAGGAGTATCAGTCTGCCAGGAGAACATTGACTCTGTGCTGGAATACAGGTACATTATTGCTTTATTCTGTCAGGATTGGGGTAACCCCTACACACAGGGAGAAGGATGTTAGCCAAAATAGAAGGAAGAACAGGCTATGTATACCAGACCTTAGAGTGGCCAGACTTAACGCATGCCTAAATAGGCAAGAATTGTAGTAAAAAAGGATGCCTAGGTCAAGGAATACAGAGGTACACAAGAACGAGTATACAAGCCAAGGTCAAAGGGATACTGTAGCGGATGGCATTGGGCTGTCCTCAGAATTATGTGTATTCGTATGTTTTCGGTTAAATTGTGCCATGTGTATGTAAAGTTTATGCAGCATTCGTCTGCTTGTTCGGTAAAATCATTCCAATTATTATGCGAGTGAAACTACCGAACAATCAGACCACCCCAGGAATAAGTGTGCCTCCAATTACTGTTCGCAACAATGTTGCAAACGGTAATTGGCAATTCGTGTAGTGTGTTCTTTTTCCTCTGGGTGGCCACCATTCGGGAGACGAACACGTGACGGCGGCCATCTTAAAACTCCCGAACAGCTGTGTTTTGCCGTTGAGTGTCTGTAACTCAAATCGGACACTCGGTTAGGCAAATGCCGCTGAGACCTCCACACTGCCACCAATTTGTATAAGAACTACCGAACGGCTCCCCGTTTGGTAGAAAGAACCCCACGAACAAGGGGATTTACCCGAATCTTCCCCAGTCTTCATAACCCAAGCCATTCGTGTGTTTCATTCCCTTTTTCTGTGACCAACTGCAGGGCCAAAATGTATGGAGCCCCTTTCGGCTGTTAACTCCAGCGCGGTCGGTCTTTTTATTACCTCCTGGAATTTCCCGAACCCCTGTTCCGATCTGAGTGATTTTTGGATATGTGTCTCACCCAGATCAGGGCTACCAGGGGATGTAATATTTAAAGGGGTACCCCTATGTTTAGGGGTACATCCAGAAAGCCAGGGGAACTTTTTCCTGTATAATGGGATTATGTGTCATACTAAGGGGAGGGGATGTGTGGGTGGCAATGTATGATTTGTGTATTGTGTAATTTCTGTAAACCCCTCCCTTGCATGGGAGAAAGCTTTAAAAGAAGGTTGAGTGATTAAAGTTCAGTTCTGCTCCTGATGCTGTGTGTCGTCCAGTCATTGGGATTGATGTTGGGATATTATTGTATTGTCTTGCCTGCTGGAATTATTGCCTTATGGATTTTTAATACTTGTTCCTGAGCCTAACTGGGATCTTGAATGGAGATAACCTGTGGAATATCAGCTCTTCGCTACAGATACAGTGAGTCAGAATAGTCAAAATACAAAACCAGGTCAGCAACAGGAAAAACAGAATAATAATAAACACACTCTCAGGCTAACAAGAACCACGACAGGGCAATGATTCCCAGCAAGGGGGGAACTTATAAAGGTCTAGAAAGAATACTGTTGGACACCATCATCGCCCTGCACCAGGACACACAAAGGGGTGTGGCCTGTGCAAGATGTCCAACAAATATGACATCACTAAAAGGTGGGTATAAAGTTTAACACCCACAGGGTCCTGTAATTTCAAAGGACGCCTGTAGGTGGTGTGAGGTTTCAATGGAAATCTGGCAATCTTGCAGATAGTGCAGAGCTGTTTGCAGTTCCATGGAGAGAACTGCAGCTGGAGGTATCCAGGAATGCAGTGTTCACCCCAGTGAGAGCAGTGTGGGGCAAGGATCTTCTACCCCCAAGTATGGCATATTCTTTTCATCTTATTATTTAGAGGGAAAGCAAGACAGTAAGGGTTACTCTGACCAAAAACATTGTTTTTGCTTTGAAACACTGCACATACAAAGATTAGGTTCATTACTGTCGTCTTCAGCAGCGTCATGGGGGCGTCATCCGCCAAGGACAAGAGTTGCAGGCTGGCTAATGTCAATTCTGTGCAACTTTCATAGAACAGAATGTCAGTCATTGGCTCAGTGCTTTTAACTGATGCTCTCTGCCAATGAAGGTCGACTGATACGGCTACCGGCTTCTGCAGCGCCTTCTTGGTGATGATATCATGGTACATCAAGTGCCTTAAGATCAGTGCAACATTTTATATAGCGTTATATAAATACAAGATCCAACACACTCACTCATTCACTAAACAGCTACTTCTAAGTTAAGAGAATGTAATAGTTGTATTTAAAAACACCTCACCTAAGTAAAAATAATGGGGGTGTAGTTACAGTATATGAGCATACATAGCATAAGCCTGCCACACCATCAATTTACCCCATTCTCGGCCGGTCCTATCCTAGCAGCCTAGTGCCTGCTCTTTTGAGATTAATCCAGTTACTTGGATGTAAAAAACAGATACAATGTGTATCTTGTACAGAGGCGGCTCTCTAATTAGGCGGTTTAGGCGGCCGCCTAAGGCCTCGCACTGTCAGTCTGCCCAGGAGAGCCAGCCTTCAGTCTGCAGCTCCGCCGGGTGTGAGCTGCAGACTGAAGTGTCTCGCGATCTCCAGCCAATCAGAGCGCTGCCGCGGGTTACCACGGCAACACTCTGACTGGAGATCGCGAGACATTCACCATGTGGTCTGCAGCTCTGCATCCGGTGGAGCTGCAGACCGGAGAGACCACTGGACCACCAGGGAGTCTGCCACCACTGGACCACCAGGGAGTCTGAGTGCCACCACTGGACCACCACGGAAAAAGGTACCTGACACCCCATCTGTCACCCCCCTCACCCTGCCACCCTGTCACCCTGCCACCCCACCTGTCACCCATCTGTCACCCTGCCACCCCCCTCACCATGTCACCCTGCCACCCCTCCTGTCACCCCATCTGTGACCCTGCCAGCCCCCTCACCATGTCACCCTGCCGCCTGTCACCCCATCACAATCCTTACCACCTCCTGTCACCCATCTGTCCTTTTACTTGCCCCCTGCCTGTCACCCTGCCACCCACCTGTCACTTTTATGCAATGCCCTGCACCCCCCTCACCTGTGCCTGCGCACTACATGTCACCCGTCTTGTCACCCTGCCCCTCCTGTCACTCCATCTGTCACTTACCGTGCGCCTTTACCTGTCACCCCATCTGTCACCCTGCCACCCCATCTGTCACCCTGCCAAACCACCTGTCACCCCATCTGTCACCCTGCCACCCCAAATGTCACCCCACCTGTCACCCCATCTGTCACCCTGCCATCCTGTCACCCCATCTGTCACCCTGCCACCCCACCTGTCACCTTGCCACCCCCTCACCCTACCACCCCTCCTGTCACCCCATCTGTCACCCTGCCACCCCACCTGCCACCCCACCTGTCACCCCATCTGTCACCCCCCATCTGTCACCCTGCCACC
>OW240912.1:124978692-125179948 GCA_933207985.1 Pelobates cultripes
GTTGACACAGAGAAACAAAATGAATATTATACGCACTGTTCTTTAATATCCCAGCTCTCTACTGACCTTTCATATATGCTTATTGTGACGAGAGCAATCTCGCCACATTGCATTGGAGAAGCCTGGTTGCTCGCCTGCTGCCTTTGGATTATGGCCCCCATGTTAAAAGACTTTGTTCACCTGCAGAATAGACTTATTCGTGCTTTTCTGCCCGGTGTTCGGTAGATTCAATCTACCGAACAACCGCACGAATGACTGGACCACCTGGGAGCTGGAGTGTGCTGGCAATTAGCCTCCCAGAAGCTGCGGTTAACCGCAGCTTAATTGACGAATGCTGGGTGGCCGCCATTCGTATCACGAACACGATGTCGCGGCCATTTTAAACACGCAAACGCACAGCGGTGTTCGACGCTTAAGTCATGGAACTAAAATCGGACACAGTTATGCGCGAACACCGCTGAAGCCGCCGACCTCCCTTCTCGTTCGGTGAAAGTGCACGAACGGCCCGGTGTTCGGTAGTTTTACTTGACTATGTTATACCCCAGATAGGAATCCCATGGAGCCCATTCGCATGAGAACTGACTGTGTAAAGACTTTGGCTCCATGGCGATTACACTGTATTCGTGTGGTCTGAGCGCCATTCGCTTAATAATGTGCGCTCAGACCTGAGCTATCTGGGGACATGTTCAAAGTATAGTTTATTGTAACTCGTGTCATACTGTGTATTTTAATAGTAATTCCTGTTTCAGTATCCCCACGTGCATAATGGCGATTTGCCTTTGTCTTGGGAGATAATTGAATTACTTCTCAATTATCTCCAAGGCAGAGGGGAGGAAGCCAGGATGCATTGTGGGAATATAATGTGACCGTGTGTCCTATTTGTCTACTTGTCTGTCTTTTGTCACAGTCTCCCATTTGGTCCCCTAGGGGAGTGTCCACTAGGTGGGAGACCTGCATAAATACTGGGCAGGTAGCCCTCATTAAACAGACCACGGCTTGACCCTCTCGTCTTTGGGGGGATTTACTGGATGCTGATAGAGACTGATTGCTAGGAGTGTAAGCCGCTTGGATGCTTTTCCTATTCGTCTGCTAGCAGCTATTCGTATGGTTCCAGTTCGTGTGTTTGGAGTGCTATATTGTATGCCGTTTGGGAGTTTGGAGCATTCCCTTATTGGCGGTTCGGGAGTTTGGTGTTCTACAGTAGCTGTGCCTGCATCTCTGGAAAGGGGGACGATCGCCTAAACGGTTTTTACCCCTTGTGTGTGCAAAACGGTCCGTTACACTTATACTTTTCCACTTTGATTCAAGAAAAGCAGAGGGGCGTATTGATACAAAACAAACTTTGCTTCAAAAGATATAGTCAATGAAACTCACAAGAGCACAGAATGTACATATTAAAGCACTGTATAGCATCAAGCTGTATGCAGTCTAAGAGGGTTGTTTTTTTTTCATTCTTCCCAATACAAATTTCTGTGAATTTGCATTATTTATTTTTAATTTATTTTTTTAAGTACCAGCATAATTTGCAGCACTGTACAATTAGGAAAACAAACAATACAACATATGCAGACAAATGCAAAAGGCAAAGAGTGCCCTGCCGATGAACTGAGATCTAGCCATAGTAATTTTTTTTTACAAAGTGCTTAGTTAAATAGTCTGTGAGCTTCCAATGTAAAGCATTGTACTGTATATTATTATTTTAACCCCTTGAGAATAATTAATTTTAACTATAAAAGTTCAACAGGGGTTGTCAAAACATGAAATTAAGTTGTAAAAATTACTTAACAAATGTGTATACTAAATTTGTGCAGGGCAAAACAAAATGTAGTTCTTCAAAAAAAACGTTAACAAATTGAACTTTTTTGCTACCCCATGTGATCAAGGATATGTCTGTTTGGTTTAACTAAATTTTTTTAGGGTCAATATGACCTTCACAGTAGTACAAGGGAGGTTTAAAACCTTCCTTATGCCCTTACTCACCATGCTGTGAGTGAAGACATGTCAACTAAACAACAAACAAAATAAAAAATGCAGCAAAAACATTAATAAAAACAAGGCATTATAAAAAATACTGCTTTATCCATTGAGAGCTCTGCGTAGTATGGGAGCCCTTACACGCAGTGATGTGTCTATCATGAGGCAAACAAGGCATTTGCCTTGGGCGGCACTTTGCAAGGGGCGGCAAAAAAAGCCACCCCCCAAACGCCCAGGCAGATCCCTTGTTTGCCTCGTGTCCTGGGGGGCTCAAGATCTGCCCACTTTTGAATCCCCAAAGCAGGTGGTGGGCAGCGAGGGAGTATGTTTACCTGAGCTCTTCCTGCTCAGCTCCCTCCGCGCCGCTTAATGTAGCTGGGACCCGGAATATGACATCACTTCGGCTCCTTGCATCACTAAGCGGCGCAAGAGGGAACTGATCAGGAAAATCAGAGCTCCCTTGCTGCCTACTAAAATTAAAATTAGGGGGCTGTCCGAGCTTAGTCCTGCCTAGGTACACCACTGCTTACACGGGATTTCCCACATGATACAATTGGCCATCTTAGCACGCTGACTGAAACTGCATAGTGTGGGGAAAATCTGTTTTTATAATGGATTTTTATTTGGCATTTTGAAAAAAGGAGGTCTAATGGTAAGTATAAAACTACAATAATTTATAATAAAATAACATTTTAAAAGATTTTTGCTCACCTCTCTGCATCCCACAATGTCATCGAGGAGGCACAATCTTCTTTGACATTGATCCAATACAGTGCTCCTTATAGAAGAGCATTGTGTACCTGATGTGGATGTGCAGAGCGCACCACTCAGGCCTCCAAGCTCCAAGCTTCACCATAGGAAAGCATTGTATTTAATGTTCTCCTATCAGATACTGCATCACATTGAAGCCCCCCCCCCCACCTCCACCTGTTTCCCACATGGTGGCATGGAGCTTTAATTGAGTTGTGGGTGGCTAAGGGTTTGGGGACCCCTAGATACCTAGGGTACTGGGGCATGCATAATATTTGTTTGGGGTGGTGGGCCTCAAACTGTCACCCATGTGGAAGACTAGGTAACCATATTATCAACATTATAGCCTACATCCACCGCCCATGGGTGGGAATTGGGGGAACATTAAGTTTATTAATTAGAGCCCCCAGTTGCTGACCACAGATGGGAGCCCTGGGGATATTATGTTCTCCCTGCATTTTAAACCTATATACTATACATTTAAACCCCCACCCAATTCCCATGCATGAGGACACGGGGTGTACGTTATTAGTGAAAGTGCAGTCACTAGTCTTGTATTACAGTGAGCAGCTACTGGTTGCTCGCTGTTTATCAAACATACCCCGCTCTGTCCATTACCTTTACTTCACACCCATATGGCCAACTCACGCTTGCAGGACTTCTAGCAGGTGGCTCCTTCCATTTGGAATAGCCTGCCTACCCCACTGGACTCTTCCCTAGCCTTTAATCATTTGAGAAGTTCCTCAAAACCTCTTCAGGAAAGCTTATGGCCTTCCAGAGTAACCTCTACCTGACATACCTGTCCCTTGCTCTTTCCTAAAGGGCAACGCTCTACTCACTCCTCCAGATACTTCACTCCCACCTTATTGGATTGCTATTTCCTGTCCTATTGTGTATTATACTCTACCTCCTATAGACTGTAAGCTTGTTTGAGCAGGGTCATCTTCTACCTATTGTTCCTGTAAGTTTTTGTAATTGTCTCATTTATTGTTAAATCTCCCACTCTAATAATATTGTAAAGCACTACGAAATATACTGGTGCTATATAAATACCTATAATAATAATAATAATAATAATAATAATAATAATAATAATAAAACTGCCCCCACTAATGACTTGGTGATATAGGGCATGTTGGAAGTATAAAGTCTTATTTGTACTAATGTTGAGGTTGTTGTGACAATCTGTTTAATGTCTCCAGCAGGCAATAAAGTGAACCCCAAATTTCATATCAATGACTTGACTATTGGCCATTTTGGTTGCTTTAGGATCAGGACATGTGGCTCAGATTTCGTTTTTAAAATGGATTCTCCAAGATTAATATTAAAGAGATCATCAGAGTATGTAATGTAATGATGTATGAAAAAAAGCAAATATGTACATCTACCTCATTTGTCCCATGTCTGATTGCACAGTCCAGAGTTTGAATCCTGTCCCATTATAATGGACTTCTATTCTAGCTGGTATAGAAAAAAAAGTCCACATTAAAGCACAGACTATACAATCCATCTATTGATGTTCTATCCATAAGTTGGTAGAGTGTATAGAGTGTCCATTTACAAATGATATTAATATAATAAATATTAATTATTTGTTATTTAAGGGCTTTGTAATATCAAATAATAAATGTACAAGTTCCAAAGGGTCGATTTTCAAATAGCAACATACTTTAAAACAAAAAAAGGATAGATAATCTAATAAGTATCCTAGTTATATAACATAAAAACATCAACCGTGCTCCAACATGGAATATCCAAGTGCAGCTGTAAAATCTTTCTTCCTCCTTAGTATTTTAGTGTGACATATTCTGCCACCCTACTGACTCTCTTTTTCTGAGTAGAACAAAAAAAACCAAAATAATCACTTCGGCTGCTGACAGATGACAGGCAAACAGGACATTTATATAATTTTTCATATTTTCTTGGCTTCAGTAATGAAACTATTACTCCAAGAGCCACGCTTACCGTTGTTTTGGAGTGCGGCTTTCATCGTCTTTTGATTGATACTGGTTGTACATGCGGATATGGTAGTAATATCCTGTATTTCTCAACCTATGCATCTGGACGTTCAAAAGAATTAACCCCTAGCAGTAAAAAGCCTTGTGTACAAATATTGATGACAATTTTCATTTTTCTATCGACCTTGAGAAAAGCTATATTTCTCATGATTAAGCTAAACCAATTTGTTCAACGTATAAACCGGAAAATGATGAAAAAAAAACTGGTTACCCTAAAGTTCTGCCGATTATTTCTTTAAAATTATTTTTAATCAACAGAAAAATAAAATCTGTTTTTATGGTGTGCAAGAAATGTAGATGTATAAAATAGAGATTTTACCAAACTTCATTTCAGTTCAAGCTTTAAGGACCTCTTGAAACAGTACCAGTTAAAAACAATCACATTAGTTAATCACTAATATTTGTATTTACAAATAATAACATTCTCTAGCAAGCATATGCCTTATATGTGCTTTTACACCATTTCTCTCTTAAAGGGTCAATACACCATGGAAACGTGCAGTGATCCTAACCATAGTCCCTGTCCACACAAGTACCCTGGCCCTATTCCCTATTGAAGCTCTGTTAAGGGTTCTCTAATGGCTGAAGACATTCATCTAAATTGTAGAAGCCAGATGCAAAGTATGCTGGTCATTTACTGGCTGAGAGCATCAGCTAAGCACTCTCAGCTAATGAGTGGCCCTCTGTGCAAACAACTAGGCTCAGACTTGATATTGGTCAGCCTTGTACTCTTGTTTAAAGGGGTTAAACTCTGTATGTGCTGTTTATCACTGTAAAACACTGCACATGCAGACTCCAGTCACCATGGTCACACCATGTTAGTTTTTTCTTGGTGTAACCATTTAATGAAGTAGTTTTGGTGCACAGATCATACAGTCTCACTACTAAATTCCACGGTCTCCCTACACACATTCTGAAAAAATGCGTTTGACAGGCGTACATAAAGTATCCTGGAACTTATAGTCCTGTCCCTGTCCAGCTCACTGTTGATTAATACAGATGTTGAAAACTATGAACGTGAGGGCACTTTTAAATGATATTTGCACATGCACATGCTAAAAATGCTACATGGAATGTTTTTTGTTTCTTTTTTTTATCGTTTTTATGGTAATATCTCAGTAAAGATTACGTATGGAAATAAAATGTTTATCTGATGTCCAGTTCATTCAGTATAGCAGAGTGTATTTACGTTAGAAGTTCTTATCTCCTGCTCTGTTAATTGCCTGCGAGTGCAATGCATTTCCTGTGTTAAATTTAAATTCTCACACAAACCCTCACAGGCAGAAACAAGAACCAAAAAACCACATCTTTGGGCCATTTATCAACACTATGTATTTTATGTTATTTATTTAAATTTGACAATTTTTATTGTTCAGTTTAACAGTAATAACACATGTTGCATTGCATACGGTGATACCGTTATTTTGGCTGATACATTGTTATATCGGTACATTACAAATGCACTAAGGAATAAGGTACATAAATTAGCTTTGTGAACAGTGAAGTAGTGCATAACAATAAGGCACCAAAACGTGTTTTACATAAGGTACTTGAACTGAACTTCTTTTATGAATAAAAAACCAAAGAAGAGGGGAAGGCTTTGGAACCAGTGCCCATTGGCTATTAGTTTGGGTGTTCTTGGGGTGGAGAGTGACCTGGTCAGGCTTTTACACTGCCTATGTTGGCTGTGTGGGAATGAGAGATCCCTGGTGGCTCGGTGGCTCTCAGTCATCATTCCTTGACTGGCTCTGCTATATTCATGATTCAAGACCTAAATCTGCAAGTAGCTAATAATAAATTTAATTTATTACAGTGCATGTAGTAATAGGGCCACATACCTAGTGTTTCATTGTTACTTGCACTCAACTGGGTCTTGCCTTTTGTTATCATGGTCTGAGTCCTGGCTGCTCAATCACCCTTCGGGTTGGACGGTCATGTTATCATTTATTTGGATTTGTCTCTCCCCTCTGGAGCCGGAGAAGCTTGGTTTGCCATTCTCATTAGGCAGTTATTCCACATGGTGTGGGCTAGGCCCATGTGTTTATTTTTTCCAAATTGTAAGGCAAAAATAGTTTTGTATGTTCAGTTGAGTGTGATTTGGTGTAGGAGCGCCTCTCGGGTGGGTGCTGCTGTTATTTTCCATAGCATAGCTATTACCAAGGCTGCTGATATTAGGATCTGGTACATGGCCACCAATTTAGTGTTGGGTAGCTTCTCAGGTGGAATGAACAGGATACATAGCTCTAGGATCAGTGAGACCTGTGTCATGGTTATGTCTTTAAGAATGTCCCCTACGTCCTGCCAAAAGGGTTTGAGGATCTCACATATGTGCTTCATAGTGCCTATCTGGTTCCCCTATCTCCAGCACTTGTCTGTAGACTGGGGCCAGATGTGGTGGATCCTAGCTGGTACCAGGTACCAGCGGTATAGCATTTTGTGTTGGAGCTCCAAATGCATTGAGCATGATGTTACCCCTCTATGGGATGAATATACTTTTTCCCATTTTTTGTTTGGTAATGTTCTGCCTAGTTCTAGGTGCCATGAGTGAGTGTGTGTGTCATTTGTCGAGTCTATGGTTTGTGTGAGTAGCTGATATCCTATAGATATAATTTTCTTCAGTTCAAAGTCAGACATTGGTTCTTTCAGATTGGCGTGGTGTTTACAGAGTTTGTGCATGGTTAAGTATGATTTTATCTGTAGGTATGAAAAAAGTAGTTTGGACAGGAGGCTATATTCTTTTTAAATATCTGGGAAGGGCTTTATGATGCCTTCTTTATAATGCTGTGCCACTTTGTGTATGCCCCCTTGTATCCATGGTCTCTTATCTAGGGTTGGGATCAGGGTTGTCAATGTGTCCATCGGGGTAGCCAGTAGTACTGGGTGATAGTTGACTAAGTGCCTCTTTGATGCGTCACAGTTGTGCAAGGTCTATTGTGTTGTGGGTAGGAGGTGGCTCGTGTCAGGTCTGTGTGGCTCAGGAGTCTAAAATAGTGTATGTAGGCACATTAGCTTTTGCCAGAAGGCTTCTATGTCTAACCACTGGGGTGACGTGGGTCGTACCTTGAGTTGTGGTACGATGGTGAGGGCTGCTGTTCTTTGGTATGATGCTATATGTGGGAGCCCTAAACCTCCCTGTGCTGGCCTCCTCTGTATGAGTTTTGTTGTGACACTGACTTTTTTATTTTGCCATGTGAATTTAACTATTTGCTTTGATAGTGTCTTTGGGAATTTCTTTCGCAGGGGAATCTGTAACGTTCGATATAAGTATTGTAATTTTGGTAGAAGGGTCATTTTAACGAATGAATGAATTTAATGAATACCTTAATTAGCTTTGAACAGCTTGGTCGGAGTTTTAGTCATCTTTATGCCCAGGAATGTTAAAAAATCATCTCACCAATCCAGAGGGAAAGCCCCCCTGAGGTTTTCCACCTGTGAACCCCCATTGCTTGCGTTTTAGTGACAATGAGTTTATAATATGAGAGTCGTCCGTATGTTGTGATGTGTTTCATGAGGTTGGGTAGTGATATGTGCGGTTGTGTCAATGTTAAAAAGACATTGTCCGCAAAAAGGCTCAGTTTATATTTTGCGTCTGTGTTTAACAAGGATATTGGCCTAAAATTGGGGCAGTGTGTCGGTTGTTTACCCAGCTTCGGGTGCATGATGATGTGTGCTAATAATATTTCTTTAGGTAGGCTTGGGGGGAGGAGTTGAGCAGGGATGTTAGGGGAGGGGTTAGGAATGATTTGAATTGTTTATAATATAAGTTTGTGAACCCGTCTGGGCCTGGGGCTTTATTGGGTGGCAGTGATTTTATAGTCTCTTTGACTTCCATGGTCGTGATGGGGGCCTGGATGGTGGAGATTTGTTCTGTAATGAGCTTCGGTAGGTCTATGTTCTAAAGGTAATCTGTGATTTCCTGTTTGGTTGGTTTGTGTGTTTGGTCAGGTTGCACTAGGTTGTAAAGCTTTTCATAGTATGTTGCTTTTCTCTATAGGTGATATCACTTTTTCATTGTTGGAGGTGTATGTATATGGTATTCTAGTGCTTTAGTCTTGCTGTCACTGCTTGCCCTTGCTTTTAGCTTGCAGGGAGTGTAACCTACCTGTTGTAATGTGTGCGGTTTCATTTTGTTTGTGATGTTATTAATTTTGTTTTGTAAGGCTTCTTCTGGTTGTGCTTTATTTTGGTGTTTGGGGCATATACGTTAGCAAGCGTGTATTTGGTATTGTTGCAGACCACTACCCGGTATCTACCCTCGGGGTCTATATAGGATTCATGGTGTTGGAATGATACATTGTTGCTTATCATGATTGGCATTTTGTCCTGAAGTGGCTTCATATTGATTTGTATAGAGGGACGATTTAAGAGTGGGGGGTGTCTTTTGGTGGCAGATTATGTCTGGTTGTGTAAGATCTCGGAAAAGGCAGTGTGTTTTAAATGGAGTGTTTAGACCCCAGACATTATGGCACTGTATTTTCATTTCATATAGTTAGTGTGTTATGATTGCTTCTGGAAGCTTGAGTTTATTGTGGGGTACTCTTTTACCCTGAGTGTATCTCAGTGCCCCACCCTTATTTAGGGCAAGGAGATACACCAGGCTCGTCCGGTATGCAGCATGGGGCAGATCTTTGGGGCAGTTCTTTATGTTGGGTTCTTTATGTTTCTACACATGGGGAGGGGTAGAGTGTGAGAGGCAATAATGGAATGAGCGATACTGAAGGAGTATGGCTAATGTAGTTATCACTATTATAACCCAGATATGGGTGTTGTACCTGCATGCTAGGTATCATGTGGGAGCGTGGTAGTGCGTAAATCGAGTTGATTCGGGGGGTGTTGATCGACTCATTTCTTACACTATGACAGGTAATTGGCTTTTTCTCCTCCTATCTTACCCTTTTACTTTCATGATTGAATGGTCACACCCCCTTGAGTATCAACAGTTCCCCTGCATTGGTAAATGACGTAATATAACATAAAATAGTACACAATAAAAACATTTAGCAAATATCTACAGTTGTATTTTTGGAAGGTTAACGTGCCTGCATAGTACTTAGGTTCCTCTTCACTAGATTTATGTCTTGGGACATGTTAATATCAAGGACAGGGGACTTGTACCTTGTACCGGTGTGGGTGCGCCATCATCTGATTAGTGGCATTATGTGTTGGTTGCGTGTTAGTGTGTCCTAAACTAGCAGGTATGGGTTCGGGGATATCCCCCTGCAATCGTCTGGAATTAGTTAGGCCTCTGAGTCGGTCATATGCGGGGCTGTGGCGGTATTCAGCGTTCTTATGAGTTAAACTGATAATGGAAACAAATAAAAAACATGTTAGCTACTAAGTGACTGTTCACCTTTAAGTGCCAACTGTTTCTTTGCATTGGTTAGTGACATTATATAACATATAACAGTACCTAATAACAGTTATCTATATCTACGGTTTTGTGTTTGGAAGTTGGGGGTCTTGTACCTAGTTCAGAGGCGTGTGTGTTGCTCACTGAGTAGTGTCTTTATGCGCTGGTTGCGCATCAGTGTGTCCTAAAATAGCGGATTCGGGGGTAGTCCCCTACTTTCGTGCGAAACTAAGTAGGCCTCAGATTTGCCAGCGCGTGATGCTGTAGCCGTATTCATTACACTTATGAGTTAACCTTAATAATTAAAAACTACACTAACCATGTTAATTAATGACATTGTCAATTTCAGACTAAGCGTGCAGATAGGATGCAGTCAAGGTGCAAGGTAAGACTCACACCTTATTGCACCCTTTCGATAGCAAGTCCATTCTAAATTCCACTCTCTCTCTGTCTCTCGGCTCTGTGGTGGGCCTTCAGCTTCAGGTGCGCGCCCTTGGAAGGTTGTTGATGGTTGTTGCCTTGCGGCTGAAGTTGAATACCCCATTTCTTCAGGGTTTTTCTACCTTCTTCGGAAGATGCGATGGTGTGCAATGTCCCGTTTGTCTCTCTATGACCAGGCGGATGGGGTGACCCCAGCGGTAAGGCATATTTTGCAGTCATAAAGCGTTGGTGATTTTATTATATTCCTTTCTTTTCTGGAGCGTGAGGGCAGAGAGGTCTGTGAAGAGCTGCACTGAGCGGTAATGGTTGGGGAGATCCTTGGTTTGTCTGGATGCCTTCATTATTGTTTCCTTTGAGTGGAAATAATGCATGTGAGTGAGTAAGTACATCTTTGGGAGCTTTCTCTGATAGAAATTTGGGTCTTGTGACCCTGTGAGCTCTGTCCATTAGCAAGACGTCTATGGGAAGGTCAGGAGCCAGTTTTTTGAAATACCCTGTTAGGTATTCAATGAGGTTTGGTTACTTCACCATTTGTGGAATGCCACACAGTCTTATGTTTTGTCTCCTGGACCTGTCTTCCAGGTCCATCAGCTTGACTTGGCAGGACTCCAGTTGCTGTCCAGGTTTCTGAACATGGTCAGTCATGTCGTTGTGCGCTTTTGCGTATTCACCCATGCGGTGTTCCATGCGGACCGTCCGTTCACCCAGCTCTTGTACATCTTTCTGTAGGTCTGATATGGACCTGATGAAATTGCAAAGCAGCTTGTCGGACATGTCTTCCAAGCAGACTTAGAGTATATCTTGTGTGACTGGCAGGCCTCTAATAGTTGGAGTCTCCCCAGTGGTAACATGTCGTTGCCATCTTGCTCTTCATCTTGTGAGCTAGGGTACTTTGGTTGCTGATTATAGGCTGTAAAGAACCTATTTTTTCCCTCTTTTTCTGGATTCTTCTTCCCCTTGTGCTTAGCCATCATTGGAGTATGTTTATAGGGCTTTTGTAGGTCAATATCGCTGTAAAAGTCACTTTATTGGCCGATATAGGACGGAGCTTCACTCTCTTGCGACCGTCCGCGCCATCAGCCAGGCCACGCACCCCTATTTTATGTTATTTATAATGTGCAAAAGATACTGTATTTAATTACGTAATTATGTTATATATATATATATATATATATATATATATATATATAGTGTTTACTAGTATCTATATTCATGTGGTTTTATAGATTCTAAATGTACTAGCTGTGTGAGCATTTGACTGGACCTGCTTGGCACGAACAAGGAAGTTAGTGCTGGGCCAAATGGTTGTCAACTTAGCTGCAGAACTTAATAAGTGCATATTGTTAATTTTAACTGCCTTGTTCATGTGCATTAAATAATGCTCTTTTTTTTTTTTAATCTAGGCTTGTCTTTAATAGAAAGGTTATTTTATTTTTATTTTTTGTGGTCTGTAAAATAAAATATAAAAGTTCTCCAATCTTCTTGATATGATTTATGGTGTGTAAAATGTCATATGTTTTTTTTTCTTTTGGCACATTGCATTATTTATTCATATTTGTTTGGAAGAATCAGACCACATTTTCCTTAAAAAAAAAAAAAAAAAAAGATAAACTGTCAGTGAAATCTAATTTATTTTTACCTTCACTGACAGAAAAAAAAAATAGAATATTTACAACAAATCAATACTATTTAATTGACATTGGAAACTATCCTAGCGTAGATATATTGCTTGAAATTTTGCTAAGATTGGGGCTTCGAACTTATGGGGTAGTCTGAGGTCCCCACTCGCTCTCATATGTGTATAGACTACACCCTGTTCCAAATTATTATGCAAATTCTATATAAATGTCACAAAGATTAAATATTTTGTTTTTCAGTTTAACTCGTGGATGACATTGGGTCTCAGGGCTCTTTTGATCACTGAAAACAATCTCGGACACCTGTGATAATTAGATTGCCAGGTGAGCCCAATTTAAGGAAAAACTACTAAAGGAGGGTGCTCCACATTAGTAAGTAGAGCACCATTTTCATGCAATATGGGGAAGAAAAAGGATCTCTCTGCTGCCGAAAAGAGTGAAATAGTTCAATACCCTGGACGAGGTATGAAAACATTAGATGTTATCTCACATAATGTTATCTCACATATATATTATTCTTATTCTTATTATAGTCAAATTTGCACAGTTTTTACACTACATAGACAAAAATTTACCAAAACGTGCAGATTGTTCCCGATCGGATTGCTATTACTTTGTGGAACGTTTCAACGAATGGTTCACGGAATATCGTCGTTCTTGTGGTGAAATTTGTCCCATAGGAATGAATGGCAAAGCTAGAGTGGGAGCTGGCAAAAGCTGAAAAATCAGGATATGATTTCTAAACTGCCACCACTCCCTTATTTTCAGGCCCACCTACACAAATCTTATATCAAAACGTTCAGCTATCCCTGCTGCCACTAAACATGTCAACGGCTAAGCCATAGTCCTGATAGTTTTCACAATATAATCATTTGTTTGCAACTAATGCCGTCCATTGACATTCATTGAAACTTCATTCTACAAAGCTCAAATTTGAAGTGCACTTTCTAAACTGCAACTGTGCCTTCATTTTTAATACTTCAGAGACATACTATGCATCAAAATGTAGGTCTGGGTCTTGTGATTCTCACAATATAAAGCTCTTCGCTGTAGGATTTATAGTTTTTAAAAAACGACCGTTTGAAGATGGCAACCGCCAAAATACTCTGACCTGTGTCAAGCTGCAGCAGCAAGTGATGTCATAGACAGGGCCTTTTGAACACCTGCTAATGCTTTTATAAATGTATGGTTTAATGTAACTGTGCAACAACGTTGCAATTAAATGTGCTATATAAATGATAACAGTTACTCCGCCCACTCCAGTTGTAGACTACTGGTGGAGGCAAGAACACTTCACACAATTTCCCCAGAAATTGTAGCTTTTCTAGTTCTTATTATTCTTATTATAGCAAAATTTACCGCCCTAACTCCTCCCACAGTTTTTACACTACATAGACAGTAATATACCAAAACGTGCGGATTGTTCCCGATTGGTGTGCTGTTACTTTGTGGAACATTTCGCCGAATGGTTCACGAAATATCGTCATTCTTGTGGTGAAATTGGTCCCATAGGAATGAATGGCAAAATGTTCAAAACTAGAGTGGGAGCTGGCAAAAGCTGAAAAATCAGGACATGATTTCTAAACTGCCACCACTGCCTCATTTTCAAGCCCACCTACATAAATCTTATAACAAAACGTTCAGTTATCCCTGCTGCCACTAGACATGTCCACGGCTAAGCCATGGTCCTGATAGTTTTCACAATATGACCATTTGTTTGCAACTAACACCATCCATTGACATTCATTGAAACTCCACTCTAGCCAGCTCAAATTTGAAGGGCAATTTCTAAACTGCGACTGTGCCTTCATTTATATTTCAGGGACATACTATGCATCAAAATGTAGGTCTGGGTCTTGTGATTCTCACAATATAAAGCTCTTTGCTGTAGGATTTATAGTTTTTTAAAATATGACCGTTTGAAGATGGCAACCGCCAAAATACTCTGACCTGTGCCAGGCTGGAGCAGCAAGTGATGTCATAGACAGGGCCTTTTGTACACCTGCTGTTTTTTATAAATGTATGTTTTAATGTAACTGTGATGCACTTTGGGCAACAACGTTGCAATTAAATGTGCTTTATAAATAAATAAAAGTTGAATTGCATTTTTCACTTTATCAATATCGGCAATATCTGTATCTTTAGTGGCCGATACCGATATTGCCGAAAATATCGAATATCGGCCCATAATATCGATAAAACCGATAATTGCTCGATACCTAGTTGTAGACTACTGGTGGAGGCAAGAACACTTCACACAATTTCCCCAGAAATTTTAGCTTTTCTAGTTACAATTGCCCTCCTCAGTTCATTTGCCTCTACAGCACAGCTCCCCCTCTCTACTCCCACTGTTTGGTTAATCTACACATGACTTTTATAAGCTTATTTCAACACAGGCATCTTTTCCTTCAGGTTTTGTTAGTCTTGACTTTATGCAGCCTTACAGATTTGCCCATTTGAGTGAAGATGTTGGGAGCATAAGCTCAGGAGTAGCTGTATTGAAGGAAGTTGTTGCTTCTAGCTGCCAAGGGAACAGCCCCTCTAGTAAGGGTGAGATTGAGAATGTAAGAAAGGCTAGAGAGGTTGTGGTGGTAGGGGACTCTATTATGAAGATAATCTGCCATTCTGATAGTATCAACCAGACAATTTGCTGTCTCTCAGGTGCTCGGGTCCAGTATGTTCCTGACAGAGTGCATGGATTATTGGGAGGGGCTGGGGATGACCCGGTTCTCATGGTCCATATTAGTACCAATGACAAAGTCATAAGAAAATGGAGGGTCCTATAGAATGAGGTCAGGGAAGTAGAAAGTAAACTGAAGAAAAGGAGCTCCAAGGTAGTATTTTCAGAAATATTACCTGTGCCACAAACTACTTACACCCTAAATGGCACTGAAATATAGATATCAACATGAGGATTTGAGAATTGTTAAAGACAACAAACAAAGAAACAATGTGCAATATCAATTAACAGTTGCTAAGGCCAGTAAGGTATTGCCGTGTATAAAAAGAGGCATTGATTATCAGGATGGAAAGGATCCTCCTTAAAAATCACTGGTAAGACCACACCTTGAATATGCTTTGCAATGTTTGGCACCTCTTCTATAGAAGGATATTGTGGCACTAAAGAAGTGCAGATGCCGGCTACAAAATTAATCAAGGAAACTGAACATTTTAGCGATAAGGAAAGGGTAAAGAGACACTATTATCACTAGAACCACTGCTGTTCAATGTCCTAATGTAATGGTTCTGGTATCTATAGCCTGGCAGGCTTTTCAATGTAAACATGGAGTTTACAGTAAGAACAATAAGGATGTGGAATTCTCTGCCTGAAGATGTTGTTTTATCAGAGTTTGTACAGATGTTTAAATAACAACTAGATGAATACTTGCAAAATCATAATATTCAGTTATATGATTTTTACATTTCTTGATCCAAGAGACATCTGACTGTCATTCTGGGGTCAGGCAAGATTTTTTTCCCTAGTTTTTTGCTAAATTGGAAAGCGCTTATTAAGCAAGGCAACTCTAGAATGACAATCAATTTAGACAAAATTCAAATTGAATCAGGCTAACACCAGCAACTAATATTTAAAAATAATTAAAACAAAAAAATGTACATATCCATCCCAATAGTCACATACAGCTGCCAGTTTCTTTAGATGGTACTGTGATTGTTGTGACCTAATAAAGCAGACAAAAACTACCCTATAGTTTATCTCTAAAATATCGCCCTTCTTGGAGTGCATAGGAGTGCATCCATTGCGGAACCCTTCCCCCCAATGTTTTTCACTTAACCCCCTCCACTCCCATTCTCATTTTCCTACAGTATTGTATTCTATTGAATCCTGGATGAGTAAAAAACTGCTGAATTGTTGTCACTAATTTTCTGTTAACTAAAAGTTACTATTGTATTGCATATGGTATTGTATGACCTACCTCTCCTTACTTTAAAAAGGTGCTCAACTTACTTTTTACCAGCATTGCACATGTCTCTTCAAAGATGATTCTGCCTCCTTGGCTAAAATCATAAAATATGATTATCTCAGCCAATCCAATGATTTCCCATAGGAAACCATTGAGAGGCTATTGCGCATGCGCAGCAAAATGTCATGCTGCGCCAATCAGCATCTTGTCATAGAGATGTATTCATTCAATGGGGAGCATTTGGAGACGCTGAAGGTATGTTTTGCCCACTGTGGAAACACTTCCAGTGACTGTCCGAGTGACTTATCTAGAGGTGTTCCTAGGCAATAATGTAGAAATTCTCTGAAAATGCAGTGTATACATTAAAAAGCCTGCAGGCACATATTATACCCACCAGATCATTAACCCCTTCCTGACCTTGGACATACAAGGTACGTCCGACAAAAAACGGTCGTTAACCGTTCCCAAATTTGCACTTACCTGATTGATGGCGATCGCGATGTGGGGACTTGCCTGGCGATCACATGGTTGGAATAGCCGGCTTGTGCAGTGCCTGCAGGGGGAGTGCCTGAGCTTTCAGGCTGCCCCCCTCATGCCTGCATAAATGTTTAGAAAGTAAATAAAAGTTATTAAAAAGTTTAATAAAGTTAATAAAAGCACTTAGATCATATATGATATCTAAGTCCTTTTATATGCACTTACACATACACAATTCATTAATCCATTATTCTAAGAGTATTTTAATATTAATAAATATATATATATATATATATATATATATATATATATATATATATATTAAAGGGACACTATAGTCACCCAGCCCACTTCAGCTCAATGAAGTGGTCTGGGTGCCAGGTCCCCCAGGTTTTAACCCTTCAGATGTAAACATAGAAGTTTCAGAGAAACTACTATGTTTAAATTGCAGGGTTAATCCAACCTTTAGTGGCTGTCTTCCTGACAGTCGCTAGAGACGCTTCTGTGACGCTGGATGAGAAAATTCACATCCAGCGTGCAGAACGTCCATTGAGAAATGCTTTTCTATGGACTGTTTGAATGCGCGCGCGGCGGCGGGGGACGTCGGTGGGGGTATCAACTGTATTTTGATACTAATATACATATATATTTAAATCAAAATACATTTAGAATGACGTTATAAATACATATATATACATATATATATATGTAAATATATATATAAATTAAAATAATAATATATATATATATATATATATATATATATATTTATTTAAATTCTACAAATATATTTATATAATATTTTTACATAATTAAGTAATTTTAGTAAATACAATCTGAGGGACCTGCCTGACAACCCAGGCAGAAAGTCCAGAGAATTTGGTTCGCAAGCCCTATATTTAACCCTGTGACTTTCCAGGACACCATAAAACATGTACATGGGGGGTACTTTTTTACTTGGGAGACTTCGCTGGACACAAATATTAGTGTTTCAAAGCAGTAAAACATATCACAATAATGATATTGTATTTTTCACACACAAATGGCACTTTGATTGACGATATAATTGTTGTAATACGTTTTACTGTTCTGAAACACTAATATTTGTGTTCCGCGAGCTCTCGCGAGTAAAACCGAACCCCCCATATACAGGTTTTATGATGTTTTTAAAAGTTACAGAGTTAAATATAAGGCTTACATTCCCTTTTTTTCACATTGAAATTTGCCAGATTGGAAATGTTGCCTTTGAGACCGTATGTTAGCACAAGAATAAGAATTACCCCCATGATGGCGTACCATTTGCAAAAGTAGACAACCCAAGGTATTGAAAATGGGGTATGTCCCATATTTTTTAGTAGCCACTTAGTCACAAACACTGGCCAAAATTAGCATTCAGGTTAGTATTTTGCATTTTTCCCACAAATATGAACGCTAACTTTGACCGCTAAGTGGCTAATAAAAAAACTGGACATACCCCATATTGAATACCCTGTGTTGTCTACTTTAAAAAATTATGTACATGTAAGGTGTGATTCAGAAATTTATGACACATAACAGTGTTACAATGTCGCTATTAATACATTTTAAAAATATATATTTTGAAACAGCAATGTCCTACTTGTACTTATAGCCCAATAACTTGCAAAAAAAAGCTAAGAACATGCTAACATTGGGTATTTCTAAACTCAAAATTTTTAAACTATTTAGCATGGGTGTTTTTTGTCGGTTGTAGATGCGTAACAGATTTTGCAAGTCAAAGTTAGAAAAGTGTGTTTTATTTTCATTATATTTTATAATTGTTTTTATAGTAAATTATATGATATGATGCAAATAATGATATCTTTAGAAAGACCATTTAATGGCAAGAAAAACTGTATATGATATGTGTGGGCACAGTATATGAGTAAGAGGAAAATTACAGCTAAACACAAACAATCAACAAAATAGTGTAATATTGTAAAGAAATTTGCCCATTTTAAATTGTATTCACATTGAAGATTTTGACAAAAGGCTTGTCAAATTTATTAGCTCATTTAAATCCTCATGACAGATTCCTTTCCTCCATCGGCAAATTAATAGCTCATGAGTATGACTGAAATAAATATATAATTATACCATAAAAAGTACAAAATGAATCCCTGCGTTCAAACTCCCACTACTCTTGGGCAGCAGCAGTGTCAAAAAAGTATATCTAGGTTTAAATGGAGGTTTTTAGTATCACTCCAATGCCCTATCAATTGTAAGCTCATCTGCCACATCAAGGCAAAACCTCTGAAGTGAGTCCTACACTAACAATTCACCTCGCTGCTTACTGTTAAAAGGTAAAACCTCTAATGAGACAGAAAGGGAAATTTTTCTAACCCCCACACACTTATTAACCCTTAATAGAAAACATATGGAGTGGGTGGCAGCACTGTAACATGGCTGTGTAAAACAAAAGCAAATAAAAGCCCTGAGACTCAAACTCCCAGCAATGACTATAGTACACATCAGCCCTGATAAATAAAATAAAAAACAAAGAAAAAACTTACTTGGTCTCTATCCCAAATCACTATGCACATTAACCCCTTAAGGACTGAGCCAAATGTACACGTTGTGATCAAAACAAAACGTAAACAAAAACTTTAATTTGCGTTTGTTCAGGTGTAATTCGCCTCTTTCATTTTATGTGCACCCACACTTATTATCATTTTATTCAGGGGAAACAGGGCTTTCATTTAACATCAAATATTTAGGTATAAAACATAATTTAATATGAATAAAATATAAAAAAATGAGAGAAAATAAGAATTTAAAAAAATTGTTTAGTTCTACGTGACATTCTAACTGTGAATGTCATAATACTGTTTGACTTTACTGCAATAAAATACACATATTTTTATTCAGCGATGTCTCACGTGTAAAACAGTACCCCCTTTGTACAGGTTTCATGGTGTTTTGGGAAGTTACATGGTCAAATATAGCATGTTACATTTTTCAGTTTTTTCACTTTGAAATTCGCCAGATTGGTTACGTTGCCTTTGAGACCGTATGGTAGCCCAGGAATGAGAATTACCCCCATGATGGCATACCATTTGAAAAAGTAGACAACTCAAGGTATTGCAAATGGGGTATTCCCATTCTTTTTTAATAGCCACTTGGTCACAAACACTAGCCAAATTTAGTGTTAATATTTGAAAAGGCAAAAAACTAATTTGAACATCAATTTTGGCCAGTGTTTGTGACTAAGTAGCTACTAAAAAAGACTGGACATACCCCATTTGCAATACCTTGGGTTGTCTACTTTTGCAAATGGTATGCCATTATGGGGGTAATTCTCATTCCTGGGCTACCGTACGGTCTCAAAGCAACGTAACCAATCTGGCGAATTTCAATGTGAAAAAACTGAAACCCAAGCCTTATATTTGACTCTCTACCTTTTGAAAACACCATAAAGCCTGTACATGAGGGGTACTGTTATTCGCTGAACACAAATATTAGTGTTTCAAAACGGTAAAATGTATCACAACAATTATATTGTCTGTGTAAGTGCCATTTGAGTGTGAAAAATTCAAAAAATTTCACTTTCACTGACAATATCGTCGTTGTAATACATGTTACTGTTTTGAAACACTAATATTTGTGTTCAGCGAAGTCGTCAGAGTAAAACAGTACCCCCCATGTACAGGTTTTATGGTGTCTTGTTAAATATAGTGCTAGCAAATTAAATTCCCTGGAATTTTGGCCTGGGTTGTCAGGCTGGTCCTGCTAATTGTAATTAATAAAATGAGCTAATTATGTAAAATTATTACATAATTATATACGTAGAATTATTATATATATATGTGTATATAAATATATGTATATATATATATATATATATATATGTGTGTGTGTATATAATTATTTTTAATTATTTTTATTTATATATATGTGTATATATATATATATATAGTGATATATACGTATATACTTATGTATATAGATATATATATTATTTCGTTCTACATGTATTTTGATATCAATATATATATATATATATCTATATATTCATTTTAAAATACAGTTAGAAGAGATTTACACATATATATATATTTTATTTATTTTTTATTATTTTTTTAATTACATTTTTTCACGTATTTACAGATTTATTTATTTTATATTATATATAAATATATATAATAATAATTATATATATATATATATTTAATCAATATTATCGTATGTGTACTTTGATATTAATATAGATATATAATTATGTATACATTAATATTAAAATACACGTATACAGTGTATGTGTATTTATGTGTATGTGTGTATATATACTTGGATCATATATATAATTAATATATATATGATCTAAGTATATATTATTTAATTTTACACTGTTTTAACATTTATTTTTATTTTTTTCAGACAGCAGGGGGAGTACCTGTCATTACAGGCACTCCTCCTGCTGGCAATGCCTTGGACGACTATGCCATCCATGTGATCACATGGCCCAGGAGGGCCAAAGAGGACGGAGAGGGACTCCCTGGGCTCCCAGGTAAGTCCCCATACCGCGATCGCCGGCGTGGGATCGCCGGCGACCGGGTAAGTACAAAGGACAGTTTGGGCATTCTATGCCGCCCTGCAGCGTTTAGAGTCGCTTCCTTAAAGGCGGCATAGAATGCCCGCCGTCCTTAAGGGGTTAAAATGACTGGAGTTTTTTTTAGTATCACTCAAATGACCATTGAAGTATAATCTCACCTGCTGCTTTAAGGCAAAACCTTACATTTTAAACCTCCCTCATAGTAATATAGTCTTATTCACCCTCTAGGTTATTTATTTATTTATTTAATTTTGCATTTTTTAATGTGGCAGTCGGCTAGCAAGCGTTGGCCAGCCGCCACATAATTAACCCTTGCATTGCCAAAGATTTTTAACTTTTTGCCCGCTGGCTGCTTATTAACCCTTAAAACCGCATTTAAAACGTGATTTATCTTTACAGTATTGGAATTGCCCAATAAATACTGTATGCTATAATAAGTCATGCTTTACTATTTAAACTATGGTTTATTTTTATGTTTGCAGTACTGGAATTGTCATGTATTATTTCCATGCCACAATAAAAACATAGATATATTTATGACAATCTAACATGCAGACAGATGCTGTGTAGGAGTAATTACTGCTTAGGTGGACGTTTAGACTAGCATTCTCCCTAGCAATGTTTGTGATATCTGTAAACATAAACAAAAGCAATTAACCCAAACCAGAGTTTCTTCTGCATACACCTGCAGGCATGTTAATATTTCAGTGTGCAATGTTATCAAACCTCGTTTATGTTAAGCAATTTGTCTTTTGTTGGCCTGGTCAAATATTTGAATGTTAAATAAAGATAATGGACCACAGTCATGTCTATTATTAGATGACGTTCATTTGTTTGATCTCTTTCTAGGTCGTTAATAATGATGTCAATCTTGCAAAGTTAATCAGTAGAACGAGAAATGAATACATTCTGCGTGTTGATTTAAAAGCCAGTGTTTTGGGGGTGGGGCCGGACTGCCATGCGAGCAGGTCACACAACAGAGCTGCTCCTGCAACTTCTATGAGTTTTAACGCTTAAAAACAGATTTACTACCTATCCGACGATAAAGAGACGGCAACCCTGTGTATGCAACCACCCTGATCCCGAGGAGAGGCTTGCTGCTAAGTTTTAGTCCCTCGGAGGGGTGCTCTCTGTCTCTGCAATGGGGAGTGCTCAGGCGGTGAGTGGAGTGGACGGCCGGTGCCCCGCTATCCTGCTCACCAGCGGTGCGAGTGAGACACGTGGCTAGGGGGGTCTGGCCCCGTTTCTCCCCCTCTGGACCGGGGGGGAGATCCCGGTCCCCACCCTAGGCCCGCCAGCGAGCAGCAACACCAGCACCACGGGCTGTGATAGAGTTCCAACACTCGAAGGTCGCAACAAGATGGCAGAGATCATAAGCCGAGGCACCCAAGTAAGCAGCAAGGTGGAGGCGTACACCTCACACTGGAGGCAAGCTGCCAAGGGCCAAGAAGGAACCGGCAAGTACCTGTTACAACCCAACTCGGGTCAACCTACACAGCGGGGGAAAAGCCAGGACCACGCTGAGCCTTTTCGGGCAGTGGTACAAGCCAGTTGCGGAAGCCGACACCAGCGACCTAACACACGCACGTGCACCTACTAAAAGTGTCCTCGAGAGACATAGACCCAGCGACGGAGACCAGCACGCCAACCCTCTTAAAGCACCGTGAAAATGCTGCGACAGCCCGCAAACTCAAAGACCGCACGGACACAACATGGCTGAAGGGATCCAGCTCCTGCCCGAGGCAGACACTGGACTAGACCACAAGTGAACCATAAAGGGGCTGGTGCTCTGCCACTGACCTGGTCCGTACTCACCGAGGCTGTATTTAAGCTTTTGTACCCTTGGCTGCCACTGCACTCCACTATGCCTCATGGGCGAGCTTCATAGCACACAACAACTGACTCCCATTTGGCTGGAGAGGGATTAATCGGGGGTGGAAAAACCTGCATAGGTCTAAGCATTATGATAATGCCTTAAGTAAGAGCCTGTTAATTCTGTATTACTACTTGCTCTAGCTGGTATGCATGTAGCATTGAAATCATTAGTACACCTAGCATACCTTAAAAACGCAACTATAACATGCCTATGGTTATCTTTTTATTGCGCTTCATAATTAGTGCATGTGTATTTAACTTGAAACACAGATGCGCTTGCTGTTCTTAGAATGCTCATAACCATCTTGAGCCCAGCTACTTTACCACATAAGGGTGTACCTGTCCTAAACGTACTCTAATCCATTTTTTAGCTCAAACCTGTACACCTTCCACAGCAATAACCGTTATAGCCTTAATCTGTTATTTTTAATGTACCTTGTTATACAGTGGTTCTTGAGATATAATCTGTTCCAATATACATAAATATAAAATTGTGCAAGTTTCATAATGTACCTAAATGTTACAATTGACTGAAATGCATTGAAGGAATGCCGTTGGGGTACCTTCACATGTGAATGTTATATGAGCATGCACTGCAAAAATAAAGATTAAAAAATAAATAAATAAATAAAGCCAGTGTTTTTTTTTTTGACCTGAAAACAGATAAACTAATAAAAACATGTCAACATGTCAACACCCATTACAGATCATGTTGTATACATTATGAATGCACTCCCCTAACTTAAGAGTCACATACCTGAGTGCTCTTATCACAGCTGGTACTACTACTGTCCTTATTTCCCACATATTTTCTAACTCTTCTTTCAGTCCTTGATAGTTGTCCATCTTCTTAAGTTTTTTCTTCCTGATGTTGTAGTCACTTGGTATTCCACAACCACTGTAGTCTTCTGTTCGTTGTCTATCACCACAATGTCAGGTTGGGTGGCCAATACTTGCTTGTATTTCTGGTTCTGGAAGTCACAAGATCTTAGTCCTGTCATTCTAAACTACCTTTTGTGGTATCTCCCATCTGGACTTAGGCAGGTCTAGCCCATAGTCTGTGCAAATGTTTTGGTACACAATCCCAGCTTGGTTGTGCCTTTCAGTATATGCTGTTCCTGTTAACATCTTGCAACCGGCTCGACTATGTGCTGGATTGTCTCAGAGGCCTCTTTGCAAAGTCTGCACTTTGGGTCTTGCCTGGTGTGGTAGACCCTCATTTTTATTGATCAGGGGCTGAGTGCCTGTTCCTGTGCTGCTAGGATTTGTGTCTCAGTGCTGTCGTTGATTCCTGCCTTTTCCAACTATTGGTAGGATTTTGTCATGTGCGCCACATCCACTATATGCCAATGGTAAACCCTATGGAGAGGTTTGTCTTGCCATGGAACATCCTCTTTTTCTTCATCCTCTATTATGGCAGGAATACCAGGCTAAGAAGCACGTAAGAGACTGGACACAGATTCCAGGAAGCAAACATTATTTATTTGCAGCTGCAATGTTTCAGTCAGACTATTGTCTTCAAAGGACTAAACAACCCGTTACAACAGAACAAAGATTAAATATCATAAATGCCGTATTCCATACGTATACACAATTAAACCCTTACTGCAGCATATTATTAACAAGTTAACAAGGTATTACTCATCACTACATGTATTAGCTACTTGTAAGAATTCATGGCATTCCACATATGCGACCTGGTCCTGAGTGTTTATACAGCAATTTAATCACATAAGTTCCAGATGTTTCTGAGGCATCCAGTAGCCTCTATCACACTATCTGTTGAAGTCTCAGACATTCCCTTAGCAGTTCATCTTTGAGAGCCATCTTCATGATGTACTTGTGGCTTGACACTCATCAGGCCCTGACTTCTTTTCTTCCGGCTTGAGTACAGTCTCTGCATTCTGGATTTTGGGTGTAATCCTTCATTCATAGTGAGTAGTTTCTGGGTCTTGACATCCATAGTGACCAGTTCTTCTCTTGGCCGGTATTGCAGCTGGGTACCTGATTACTGGTAGGGCATATGTGTTAATGGCTTGAATCTTGTTCATGGCATTGAGCTGAGACTTCAGGACCTGTCTGACTCTCTGGAGATACGTGGATGTTGCTATCTTCCTTGTCTCTTCCTTGTGGTTGCCATGTGTTTGTGGTGCCCCCAAGTACTAGTAGCTCTTCTCCACATCTCCTATTTGGTTTTCTGGTACTTGAACTCCTTCTGTCCTGATCATCTTCCCTCTTTTTGCTATCACCTGCCCACACTTATCCAGACCAAACGACATTCTGATGTCCTTGATGTATATCTTAGCAAGGTGGATCAGTGAGTAAATATCCTACTCCTTCTTGGCATACAGCTTGATGCTGTCCCTGTAGAGTTGGTGGCTAATGTTTGCCCCACTCTTGAACTTGTATATGCATTCAGAGTTGTTTTCCACTTGCCCATTAAGTTCATGATGAAGGCTCATATTGTCTTGTTGAAATTGTATAGGGCCAAGCATTCCAGTATCCAAGTGTGAGGTATTGTGTCATAGGCATTCTTGCAGTCAATCCAGACAGTGCACAAATTGGTCTGTCTGGCCTTAAAATCCTGTGTGACTGCCTGGTCTACCAGTAGTTGGTTGTGTTTTGATCCTCTGGTGTTGTTTTCAATTCCCTTTTGAGCATTGGGTATGTACTGACTCATATAGAGGTTATGATGCCTGGCAGGGCCTTCCATATTGTGGAGAGGCAGGTGCTTGGTTAGTAGTTAGATTATGTTGTTCCCTTGTGAGGGTCCATCATGACCAGAAGTTCTTCCAGTACTGTTCAGTCTTGGGTAGATACATTGTGGTTCCCCTGCAGCTGTGCATACATCATGGATGGGTCTTTGGTAAACAGGACATTGATTTTTTTTAACATCTGCTACTCTGGTGTATCTGCTCAATCTGGTTGCCAGTGCTGTCATTCTTTGCTTAACTGTTTTCAGTGCTTCTGGTATGGACATATCATTGTATTTCTTCAGTAGCAAGGGTATATCCTTGATCTTTCCACCTCTGTGAAGTTGGTCCAGCTTACTAACTTCTTTCCATGTTGTCTTTATCTTGGCTTCCAGTTGTAGTCTCCATGGTTGGCAATGCTTCTCTTTGAGGCCAATCTTGTACTTAAGCATCTAGAGAACTACTAATGGTGTGGCATATATGAGCCTGTTGGTCTCTGTGAACGTGTGGATTGGAATTGTGAACAGTGCCTCATTAATTGCAGCTAGCATTCTGTCTGCTGGCAATTTTCCAGTGATTTTTGGTAGTTTTATCTGATGGTCAAGGGCTGCTAGCTTTTCTAAGATCATGTTTCTTATATCTGCTGTTATGCCATCTTGGGGCAGGGATTTAGGTTGGTTGCAGACCATTATAATATTAAGCAGTCCATAGCCACATGTATGCAGAATGTCTCAGGAAAAATGCCAGGATATTCTGACATTATGGTCACTGTTCTATCACCCATACAGATGCACAGTCTAGCAGTCAGCTCAGATATTGGCCTTAATTTAATATTTTCTGTATGCTTTTAAAACATTTTTTATATTTTTGGATAACATTTAAAATGTTAAAAACTTTAAAAATATTACAATAGTTTTCAAAATTTGAAATCATTTGAAGAGCTTTTCAAAATATATTCAATTTAGTCTATACTGGTAGATTATTATGGGCCATTCAGCCCCAACAGGTATAAATACTACTTGTAGTCTAGGGGGATAGAGTTTCCAGGTGCCTGTGGAGCGAAAATAAATCCTGAAAGCCCTCCAGCAGTGATTGAAAGTGTTCCTAATTAGTATTTGGAATTCATACCCAGTTTCTGTAAAATATAATAATTAACACAATGGTACCTTTAGGATCCCACCTGGAGCATATAATTTCCACAGAGTGACTGGTAAAACATTCAAACACTGCTCAAATTGATATGAGTCATCTGGAAGCATAGTGACCTGGCAACCTTCTTATGGACTCAGGTTGATCTTTATCACAAACTGCATAAAGAACTTGCATAGTAGTTTGGTAGAATACCCAAAATTATATCTAGTCTGGCGCCAGAATGCTGCACAGAATTCACACTAGCCAGCCCAGAACTTGTGTTTTGGGCGCGCTTATGATGCCCCAATGATGCAGCTATAGGTGGAGTTACACCTATGGTAGCACAGGGGTTAAACTTTGTATGTGTAGTGGTTTATAGAGAAATGCTGTACATATTCAAATCGGTGAAGTGGTTATGGTGTTTAGAGTAACCCTTTAAAGCTTATTTTCAGGTTTTTGGATTTTATTTATTTTTTGCTCTTCCAAAGCACTCTTGCTGTGACGAAGCACAATCTTTTAATTAAAATTGTATCATTTTAGAATTTAATAATTTTGTCTTTTCAGTAAAATTATATTTCTAAAAAGAGAAATGTACTTTCATTTTACTTACATTAAAAACCAACATTACTGTGTTTTTAAATTTTAAATCTCTAGACATAAGTAGATTTCAAATTGCACTTCGGCTATGCTGTTTTTACAGTCAAAAAAGTACAAACTATTACAATTCTGACATTCCTCCTGAGGGGTACATTAGGCTCTCAGCATGCTTATACCATTCTACAAGCTTTCCTTCAATGTCCTAACACTTTAGTAAATGACTAAGTTTCCCAGATGTCGGCGGCTGACAGCACGGGTGACAGTGTCACTTGGCTTAAATTATCTTGCATTCCTTCAAGAGACTTCCTTAGTAGACTTGAACACAGGGTGATCTTCTCCAGGAGTGATTGTTACAGAATAGAGGGCACTTCAAGGTCATACTTTGTCTGTGTACCAACAGAATAGAACTAAGTTGCTACAAGAACAAAATTAGATTCTTGGTGTTAGGGATGAACTTAAAAGAAGCAAACAGAAGCAACTACCCTCTCTCGAAGCTAAAATAGATTTTCTAGCAAATATGCTGTTCTCTTTTCCATTGAGTTCCTGCATTCTACATAAAACAACAGAAATGTTGGAAATTATAAGAACATTGTCAATGATAAGGGTTACAAAGGGTCAGAAATGTATTAAAATCCCCAATGACAGAAAAAAAGGTTTTCATTCACACATTTACATTTGCAATACTGCCTGGAAACATGTCCTATTCAAAAAGAGTCTGTCTCCATTATTGGCTTTAGCGATCTTGTAAAAAAATAAAAATAAAGCTACTATGTAATTATAGGGAGATTTATTATTCAACTCTGTATCTGTATCTGCAGATAGAGAAATTGTCATGATAAAAGCACCCGTCAATCATTATTTTTACTCACATAGAAACCAATGGAAAAAACAAACAAACAATAATGCAATAACCTTCCTGATGTATGCTTATAAAAAAAGATACATACAGTATAAAATATGCCATCATCTTTTTGTTGGGAGTCCAGAGTACCCTCATACGACCATAGGGTAATTAGATCCTCTTTGAAAAAAAAAAGTAAGCATGTGGGGTTCTTCAGGATCCTCTAATGACAATGGAAAGATAAACATTGTGCTCATCCATCAAGAAAGTAAATAACTAGATAGAAGATCATAATCGTACAGGTGGGACCATGCTTTCCTATGAGACTGGCTGAATGTGCGCGCGGCTCTTGCCGCGCATGTGCATTCAGTCGATGACGGCAGAAGAAGGAGGAGATTCCCCAGCGCTGGAAAAAGGGAAGATTTTAACCCCTTCCTCACCCTAGAGCCCGGTGGGAGGGGAGCCCACGAGTATGTTTTCCTGGCACTATAGTGGTCCTTTAAGTAGCCTTGTAAAATTTAAAACTATTTTTATGTGTGCACTGTTTTTATATATACACATTTTGGTCTCCACGGCAGAACCATTCCTGTGAAATGCATGTTCCATGTGTGATCCCAATTCCTTTTTTGTAATTACTAAGCACATGATAATACATACACTTATTTAATTACCCTGGTGCTATAGGATTGGAAGAACGTGTATACATATTATTAGGAATATATGTATCATCCCTAATTTAATTAAATATACTCTATATAAAGAGATCACTCCAACTATTACAACAAATAAAACAGAGGTCCAAATAAAAACAATTTATAAATTATAACCCAAGCCCTTCAGAAATTAGGAGAACAGACTACTAACACAAAGTTATTGGTATTTGCATGCCCAGGCAGCCTCTGATTGGTTAATCTCTGATGTTGTGCGATATGCTTCCTACCAATTGCAATGCAGCATTGAGCATGCAAAAACAAGGGCCTTCAAAGGCTTGATCCCTGTTATCTATTGGTTTCAAAGTACTGAAGTCAGTGTTAGAATTTAATGAATCTTGCAGGACTGTACACATTGTTTATGTAGTGCTGCATTTTGAGTGGCTGGATGAAAGGTTAATTAACCTATATTGTTTATTAACCTTTCATCCCAATGCAAAATGATTGATATTTGAGGAAATGTTTCCACCTGAATCATTTGTGCAACCCCTGTACATTTTTTTAAGGAGGTAGAACTCCTCATCTTTTTCCATCAGTTCTGGGGAGGCATCTCTGAGTAGCAAACTCCCTTCCCTGGTGTGCGGTTGTCCTTACCCCCTCATTCGTTTCATGAAAGGACGGTGTGTTATAACACTGTTATAACACTTCAAACAACAACCTTCCCTGGCTGTTAACCGCAAATTGGTGATTAACTCAAGTGCTTTCCTTGGGTGGCTGCCATTCGTATAACCGAACGCACGTGGTCCAGTGCATGGCGGCCCTTTTGTCTCCCAAACGCAGGCAGCAGTACTGGGTCTTCAAATGCCTGGAACTGTTTTCAGCCTCTTGTTTCTGCGAATCCAGGCAAGGATGATACAGCTGCCTGTCCCACTTCCCGACCACCTAGACAAACGGCGTTCAGGAGATAGGATCTATCGAAACGGGGGGAGCATTCGCTTCGTAGCAGCCAGAGTTAGCATTCTTCAGTGTTTGCACAGGAACCCCCGAAAGCCGACCAGCCACTCTACCCAATTCTCTGGAACTGTTTTGGGCTATCACCTCATGGCCGGTTGGTCAAAGTTGCGTCCGACGATAACTTTTGTTCTACCAAACCGATCTGAGTGCTTTTTGGATACATTGTGCGCTCAGGTCAGGGCTATTCTTAAATATGATTTTTGTGGGGTTCCTGTACTGTTTACATATATTTTGGGGCTATATTAACAATAGATGTAAGTTTCTGTATTTGAGAGATAATTGAGTTATACTAATTGGAGCTCAATTATCTCTCAAACACAAAGGCTCTTGGGAAAGAAAACCTTGTATTCTTGACTGAGAAACCCCATGCTAGGGGCGACATATAGAACCCTTGTGTGTGATAAAATCAGTTATACTCCCAAAACTGTGTGTCGTCCAGTTGCTAGGGAGAAGGTGGCTATTCACTTGGCTATTTCTTGTTCCTGATTTCCTAAATTCCTAATCATAGCACTCTGCTCAGGTACCCTCTCAGCAGTCTCAATCAGAGAGCTTGTTGGCAAAATGATGCTCATAAAACTAGTAAAATGCACCTAGCAAAATACAGTAGATTAACTTAAAAAAGAAATGTATACTTTTGTGCAATGTAATTGTTATTACAGTTATGATATAGCTATAATTATATAGTTAAAATTCCAGTATACAAAAATTAAAAACAGGAAAAAAAATTGATTGGAAAAAGTAATGCACACTTTGTAATATTAGCTGCTGACTGTTAAAAATACATGAAAGCTTTTAATATATAATTATGTTTTTGTTTATCTACCCCTTTCATGTACAAATTATTTGAAACAGTTTTGAAAAAAAAATTTTTGTACTATTTTCATAGTTTTTTCTCTTGAACTAATTGTTAGGTGGAATTGAATGGACACTGGCAATGTACGTAACCACTTCATCTCACTGAATGATTTAGAATTGGTTTGAAGTGGATCCCCAGCAGTGCACAGCTCAACCCATTCTTTAAAACTTTGACAATTCGAACGCCACTTTAACATTGGATATTTACGCAAACAGCCCCGTTCGTGCGTTTGAACTGCATTGAAACTATGTGAAATAGACCAACTGCACAGTCCAAATCTGTGGAACTATTTTGGGCATGAAAGCCATGCTTGCAGTCGGTCTATATGACTTCAAGGAATTTCCTGAACCCCTGCTCTGATCTGGGTGATTTCTGGATATGTTGTTCACCCAGATCAGGGCTATTCAGGGGTATGTGGTGTTTTGGGGAGTTTTATGTGTTTTGTGAAAAATTAGTTTTTTCTGCTTAGGGACAATTGAGTTAATTACAGTATCTTGCTTAATTATCTCCCAAGCAGAGGGAAGGGTTTGTGTACATTATCTGGGACTGCCTAACTGTACAAGTCTGTCCTGATTGGCTTTGTAACTTTGTATCCTGTATTCCACAAGGTCCACGTGGATGGTAACCTTGTGGGAAAAACCTGTATATAAGAGACAATAAACCTTCAGACTGCTGAGTTCCTGTTTTACCCTCAACATAGAGCCTTGTCTCATGTGTGGAGGAAAAGGCTGCATCTACACTGGGGGATTGCTTTATGCTGTATACTCCCCTTGCTATAATCACTAAGCTCTTTTAAGAGCTTGTTCCTGCTTCGCTCTCTGAAGGAAGAGAGTTTCCCCCACTGGAGCCTGGATCCTTGTCCTAGGTCCTGGGTGGGTAGGAGATTGCGAGACCCCACCCAAGCTGCGGCGGTTTGTGGGGTCTGCAGTGCTTATGGTGTCAAATGGAGTGCTTGGAGCCCTCGGGAAGCACTAGCAGCATCCATTAACGGAGGTACCTAGTCGGGGTGCCAGGGGATCCGTTACACTAGATATCACTGTACTGTGTACCTGTATTCTACATAGAGCAGTGGGGGGGAGGGGGGTGCAGCAGCCCTATAAACTATAAAGTATTGTTTGGTGTGAAATGTATTCTGTGTATTAATCAAGTTAAATGCTGCAACATGTATGCCCACCTGCTGTGGGAGCCAGCAAGTCTATCTACTACAGCAAAGGGCTGTGTTGATGTAACCAGAGATTGCTCTGAAGGGACAGGGGACCAACCAAGATAATCTTTTGTTGTGATGGTGTGTTGGCACAGGGGGAAATGGTAACTGGTGTAAGCAATCACTTTGTTGCTTTGAAGTTCTTTCTTTGTGACCTGTTCTGTATTCCCATTAGTGAAAGTTTTTTGTAATTGTATGGAGACCCCGTGCTGGGGTCTGTGGACAAATTGGCTATACCATGTTCCATTAAACAGTTCAGTTGACTCCCAGGACTATTTTTTGTCTGGTTACTGGGAGAATGGATGTCTGCTTGTGTTAATGGTTCCAGAGTGGCTGAAGAAATTAGCAGAAGTAACTAGTCGGGTTACCCATGGTCCACTACATTTACACTCCATGCACCAAAACAACTTAATCTAAATGAAGTTGTTATGGTGCCAGGTGGCTCCTGGAGTCACTCTTACCTCAAGTGGTAAACTGTATAACCCCAAAATTGCCTCCAGCGACAATGATCACTCCCGCCGTGCACTCAGAGGTTAATTTTACAGCTGATTTTATTAGAAAAAGTGCAACATTTCAAGATTTTCAAGATTTTTTTTTAGAAAAATCTCTTTGAGATCGAAACATTGCACTTTTTCCAATAAAATCTTCTGCAAAATTAACCTCTGAGTGCCTGGACCACAAATTTTTTACAGTGGGGATATCCAGCCCCAGGTCTGGTAGCACCAGGATCCCAGCAAGAGTGCGGTATGCCATGCGGCATCCCACTTCTGAGTTTTCAGATTCAGGAAGTATGGAGTGCGCCAGGAAGGGATGCCACTTATTGGCTGAGAGGTGTCAGCTGACTCTCTCAACCAACCAGTAACTCCCCATTCACTAAACTGGCGTGGAAATAAATTTACCTTTTCCAAGCCAGTTCTGTTAAGGGTGAGTCACTGATTGGCTGAGAGCATCAGCTGAATGCTCTGACCAATCAGCAGCACCCCTGCCTGGGAACATTCCACGCTTCCTGAATCTGAAAAATCAGAACCTGGAAGCTGTTGGGGTAGTGGACATCGCCACTGGAGGCAAGAGTAAGAGAGCCTTTAAGTAAGAGGGTCTCCATTTAGATTAAGTTGTTTTGGTGCCTTGAGTTAAAATGTGCCCAAGCAACAATAGGCAATAGTGATTGGCTAAAAGTGTTAGTTGACTGCTGATCATTGCTGGTAAGAATCTTTGGGGGGTGTTTTATTTTGAGTATAAATTTGGAGGAGTGTTGGATGATTAAACTCTAGGGCAAGCATGTCAAACTCAAAGTCTAGCACAGGCCAAATAAACAAGGTTTAAGTTCATAGGAACATAGGTTTATTGTAAAATGAATAGTATATAAAAAAAGAACCCAGCATCACCCACTACTAAACTACAGCACCCCCCTCTACTAAATCCTAGTGCCCCCTCTACTAAATTCTAGTCCCCTCCTCTACTAAATCCCAGCACCCACCTCTAGCCAACAAGCAGACTCCACTCACATTGCCGCTGCTAGTATGCGACTCTGGAGTCCGGCCTCTGGTATACCATAAATGGCGCCATCCGCACCTTGTGTCATAGCGGATCCTCACGCTACTTCTTGAAACCCTGTGAAGGTAGAGCACGTCAACGTCACGTCACAATGTGACGTGGCATTGCATGTCTCCATGCACCTCCAGGTACTCCACTGTCCAGCTGTGGCCATTGCAACACAGACCGACACACACACACACTCACTGAAACACACACAGACATACTCACTGACAGACACACACACACACAAGACACACACACTCACTGACAGACACACACACACTGACAGACACACAGATAGACACACACACTGACAGACACACTCACTGACAGACACAGACAGACACACTCACTGACCAACACACAGGGCCGGCCTTAGGGGTCTGCAAGCTATCCGGCCACACAGGGTGCCATGGACCAGAGGGCACCATGTGGCTGACCCACCTCACTCATGGCCGGGTGACAGGAGTGCAGGGGAGCTTAAATAGGTACCCGGGTGGAGGATTTCATTATTCTCCACCCAAGTCTATAAAGAAAAACATTGAGGTGGTGGGGGCGGGGCTTAACAAGCCGCAGGGATGGGGCTTATCATGAGGCAGAGGCGGGGCTAATACCTATCCTAAGCCCCTGGTAACTGCTGCACAGGAAGAGAGAAAAGAAGAATGGAAGCCCTGCTTCCCCAACATCCAGCATCTAGCCATAATGGAAAGAGGTAAGTGTTTGTGTGTGACTGTGACTGCCTCCCTGTGTGTGTGTGTGTGTGTGTGTGACTGCCTGCCTGTGTGTTAATGTTTGCCTGTTTGTGTGACTGATTGCCTGGGTGCCTGTCTGCCTGTATGTGTGACTGCTTGCCTGCCTGTGTGTGTGACTGTCTGTCTGACTGCCTGACTGTGTGTAACTGCCTGCATGTGTGTGTGACTGTCCGTCTGACCTCCTGTGTGTGACTGTTTGCCTGCCTGTGTGTGTGTGTGTGTGTGTATGTGTGGCTGTCTGTCTGTGTGACTGTCTGCCTGCCTGTATGTGTGTGTTCCTGTCTGTCTGAGTGACTGCCTGCCTGTGTGTGTGTGTGACTGTCCGTCTGACTGCCTGTGTGTGACTGTTTGCCTGTGTGTGTTTGTGACTGCCTGTGTGTGTGTGTGTGTCTGTCTGTCTGCCTGCCTGTGTGTGTGTGAGACTGTCTATCTGTGTGACTGCCTGCCTGTGTGTGTGTGACTGTCTGTCTATGTGACTGCCTGTCTGTGTGTGTGACTGTCTGTCTGTGTGACTGACTGCCTGTGTGTGTGTGTGTGTGTGTTACTGTCTGTGTGTGTGACTGTCTGCCTGCCTGTGTGTGTGACTTCCTGCCTGTGTATGTGACTGTAACTGTGTTTGACTCCAATTGTGTGTGTCGCAGTATCTTTGCTGTTGTGTGTGCCTGTGCCTGTATGTGTGACTATCTGCCTTTAACTGAGAGTGTGTGTGTGCCTATCAGCATGCGTGAGTGTCTGCATGTTTATAACCGATTGTGTATGACTGTCTGCTTGTAATGGAGTATGTGGGACTGTCTCCTTGTGACTGTGTGTGTGACTGTGTGCCTGTAACTGTGTGTGACTGTCTGCCTTTAACTGTGTGTTTGGCTCTGTGACTGTCTGACTGTAACTGAGCATGTGTGACTGCCTGTGACTGTGTGTGTGTGACTGTCTACCTGTAACTGAGCATGTCTGACTGTCTGCTTGTAACTGTTTGTGTGACTGTCTGCCTGTGCCTGTGTGTGACTCTATACAGGCAACTTGGTGGTGGGGCGCCTGTAACGGCACCCCGGATAGGAGAAGGGGTTAATGCCGCCAAGGTTGTTCTTTTCCCCAAATACAAGTCAGCTACCGAACACTCCTAAGCACTGAACAGGAATCATACAAATTATACCCCCAAGCATGAGACGAGGCTCTGTGTTGAGAGTCAAGCAGGATCTGTTTAATGGTGGCCACATATCAGCCTTTTATGCAGGTCTTCCAGCAAGGGACAGTCCCATAGGGACCTTGTGGAAGACTGAAACATTTTTACAGTATCCAATCACATACAGTCACAATATGAAAACACATATTGTCAGGTTACCCATGTGTGAACACAAACAGTGCAACTCCTCCTCTCTATCCTGGAGATAATTGGGTTAAGTGCCGGAAGTAACTCAATTACCTCCAGGTATAGAGAATATTACCATTTTACAATAATGGTAAAAACACATATATAATTCTTATTTTACCGAACGGTACCCCCACGTTTGACTTATCCCCAGATAGCTTGGATCGGAGCACTCAATATAACCGAACAGCACTCAGATCCCATACATACAGTCAAATCGCCATGGAGCTAAAGTGTGTTCGGCAGAAATAATGAGCTCCATGGGTCTAACTATCTGGGACAGTTCTGTTTGTGGATTGTCAATATACTGAAAGGCACTGCGTTCGTATGAACTGGAACGAAGAGATGGATGGTTGATGATCTCAGCGGTGTTTGTGGGAAACAGTGTCCGAAATTAGTTCCATGTGGTTGACGACTAACACCACTGGGTGTTCGACTGTCCAAGATGGCCACCGCCACGTGTCCGTTCATACGAACGATGACCACCCAGCAGACCGTTCGGGAGTTGGAAGTAGCTGCGATTAACCACAATGTTAATAAGGTCAGAAAGGTTAACGAGCAGCACACTTCCCTGCTGGGTGGCCCGCTATTTGGTAGTCAGGTCGTCTTTTAGGGAATGCAACTAGGAAACACACGAACCACCGGGGACTGGCGAACAAACAGACAAAATAGTATAAAATAATAATCCAGAGGCAGGGAGGTCTGCCACAGCACCATGAAGACTTTTCAGACAGGGCGCCTAGTGGCCTAAGGCCGGTTCTGCCAACACACAGACAGACACACTAACTGACAGACACACACACACACACACTCACTGACACACACAGACACACACATACTCACTGATACACACACACTCATGGACACACACAGACACACACACGTACTCACTGACAGACAGACAGACACCCACACACACACACTCACTGACAAACAGACACACAGACAGATACACACTCACTGACAGACACACACTGACACACACACTGAAAGACACACACGCTGACAGAGAGAGACACACACACATACATTTACACATTCCTGCGCACACTCACATCATTCCCTGGGGTCCAGTGGGGATCTTCTATCTGGGGATTTCCTTCCTGCTCCTCACTGCTCCCTCGCGTGCAGTTTGTGATGCCGGGCATCACTACAGAAGGCACACACGAGGGAGCAGTGAGGAGCAGGAAGACTGGGCTTCTCCAGCGACCTCTCCTCCCGGCCGGGTAAATTTTTGCAGACTAGGCACCTGCAATGTGGAGAAAGCAGGTGCCTACTCTGCTTTAACGCCAAGCATGTACTCGTGGCTTGCCGGGCCGCAAAAAATGTCCATCGTGGGCCGCACGTTTGACATGCTTGCTCTAGGGTTTTAGAGAATATGACTTTATATATGAATGCAATGGTTTATGCTTTATTAATTGTATATTTTGCTCATTCCTCAATATTAAATAAAGAATTATAAAAAAAAAGAACTGGTATGACGAAGAAAGAGTATACTTGCTGCCTTAGTCATATCTCCAGTGGGCTGTAGGTTCCTGTGTCACATATGGTTCAACACTGAATGGAGTAGCACAGAATTCCAGGCACTATAACTACTTCAGTGAGCTGAAATGGTTATAATGCCTAGATGGTCACTTTAAAGTAATGATGTGCATTGTCCAAGGAAGTGAGAACAGACTGATGAAAGAAAAATAAATCTCTATCAAATATTACTAGGGTCTGTGAACTCATTCTCATTGATTTTTAAATCAATTATATAGTAATAAGTTCTATTTAGTGATTTCTCTTAACCTTATCCATGGGTAAAACTTAGCAACAAACAAAGTTCTTGAAGTCATTGAAAATTCCTGACAACAATCAATTTGTTTATTGATTTTGACCCTCAGCTTGAGTCTTGCAATATAAGAATTACTTTTCAAAAGGCACCACATAATTTATTATTACTATTAATGTAAGTTTCTTAAATTAAACTAAAAGTCGAAACATTTTTTTGCCACAGATTATTCTCTTTGAAAATGCTATTTTGTTAGAGACATAATAGACTCTTACATTTCTGGTTTTCAATGTCATTGTAAATAAAAACATCTGTTGTCTTCGGTTTTTATTGCAAAAATGTCATTGAATAAAATAAAAAGTACCTCGTGGTAGAAATGATTGGTGAATATAGCCCCACAAACGCTGACCTTTTTGCTAGTTTCACATTGCAATTACTGATCAAGCCTTTCTGAAATAGCTCAGATCAAGGATGTCTGGTAAAAGCATGAGTTAGGTGATGGCAACATCTTTTAACCGAAATACTCCAACTAATTAAAAACACATGTGTAGGAAAATGCACAGTAAATGATGCATCAGGAGGAAGCATCAAACCGTGAAATATCGTGGTCACATCAGCAATTATAGCGATGGAGAACTGTGGACGGTGGATGATGTTTTCGATCACTACTTATATGAGAATTTATGACTTTTAAAATGGTTGTTGTAGTAAGAGATAACTAGGTTAGGAGGGCAGAATAAATTACTCTTCCTTCATCTCGCATACCCATAGAACAGCACATGTGCATAGACATAGAAAAGCAAGCAACAGATGGTATATCAGTATGGACTGGGATTATGTGGCTGTCTCTTGACATACTCTAGTGTTACATCAACTTCTGCAATGATGGTTATAGTCCACAATCTTTTAAGGCTGAAGTGTGGGGTAAAGAGTGCAATGGAATTAGTTTTCATAAAGATTTTCACTATTCTAAAAATGTAAGAGTTAAAGAAGTTCAACAAATGAATGTATTAAAAATGATGCCCACAAAGAAGGATAATCTGTTATACACACGATCAAACATGTAATATATTAAATACACAAGAACATATAAGATTCTCACAAAACAAATACAATTATATAAATAAACACATGCATTCACACTGTGTGCATACACATATGAACACATACATTACACATGCAAATGCATTCGCACACACATACAAATCCACACACTTCCAAATCCTTGCATGTATTAAAATATGCAAGAAACACATACACACAGAGCTATTAAGTAAATTGAATTGTTAGGACTTCAAATTAAATCCAAAGAGAATTACAAATGTAAGTCCAAAATAACTGAACTGGAAACAGAACTTGAATAAAACAATACACAGTGGCTAAACGTTTTAATTATACAAATAATAATAAAAATACTTGCCTTATTTTTGGTAAATGACTGCTATAAAAATGATAAAGAAAATGGGAAAACAATAGTGGAGATAAATTTGAGCAAATGTGGTTAAGTGGTTAATTAAACTCACAGAGGAAGAGCCTGTTGGCCACTTGGCCATTTTTATTATTATTTAGTATCTATTATACCTTTTATTAGTAATACCTTTTAGCGCTCCACCTATAAAAGGTGTGGGTTAAGAGATTGTTGAGCAAGTATACAAATATATCCCTCCCCCCATACCCTCCCCCCTCATTTAAAAAAAACCCCACACAGTTGTTGTTTTTTAATGTATTTAGCATTGAGCAGGGTTTGCATTTTTTTTTAATGTATTTAGCACTGAGCAGTCTTTGTGTGTTTAAATGTAAGCATGTTTTTGTATGAAGTATGTGTGATTGAATGTAGGGGTGTGTTTGCATGAAGTGTTGGCATTTGAATGCAGGCGTGCATTTGTTTTGTAATGTATTTTTTTAATATGGGCATGTGCTTTTATGTAGTGTTGATATTTGGATGCAGGGGTGTATCTGTGTGTAGTGTTGGCGAAATGCTGAGGTGTATGCACATATACACATATACTCAAATGTACACACTGGCACACATGCAGATACATAGACACACAGATGCACACACTGGCACATACAGATACACAGACACATAGGTATACACATGAAGATACATAGAAACACAGTCATGCACAGATACAGAAAAACACTGACACACAGACACACAGATATAAACACACATATTGATACAAACACACACTCTTACCTACACACATTGACATACATGTACAGAGTTACATAGGCACAGACACACATATAGATACATATATACAGACACACATACAGATATTAGTGTGTGTTTGTGTTTGTGTACTGTATGCAGTGTGTGTCTAGTGTATGCAGTGTGTATGTGTATAGTGTATGCAATGTGTGTGTATAGTGTGTGTGAAGTGTGTGCTTATAGTGTGTATGCTGTGTGTGTAGTGTATGCAGTGTGTGTGTATAGTGTGTATGCAGTGTGTATGTGTGTAGTGTGTATGCAGTGTGTGTGTGTATGCTGTGTGTGTATCATGTGTATGCAATGTGTGTATAGTGTGTATGCAGTGTGTGTGTGTATAGTGTGTATGCAGTGTGTGTGTGTGCATTGTTTGTGTGTTTGTGTGTGTCCCTCCCTGACTCTTACCTGTGTCCAGGGAGGGGGGAACTCTACATTCCCTGGTGGTCCAGTGGCACAGTATGGTTGCCCAATGAAGAGGGACCCAGGAGTCTCCACATCCAGCAGCAACATGTCCTCTGTTCTCACAATCCGCGAGAGCATTGCCACAGGTTGCCATAGCAATGCGTGGCAACGCTCTCGCAGATTGCGAGAACAGAGGACATGCTGATGCTGGTTGTGGAGATTCCTGCAAGCTGCATGTTAATACGCCCCGGGCACCCCCCTAGTGAGTGCCACGCGGGACAGACCGCACCCTCCACCCCCCCCTTAGTACGCCGCTGCTGGGCGGTGATTGGCAGGAACCCTCTTTTAGTTGAAAATGTTTTTACACCAAATAGCGGGACAGTGGCAGAAACCTGTATGCAATATAAAGGAATTGGTTATTTTGCCTTCAATGTCCCTTTAACGCATTCTTCTATTACACAATTGAATATTCTCAGTTATATATTCAGTGAACACTTTAATAAGTGCATCTATGTAATAACAGACTTAACCCTCTAGACTGTAAACTTGTTTGAGCAGAGCCCTCATCTACCTATTGTTTCTGTGTCAATGTGTAATTGTCTCGTTTATTGTAAATTCCCCCCCCCTCCCCCCCTTTCATAATATTGTAAAGAATTGGTTGGCACTAAATAAATACCAATAATAATAATAACAACCCTCTGGCTATATAAAGATCAATGGTTATAGCTCTTTACTTCATTCTTGATGCTAAAATGACACACAATGCCATTATTGTAATGCTGAACTAGTTAAGGATGACATGTGACTTGTGTAATTTGCAACGCCAGAATTGCATACTGCGTCACTTTTAGATGAGTGTAAGTCAACCATAAAGTCAATAGACAAATTAGACCATAGTTCATCGGGAACACGCCGTGATTGTAAGAGGCCACAAGGGACTTAATGTGGTACCTTATTCTGCATAGATATAATGCACACATTACCATACTGATTGACTTCTTTGTAGACTTCTGGCCACCAGAAGCTTCTGAAGATGGTGGCAAATGTCTTAAAGTGCCCTGGTTGACTTGCAACTTTAATATCATGAAGCAAAGTAAGTATGTCTTTCAAGGGTAAGGGTTTTGTGATCTGTGATGATCATGAAAAGATTCATAGTTTTTTAGGTAGTATCCATAAAAATGTAGTGGAGCAACAAATGATTATCTTGTGGAAAAGACAGCTCCCCGCATATTTCTGAAGCATTTACCTTGAAATTTAGAGACTAAAATGGGTTAGGACAGTGGCTGAAACAAAATCCTTTTTGAGCTGATCAAATGCCTGGATCAATTCAGGTATGTTGCCATAGATCTCTTAAAGGATTTTAGATTGAATGAAGATTTGACTGTGTCTGTGAGGTTATTCCATAAATTTGCTCTGTAAGAAAATGAGGATCGATCCACTGTTTGTTTTGTTTTGCGGTATGCTAAATAAAGTGCTGGTACTGGATTGGCGGTTGTAGGACGTGGAAACAGCTGGGAAGGGCATTCTACTCAGGTAGGGTGGCATCTTCCCAGAAAAGCTCTTATGCACAAGTCTGGAAAGATGAAGAGTGAGTTGTGTTTCCAGCAACAGTTTAACTCTTTCGACATGTCACAATGGTGGGTCAAGTAATTACATTCTAGTACAAAGCAGCAGAACAAATTAAACAATGTATTAAATTTATAAAGGTGGCTCAGGAGCATACATTACATCCCCATATTCAATGCCTGGCATTAACATTTGTTGCACTATCTGTTTCCTTACTGTAGGGCTTAGGCAGGATTTGTTTCTGTGAGGGCACCTAGTTTTGGATAAAGTTTTGAGGATAATTTTTCAATGTGAAGGCCAAAGTATAGATTGTGGTCTAGCAACATACCTAGATATATGAAAGAACAGACTGTGGTCAGTGTGCTATTTAAATTTGTTCAAATTTGTTGATACATAGTTGTGTATTTTGTAGTTTATGTAATTTAGGTATTTTCAAAGATCATTGAGACAGTTTTGTCAATGTTTAGGAAGAGTTTGATTATAGCAATCCAGTATCCAGGATGCAGTGTTTGTGTGTAAAAAATACATGCAGTGTGTGTTTGTAAGGGATAAATGCAATGTGTGTGTGTGTTTGGGGGTGTCACAGGTGTCTTACCTCAACATGCAGGAAAGAGGAATCCCACAAAAGGTGGATCCAAAAGACGTATTACCGAGCCTTAAAATGGCCAGACTTAATGTATAATACAACAAGAAACAGGGTCAAGATAAATCATGGACAGGAATAACAGAAATATTCAGAGTCAAGACAAAGCCGTGTCAGGATACTAGAAATCACGAGTCAAATACGAAGCCGAGGTCAGTATACCAGAAATCACGAGTCAAATACGAAGCCGAGGTAAAACACCGGATATCAAAAGGGAATCTCTAGGAGCACTAAATAAGGATCTAACATAAACTACAATAGGGCAATGAATGGGAGCTAAAACAAGCCTTAAATAGGCTTACATATGTTCTGATAGGTCCCCTTCATCACTACAATCCAATAAATATTAGGATTGCAATGATGACGTGGTCACTTTAAGACTGGGAGTGACGTCCCATCCACCTCTATATATAGACGCCCTGCCGCGAGGTCACGTAGTTCGGTCAGACCGCGCGGCAGGAGGAGGTCTGTGCCTGCTCAGTGGGGGTAAGCAATGCCATAAAGGGATACATACAGTATGTGTGTGTGCGTGTGTGAGAGAGAGAGAGAGAGAAAGTTTGTGGGGTAGGATAGGGACTGAATTTTGTGGGAGAGAGGGAAGAAGCTTTTTTTTTATTATTATTCTTTTTTTTCTTTTTTTAAAGATTCCCCTCCCTGATTCTTACTCTTGGCCAGTGAAGGAGGACACTAGCCTGTTGGTCCAGTGGTGCTCTAGTGGCTCAGCTTCTCAGCCTTCACCTTTGCTATGTAAAGGCTTCTCTTGTGAGCTCCATCACTATGTGGTATCAGAGCATTGCCGTGGTAACCCACAATAGCCAAACTGGTGGCCAGGGCCCCTTGCATGTGTATGGGTTGGAACCCCTCACAGCAGTCCTATTTCTTAGTGTTTATTTCACATAATTAGCACCTTAGAATGCTAGTTTGCTGTAATAAAGTGCTATCATATTGGAAATCTTACAATTTAGATACATCATCATTCTAATACACCAAATCATCCAATTATTTTCCTTTGGTAACCCACCATTCACTTTCAGTGCCAACTGTGCATTACATACATCAAACAAAGAAATGACACTCAAGGCACACACAGAGTGTTGTACATTAGTGCAGCACTACAAACTCTATAGGGATAGAAAATTGTAGAACATTTTCTGAGCAACACGTGCAGAGAGTGAGATGAAAGCATGTATTAACTACCAAAGCCCACAGCATCACACACATTATCAGGCTTAATTCTCCTGAAAGACTGTATTTGGTGTTGAAAGTCAAAGGATTACAAAATACAAGGGAATATTCATTAACTGTTTCAATACTACAGCACAGAGACATGCGTTACCATAAAGAGTTTCCTGCAAAATACCTAAGCAGCATAACAAAAAAGGGGGTTGCCGTGAATTGGATTGTCACATTCGTAATACAACATATCATATTCATTCTTCTTCAAACAATGTTAACGTTTTTTTTTTTTACCAGCACAGTATACATTCTGTGAGTCATATTTCACAAATAGCAATGCACTCTTCCCAAACTTCCCAAAATTAACACTGCACAGAGGGGCTGTGGAAGGGGCAAAAGAGACAGACCAGGGCTTGAGAGAGAGACACCTAGAGGGGCAGGGAGGACACAAAGAGACACAGAGGTGCTGGGGAAGGAACAAAAGAGACAGATAAAGGCTTTAACTACACCCAACTACACTCCAGTAACTAAAGTCTACTGGAGATTTAGTTGACTAAAATATACTGGCGATTTAGTTGACTAAAACTAGACTAAAACTAAAATAATTCAGATGACTAAAACTAGACTAAAACTAAAATGTTTTTTGAGTCAAAAGACTATGACAAAAACTAAACAGAAATTTGCCGCCAAAATTAACACTAGACCTGACTATAATTTGAATGCAGAATGACTAGGACAAGCTATGAAGTGAAAGCCATTTCCCCAAGTTCTTTCCCTAAGTGTAGCTATAAAACAGTATTTTGTAATTAAAAAGGCCAACTATTATATCCAATATACATTATGATTTTTAAATTCAGCCAATCTCTTTTTAAGTGTTGTGCTACCTAGTGGAATTCCCTTTGAAATGTTGTGTCTGTGCTGCTATATCGGTTCTGTAAGCTAGGATATATGTAAAGTTAAACAGTATAAGATCATATTATTATGTTATACACTTTCAAGGTAATAGGAGTAGGTAATGTGTAGAGTCCCACAAGGGGAAACCAACATAAGGATAGCTCCACTGTCATAGGCGTGCGCACGCGGTGTGCCAGGTGTGCCTAGGCACACCCTAATCCCCGTGGCACGCGCTATGTGCCTCCCTCCGTGGGCCGGTGAGGGAGATCCGACCCACAGGCAGGGAGGGAGGCAGGAGAGGACCCGGGGAGCTCTTGCCAGCAGCTCCGCCGGCTTCCTCTTGCGCGGTCGGATGGCAACTCTCAGATCTCACGAGAGTGAACTCTAGCCCCAGGGAAGGCAGGAGCACGGTCCCCCCGCTCCCTACATAAGGTAAGAAGGGAGGGGGGATATTAACTAAAGGGCCCCACACATTACACACAAACATACAGCACACATACATCACCCTTACACACACAGCACACACACACTAACAGCACCCTCACACTAACAACACCCTTACACACACAGCACCCTCACACATACACACACAGCAGACACTAACAGCACCCATACACACACAGCACCCTTACACACACAGCACCTTTACCACACTAACATCACCCTCACACACACAGCACCCTTATACACACAGCACCCTCACCCACACACACAAAGCACATATTAACTGCACCCTTACACACACAGCACCCTCACACACACTCACTAACAGCACCCTCACACATACACACACACAGCACACAGTAACAGCACCCTTACACACACAGCACCTTCACATACACACAGCGCCTTCACACACACACAGCGCCTTCACACACACAGCGCCTGCACACACACAGCGCCTTCACACACAGCACCTACATACACACACACAACACCTACACACAGCACCCTCACACACACAGAAGTGTGTGTGTGTTTATGTATGTGTATGTATATATATGTATATATATATATATATATATATATATACAAATATATATATATACGCGGCGTGTGTGTTTCTGCTTTAGGGTGCACACCCTTATACAATAGGCTGCGCACGCCTATGTCCACTGTATAAGAAATGAGGAAGGGAGGCCCTACTTTTAATCAATCTAAGGATTAAAAGGGATATGCAAACAAAAAGTATAACTTGAAAAAAAGGGAGATCTACTAAACGATGCCCAAGGGATCAATTGTCTGGAGTACTAGCTAGCATCTAAGTTCCAGTTCCCCTAGTGTCCAACTGACAGGAAGGTAGTGTAAACGAGGTTAGGGAGAGAGAAGAGGCACAGGGTCCCCAGAGAACAAGGGACTGGGTAATCAGGTCTAAAAGCAGATGAAAAGCCTCACACAAAAAAAAATCAAAAAAAAATCTCTCAATACACCCTAAAAGTTACCTCGACACCGTGGTCTAACCACTAGTGTCTACCTGAACCAACTCTCCCTACTAAAGTTATAAATAAATAAATAAACACCTAAAAATCAATAACCATAGTGGTAACAAAAATAAAAAAGTGCTACCAAGTGCAGAGATTAAAGAAAGAGAAAACGCCCGACGCGCGTTTCAGCGTGTTCAAAACGCCGTTGTCAAGAATCAGTTTGTAGAACTTGCTCATTATTGTATATTTTGATTATTTTATCCATCGTAAATTTCTTATATACCCAAGAGAATGAATAAAATAACTGCCTAAAATACCCAACACAATATATCATTTATTTACATATGAAGATAAGGCATATACTAATAAATGAATGCTGTTGCTATTCTTATTTTTTAGTGATTATTTTACATTATTAATAGGAGTGGTTTTTACACTATTAATATCTTAAGTGCTAGCATCAGACCAAAATCACAGCCGCTTTTTAAGCACTCCTTTGTAGATGTGCTATCTCCTGCCCACTATGGAGGTTTTGACGATTTTCAATCTTTTCAAACACTTGCAAGTTAATTGTACCTCTTCTTCTAGTCTCTGAACATGCATTTTGTTGTGAAAAAGCAGCCGCTGCGCTTGATGGTCCTTGATTTTGGTAAATGGCATCATTAAGTAATTTTTGTGCTTTTTAGCATGAGAGAATTCTTATCACATTTCCTGCTATGCTGAATTTGAGATTTCGCCGGGAAACAAAAAGAAAAAAAAAACGAAGAAAGAAGAATTACCAATATTATGTGATCTAAACTTATATTGTGAGTTGCTTTATTTCAAGTAAAAGGGATTTCTTTTCAGAAAGTGCCATGAATAGGTGTAAAATAAAAGTTACACTTTATTTCCATAAAAACGAAAAGTTGTGATATTGAGTGGGCTCTAACAGCTTCATCTCACAAAAGAAGAGTAAAAAAATGAAACCACTTTTCTAGAATATTAATATTTACCTTGTTGCAGTTAAAAAGAAATCATAACATACCCACCAAACTGACAAGAGTTAAACTTGACTCCCAAATAATAGTAACAAACATTTTCTGTTATGTAAAAACAATACTTCTGGAAGATTTTATTTCAAACTGTTCTGTCTCCTATGGGAGCTGTCTTGATTCACTTTCACCGATGGATTACATCCCTGTCCCATTTTACAAATTGGTCTATTGATTAATTAAGCTTTTTGCATTTACTTGTGCATTTTAAGTCTCCCATCTTCTCTCTCCCATCCATCCTTGTCTCTCTCTCGTGACTCATTCATCTTTGACTCTAAGCTGCTGTTTGGTTTTTCATTTTAATGTTCCTTATTGTATGCGTGATAGTCCTATCAATTACACATTTGATCTTGAACAAGCTGCTATAGCTCCATGTATCAAATAAGTGGACAGGACGTCGAGCTTGGCAGCAAAAATTCAAGAATGGTCAGCGTTGACATGTCAAGATGTTTTTTTGTTTTAAATATTATAAGAACCAATACAGGTATTAAAGATTGTTTTTCTTTTAATTCTAATAAAAGCACAGTGATGAAGATCATATTTTAACCCTTGCTAACTAACAACCCTTCGGTATGACCCATTAATTGGAGATACTAGGTTTAACCCTGCAAGGATTCAATTGTTTGCTGTTTGTAACCAAGCCAGTTTATAGAAGAATTAATTAAATGCTGTCTTTGAGACTTTGTCTTTGATTTTGTTAAAGTAGATACCATCAATAAAACACCTGGCAAAGAGGTTACAAAGTGAAACATGGGTTAAGACTTTGTTCTGTTGAAAATGTGAGGTTACATTTGATTAAATTGCAGCAAACAGACAAAAGCTTAGAGGAACAAACAAGAACAGACAATAGCTTAAAGGAACTCAGTAGCTTGCCCTTCAGTAAATCCCTGTTCAGGTCTCAAAATAGTTTTTGCTCACTCATGCCATTACAGAGAGAACCAATTCCAAGGCATATCAGGCTAATCCCATCCATAAGGGCAGTCTAGAACCAAAATTCCGACAGGTCCTCCCTGCACGAGACATTCAGCAACCTCAGACAATTGTTTTGGTCTTCTTTGGACCCCATCAGTCTGGATTACCCTTTTGAACTTGGAGAGAGCCAAGTTAATTAATTGCAACAAAACCAGAGAATATGAGAACTCTGAGAAAAAAACCTTTTGATTGAATGTCATATTCGGTACTCTCTCCTTTCCCCTCACATGCTGGCGGCAGAGACAAGCTCTGACAGCCAGGGCAGAGGAACATGAAAATACATAGATGCGGCCCATGCTACAATTTCACCCCAAATACCACATCTTAGAAATGAGGCATCGTATTTTAGAGACACAATAATTTGAAGATGCTTTTGTGCTAATGAACAGGGCCGTCTTTAACGCGGGGCAAACGGGGCAGCTGCCCCGGGCCCAGTTTCTCTTGGGGGGCCCGAGGCACCTGCCCCGTGGGCCCCGCTGACCCCGGCGGGCGGGTGGCCGGTCGGGCAGGAAGGCGGGCGCGCGAGGGAGCACTCACTGCTTCCTCTTCAGCTCCCTCGCGCACCGCACTGATGCCGGAGCCGGAAGATGACGTCATCTTCCGGCGCCGGCATCCCTACGCGGCGCGCGAGGGAGCTGAAGAGGAAGCAGTGAGTGCTCCCTCGCGCGCCCGCCCTCCTGCCCGACCGGCCACCCGCCCAGGAGCCCAGCAGCAGCACCACTGGACCCCAGGGAATCCCCCCAGCACTCAAAAAGGTAACGAGGCTGGGGGGATTACATTTAAAAAAAAAAATGTGTGTGTGTTTGTGTGTTAGTGTATGTGTTTGTTTGTGTGTGTGTGTTAGTGTGTGTGTTTGCGTGTTAGTCTATGTGTTTGTGTGTGTATGTGTGTGTTTGTTTGTGTGTTAGTGTATATGTGTGTTAGTGTATGTGTGTGTTAGTGTATGTGTGTGTTAGTGTTTGTGTGTTAGTGTTTGTATGTGTGTGTTTGTGTGTGTTAGTGTATGTGTGTTAGTGTGTGTTAGTGTATGTGTTTGTGTGTTAGTGTATGTGTGTGTTAGTGTATGTATGTGTGTGTTTATGTGTGTTAGTGTGTGTGTTTGTGTGTTAGTATGTGTGTGTGTGTGTTTGTGTGTGTGTGTTTGTGTGTGTGTGTTTGTGTGTGTGTGTGTGTTTGTGTGTGTGTGTTAGTGTATGTGTGTGTTAGTGTATGTATGTGTGTTTATGTGTGTTAGTGTGTGTGTTTGTGTGTGTGTGTTTGTGTGTGTGTGTGTGTTTGTGTGTGTGTGTGTGTGTTAGTGTATGTGTGTGTTAGTGTATGTGTGTGTGTCAGCATGTCTGTGTGTGTGTCAGTATGTCTGTTCGTGTGTCAGTATATATGTGTGTGTATATCTGTGTGTGTCAGTATGTATGTGTCAGTATGTCTGTCAAGTATGTCTGTTAGTGCATGTGTATGCATGTGTCAGTATATCTGTCTGTGTGTGTGTGTGTCCAGTATATCAGTCTGTGTGTGTCAGTGTATGTGCCTGTGTGTGTGTGTCAGTATTTCTCAGTGTATGTGGGTGTCAGTATATCTGTCAGTGTGTGGGTGTCAGTATTTCTGTCAGTGTATGTGTGTCAGTATGTTGATCAGTGTATGTGCCTGTGTGTGTATGTCAGTATTTCTCAGTGTATGTGGGTGTCAGTATATCTGCCAGTGTGTGGGTGTCAGTATTTCTGTCAGTGTATGTGTGTCAGTATGTTGATCAGTGTATGTGTCTGTGTGTGTGTGTCAGTATGTCGGTATATGTGTCTGTGTGTCAGTATGTCTGTATATGTGCCTGTGTCAGTATGTCTGTCAGTACGCCTACCAGTGTATGTGTCTGTGTGTGTGTCAATATATGTACCTGTGTCAGTGTGTCTGTCAGTGTATGTGCCTGTTTATCTGTATGTAGTCAGTGTATGTATCTGTGTATCTGCTTGTGCGTCAGAGTGTGTACCTGTGCATCTGAGCCGCAACTTTAAATACAAATACACCCCTCCATTCAAACTTCAACACTACATATAAAACACACTCCTGCATTGAAACGTCAACACTACATACAAGCACACTCCTACATTCAAAAACAAACACTACACATAAATGCACACTTGCATTCAAACTCCAGTACCACATACAAACACATTCACACAAACATACTCCATACAAACACATGCTTACATTCAAACATACTAACATGGCTCAGTGCTAAATACAACCCTGCAAGCATGGGAAATTGGTAGAGTCCCAGCTGTCAAAGCATTGTTGGAGTTGCACGACAGATGGGGTTCTACCTTTAGTCCAACCTTGCAATTGGGGGTCCCAATAAAATTCATTCTACTTTAGTACCGCCACTGCGTTGGGATGGATGCCGTGATTGCATACCAGGGAGTGAGGGGCGAGAGCGGCAGGGCACAGGGGGCCCAAGCAAACACTTGCCCAGGGTCCATTCGTTATTAAAGACGGCCCTGCTAATGAATTGTATATGTTTTTCTCCTAATACATAGTGGGTACTAAATTTGGAATCAAATGTATGTCTAATGTTGCCTATTTTCAAGAAATGAATATATTTATTGGGGTGGTAGCACAAATATGCTTATATCAGGGGCAGGAATTGTAATCAAGCACATTAGTTACATTGAGCAAATATAGCGTTGAATAGAAAAAAAGGGTTAAAGAAGTAGAATGCAATTAGTACATGTGTTCAGAAATAATAAACTTCAGGGAAATTGTCATCTACTCTTTGTGCTAATCAATTCCCCTCCTCATTTCCTGTTCACCCCCATCTCAAGGAACCGAGTTGCATATTGAGATCAGTGCTCACATGACCTGCATTGACTAAATGCAACCTAAATAACTATTTTTATACAAGTGACCGCATCATAAATGATGGAACTGTTCATTCCTTCACTGTGTCAGAGATCAAAGAGCGTGACTTTAATCTATATCTAAAATGCTGTGCTAATGAGACTGCATATTACTCTCTTTGGTAGAGTGAGACATGGCGACTCCATGCAAGTCTCTTTATGCCCATTAAAAGAAGCCAGCTTGTTGTCAATTTAGTGATCCTATCCCTCCTTGTGTCTAGCATGGCACATATAATTTGAATTGACAACGAGTCATAGTGACACATCGATTCTCAGACCCTTATATTTACTACTTGATTTACTGCTTAGAGTGTATTTATTTTCTCTTTGATCTCCAGAACAGGTAATCCATGAGCCTATATTGTATTGAAATGTGTGTACAATGACTAACAAAGGTTGAGGGGAAGGTTAGCTATGCTCACATAACTCCATCAGTGTAGAATATTATAGGAAATAGAATGTGAACATTCTTGCAACTAGCTGGGAATTGTTACAGAGCAATACTGAATAACTTGGTACATTGTGGCTTGCACTATTAATGTCCATTATTAATGGATCTATTAACGGCATTAAACGTGGTATTTTCATAAGGAAGTGAACGCTCTTGAATACACATATATTTCTTTATCTAAGTGTGGCAGTTTTAAATAAAAAAATTAGAGTCAAACTAAATCAATCACTTATTTTCGTGCAATAAATACCGTGTGCGCTTTTTAAAAATAACTATCTTTTTTGTTCATGTGGTTTATGATCATATAATCTGAAATGAGTATAAAGTGCCCTAGTCATGAGGACATGTTGTCCTAATTAAAGCACACATTCCAGCTATACCCTGTGATAGTAAAATTATGTATTTGATACATTTTCTTCCATTATTTGACTGTACATCTCTGCTATGGACCTAAAGTTGTTGATTACACATATAGTGCTGGCTAAATGTACAATGGTGACACTCCCATATGCCAGGGAAATATCCTGCAGTTCCATATCCTAGGACAGGCATAGGCAACATTTGGCACTGCAGATGTTTTGGACTACACCTCCCATGATGCTTTACCAGCATTATGTGTGTAAGAGCATGACCGGTGTATAGTCGCCATATGGGTAGTCAGAACCTTGGACAACCACCCCACATACCTATCCCAATAAGACACTGACAAGAAGGTATATGGGTCAAATTGTCCACAGCTTTTATTAAACAATCTTAATATAATAATAATAATAATAATAATAATAATAATAATATCTTAACATAGAAAACATGGATCATTGCCCCCATACTCTGCCCTCGCATCCGTATCCTTCTGTTAATATAAAAGGGGATAACCCCAATATAAATAACACATATATATAAATATATATATAAATTGTTTCCAACATTATTCCAACATGAACAAACTTAAAGTGCCAAACATAAATTAACCACGGCACGTGTATACTCGAATACCCCTACCCCACCAGGTTCTGAGCCACCGACAGGACTCGAAACCTACCCACCACCAATGACCACAATTTTTCATTTCCATAACGTTCCTCATGGGGAGCCTATTTCCTCTCCTTCAGCTCCCTATCCCGCCACAAACTCAGACCTTGAACCCTTACGCCGTCTGAGCTCCGCCACCCCGAAGAAATAGTGCTTTCTGCATCCCCTCCTGCCAACCCAGATTCAGGAGGTCCCATCCCACTGCAGAGAGATGAACGCCATCCGAATGGTAGTACCCAGGCAACCCGCCTTTCAATTCCCCGTGCCGCACTACCACATCCCCCAATTTCCTTGAGAAGCTTGCCATCAAGCTGTTAACTTTTTCCCTGCATCTGTCAATAGCCACCGGCTCCCGTGCATGCCTCCATTGTTGCCACAGGACAATCTCTGACCACACCAGCATCACCCCGGGAAGCAGATCCCTCAGCTTGTTGAGGTCCTGCTTCATCCACTTTACTAACCTACGCTGCGGTATTAGGCCTAAGTCGTTGCCCCATGCATGGAGGACCAGCAGATCCGGCGTTTGACCACCTGCCACCATCCGGAACACCGCCCTGCATACGTCTTCCCAGCAAAATCCCCTGAACCCAAACCATCGCACTGCCAACTGGTCCTTCGGAAAGCCAAGCCACTGACCCTGAACTTGAGCTGCAGCCCTCCTTACGGCCCAGAAGACAAAGGAATGGCCCACGATCCATGCGACTCGACTTAGGGAAACAAACAAGATGTAAATACCAACTCCCCACCGGAATCCACAAGTCCCTCTCTCCATCTTCACCTTATTACATTGGAATCCCGGGTTCTCACAGGGAAGTGTCACCCTTTAATCTGACACTGTGCTCAGAGTTGGGAGCCTGTTATATTAACAGACTCCTAAAAAGGTGAGAACATTTCTTGCTATATTTGGTTATTTCTATCCATTTGGTTTATACAATCTGCACTCAGATCACTGTGTGTTTTTTTATTTCTATATATACCTGTAAAAGAAAATCACCACAGAAGAAGATATAGGAGCACCTAAAAAGGCCTACAGTGTTTAGAGCCTATACCCCTTTGAAAAAGGCTCTAACAAATGTGAGTGTGACCATGTATAGATCTACTCATTCCTGCTGTATATGTACAAACTATATTGCACTATTTTGCATTTTTTCCCTTCTTTTACATGTGATTTTACCCCCTAAAATTTGAAGCGATAAGTAAGAATTTGTATAGAGCTACACTCGTATTTTGTGTTTAGCTGGTGGGACATATCACGTAAACAATTTGTTTGTTTCACCTTGTCTATAGTGGAATTCGGATATCCACTCAGTGTTCTCAGCAGCTTCAAAACTCCACTACACTGTTTTCATATTCAGCGGCTGTATTTGCACACTTTGTTTGTTTTCTAGTTGTCAAACTGTTCTTAAACAGTTTGAGAAGGGAAGAAACCAAACCCCGACATTGTACAACTTTTTGGTTTCAAACATTTTCACAAAATGGATGTGATACAGTTTTTTCTTAATTGTGACCTGCAGTGTGTATAATACAATAATATTCATATTTTCTGGTAATAATATAAATATTTCTAACAACACCACCACCACTACAGAAGACTCTACACACTATGACATAACGAGAACGAAAAAAACAGCTTGACTTTTGTGCAAAATAGTGGTCACTGAAAGGATGTTAAAAGACGATGGCATCCTCTGTAAGTATTTTAGCAGTAAAGTGTTTATTTGGACTTTTGTTATGTCCACTATCTTTCTCATCCCAATGAAGTGCTTGAGCAATGGTTTCCTGGGTGTGGATAAAGGCATGTAATTTTCAGAGAGTGAAAAGTGAAGCTCCTTTTAAAAAAAAACAATCATCATGGTACAACAAAATATAATCTAAAATATCAGAAGCTAATGCCAAGAAATATTCTAAAATGTGTTAATCTCATCTGTTAAATTCTTGCCAAATTACATTTCATTTTTTTTATAAACAATATGTTTACACTGAGGGATAATCCAGCCTCTAGAGCCTATAGTGGCTGTCTCATTGACAGCCACTAGATGCGCTTGCGTGCTTCTCACTGTGAAAATCACAGTGAGAAGATGCCAGCGTCCATAGGAAAGCATTGTAAATGCTTTCCTATGAGACTGGCTGAATGCGCTCGCGGCTCCTGCCATACATGCACATTCAGCCGATGACGTCGCTAGGAATGAGGAGAGGAGGAGGAAAGCTCCCCGCCCGGCGCTGGAGAAAGGTAAGATTTTAACCCCTTCCTCTCCCCAGAGCCCGGCAGGAGGGGGACCCTGAGGGTGGGGGCACCCTCAGGGCACTATAGTGCCAGGAAAACGAGTATGTTTTCCGGGCACTATAGTGGTCCTTTAAGGAATGAGAATAAACACTGAGTATCATAAAACATACATAGTAGACTATTACTCTTTCTGCTACTACATTGTTCCAATGTGCATTGTACATTATTAGCAGTATTCTGATAATAAACATTCTTTTTTTTTCTGATGTCTTTCCTTTTGTTCCTGTGTTTTAAAAGTGAAACTGTGAATTCCAAGTTTTTTTTTTTAATATTATGTTTGATTATCCCTATTTTATAACAAATATGTATTTGTGAGGTGGAAACAATAAAATGTATTTTATAAATCCACTTTTTCCTTCAGCTGTCCACCATTATCTTAGCTCCCTGTCCAGTATTGCCTTGTCTGAACTGTATTGGTATGCCATTTGCTAAATCTTAAAGGGAAACTATAGTCACCAGAACAACTACAGCTTATTGAATTTGTTCTGATGAGTAGAATCATTACCTTCAGGCTTTTTGCTGTAAATACTGTCTTTTCAGGGAAAATGCAGTGTTTACATTACAGCCTAGTGATAACTTCACTGGCCACTCCTCAGATGGCTGTTAGAGATCCTTCCTGGGTCATGGCTGCCTAAAATGCATCCAAACATTCAGTGTCTCCTCCCTCTGCATGCAGACACTGAACTTTCCTCATGGAGATTCATTGATTCAATTCATCTCTATGAGGAGATGCTGATTGGCCAGGGCTGTGTTTGAATCATGCTGGCTCTGCCACGATCTGCCTCTTTGTCAGTCTCAGCCAATCCTATGGGGAAGCATTGTGATTGGACCAGGGCACCACTTCTAAGATGTCAGCAGACTGCTTGTTTTTCTGAGTCTAACAGCATGCAGAGTTACAGCTTCAGGCTTGAATACAGTAAGATTTTGCTACATTTATAGAGGCACGAGGGGCCCAGAGAGCTAGATGGTGGTTTTAACACTATAGGGTCAGAAATACATGTTTGTGTTCCTGACCCTATAGTGATCCTTTAAATACACCTTTAAGAGAAAACGGATCATCTCTTAAACAAAGTTCAACACATGTTTAAGGGTATTTTCAATGTTTTAATCTACATATTCTACAGAAGTGATAGTGATACAGAAGTGATTTTACCTGTAAGGCTTAAACAAAACACATTTCAATACTTAATAAAAGTATCCCAAAATGACCCCAGACTTGTACTCATTCTACTTGCTCAACTCCCCTCACCCCCACACACACACAAAAAAAAACAACAACAACCAGATGACCTCTTCATTTGGAACCTTTCAAAAAGGAAAACATTTATCAGGTTTAACCCAAATAAGCCCAGTGGAATGGATATCAGTTTAATGAGTTACTAGAAGATGCTCACTATCAAAAACCCATTACCCAACTGCAACTTAATTGAAGTACACTATTAATGGTTGGGTGGGAGGAATTGCTATTAACAATACGATGCAAAGCAGTGCAAAAACAATTAGCCAAGGTATCTGTGCTAATGAATGTGCTGTGTGTGGAGCGCTGAGACCGTTCTCCTGTGTAAATGCATTTAGCCCTTCATTAAAGGTAAATCTTGGGAAGTTTGTCAAATGTGTTCTATACTTCAAAAATAGATAACATTAAACATGTGTTGACAATATAATTTGTGTACCTTACACATAGACTAAATCTAAATAATATACTGGCAAATAAGCAGTTTACTTGTTGATTTAAACCAAATCTCTTAATATTATGTTATGCTCAGACATGGACTGGATGGGAGACTCAAGCAAGGGCTCAGACTTTGTTAATGTCAATTTTAAAATTTTTGGCAACGGTGAATGATGTCACACTATTGGCTAACTTTTCTTTGTAATGTAACAAGATGTTTGATTGTGTATGGTTTAGAGGAACTTTACAGAATCATTTGACTGAGAAGCTGGAATGTGGAATGCATTGTACAATCAGTTATCTTTTGGTTTTATGGTAAATGAGCCCTGATTATAGCAGTTGTAGAGTGTTTCTCAGGTAGTATCATGAGATGGGAGAAATGTGTGCTTGCATAAGTAATATAATCTGTGGCTCTGTTTAGTTTAGTTTAATTACTGACATTTATTGTAGAAGCTTATTCTATCAATTTACCAAGAATTATCCAGAAAAAGCAAAGCAATAACTTTATGCTGGCACCATAATTAAGAGTGCAGGAAAATTGAGACCACTTCAGCTAGCTTAGTACTACTGTGTCTAATCTTCTGTTGTTTGTTTTGAAGCTGAAATAGAACATCTACAAATCCTATATTATATATCAGTGCTGGATAAGAGACTTCATGGGTCTGCAGCTGTGAATACTCTGAACCTAAATACAAAATCTGAATTTATATATTTGATCTATTGTGCTCAGAATACACCTGACATCCATCTGCAATAGGTCCCCCTTTAAAAACCATACCAGAGGCCCAGTGGAGCTGTAGTGGAGATGGTCCCATTGCTGGTTTAGAGGGAGGTAACATCTATTGATGAAGGGGAAAAATCTAAATCATCAATTCAACATTCCAGTTAGAGATAAATATATTTCTGTCTAACCCTGATGGTTCCTTTAAGTAGAAGTGATTATGTTTCTATTTGATTTGGGTTGTATTCTGCAACCAACAGTTTCCTAGTGGAACCCTATGAAAAGGCTGAAAAAAAGGCTGAGTTTTACTCTTAAGTGAAACTCCACTGTGAATTTAACATATTAATCATGATAAAAACAATAGCAACTCATAAAAAGATAAAGGAAATGCATACAAAAATATCAACAAAAAGGCAAAATACTTTTCTTCTCTAGCAGGCACATGTAAATTCTATGTACAAAAAAGTCAGGCATACAGCTGTACATCTAGAAAAAATATATCAATCGAAACATATTGTAATATTGTAAGACAAAGTCAATTGACACATTTTTAAAAGGTTACACTCACAAGATGGAGACTTTAAGATCGCCTTATTATTATTATATTTATATGGCGCCAACCAATTCCTTAGAGCTTTACAATGAGTGGACTAACAAACATGTAATTGTAACCAGATAAGTTTGACGCACAGAAACAGAGGGGCTGAGGGTCCTGCTCAATGAGCTTAAATGCTAGAGGGAGTGGGGTGAAGTGACACAAAAGGTAAGGGAAGTATTAGGGAAGTAGGTTGGTAGAATAGTATTCAATGAAGACTTAGTGTGGAGACATTAACAGTTTAATCCATATGCTTTTGTGAAAAAGGGAGTTTTTAATGATTTTTTGAAGGAGTGGAGACTGGGTGAGCATCTATTCATGCCAGGTCCATGCCACCATTAACATGGAGGGAGACAGAAACGGAAGTAGCAACACTTGAGGGAGGAAAGACCATAATTTCTGTTTTGGACAAGTTGAGCTTAAGGAAGTGGGCATCTATCCAGTTAGAAATAGCAGAGGGGCAGTCAGAGACACTAGGCAAGAGGGATGGGGAAAGATGAGGGGAGGAAAGATAGATTTGCGTGTCATCTGCATAGAAGTGATATTGGAAGCCAAAGTAGCCGATGAGTTTACCAAGGAAGGCAGTATAGATTGAGTACAGTAGGGGACCAAGGACTGAACCTTGGGGGACACCAACAAAGAGAGTTTGTGAGGAAGAGGCAGAGCCAGAGAAAGAAATGCTAAAAAACACTGGGTGAGTTAGAAGGAGCACCAGGAGAGAGCAATATCTCGTAGACCAAGATTACGGAGGATGAGAAGAAGCTGTTGATTATCAACAGTATCAAAAGCAGCGGAAAGGTCAAGGAGAATTAGGATAGAGTTGTGACCATGAGATTTTGCAGTGAGTAGATTGTTTGATAGTTTGGTCAGAGCCGTTTCCACAGAGTGCTGAGCTTGGAAACCAGACTGAAGTGAGTCAAGCAGAGAATTGAACTCGAGGAAGTCTGTCAATCTCACATACACAAGTCTTTCAAGGATCTTGTATGCAAATTAAAGTAGTGAGATAGGGCAGTAGTTGGACAGGGAGTTAGGGTCAAGGTTGGACTTTTTTAGAATTGGGGTTACAGTTGCATGTTTGAAGGGTAATGGAAATATGCCAGAGGAAAGGGAGAGATTGAGCATTTTAGTGAGAGGCAAAGCAAGAGAAGGAGACAGAGTACAGATGAGATGCGAGGGAATAGGATCAAGGGTACAGGTGGTGGGGCGGAGGACCGTAGCAGATCAGAAAACTCTTCCGCCGTAGCAGGTGTGAATGAGCATAGAACAGCAATGGGAGTGAGGTTGGGGAATTATTGTAAGGGGAAAGAGAGAGATGAAAGATCTCTTCCCTGATTGTAGAGATCTAGTCAGTGAAGTGAGTTGCAAAGTTTGTGGCAGTTAAGTCGGTAGGAGGAGGAGGAGCAACAGGGAGAAGAAGAGAGTTAAAAGTTTGGAATAGTCATTTGGGTTTGCAGGAGAGTGTGGTTATGAGGGTATTAAAGTAATTCACTTTTGCAGATAAAAGAGCCAGGCTGTAAGAGCACAGCATAAATTTAAAGTGGAAAAAGTCAGATGCGGAGTGAGATTTTCTCCAGCAGAGTTCTGGAGCATTTTTGGAGATATTGAATCAGCTTGGTTTGCCAAGGTTGTAGTTGGGGCACTTGCTGCATTTAAGTTTAGGAGGTGCCATGATGCCTAGTTGAGAGAAGAGGGTCGAATTGTAGAAGGAAATTGCCGAGCTAGGGCAGGTGAGGTTTGAGATAGGTAGAAGGAGAGTTTAGAGGTTAGTGGAGAAGTTCTCTAGGTCAAGACATTGGAGTATTCTGTGATATTGATGTGCAGAGGGTGGTGTCAGTTAGGTCCTGGGTGTGCTGATGTCAAAAGTCAGCAGATGGTGGTCAGATAGAGGAAAAGGAATATTGGAGAGATTAGAGGTGGTACAGAGGTTGGTAAAGGCAAGATCAAGAGTGTTTCCCGCTGTATGGGTTGCTGAGTTAGACCATTGTGTGAGGTCAAAGGAGGAGATTACAAAAAGCAGACGAGAGGCGTCAGTGCAATCGGGGTTGTTGATTGGGATATTGAAATCTCCAAGTATAAGGGAGAGGAAGTGAGGTAACCAGAAAGAAAAGTGCTCAATACATAGCCTAAGATGACCAGGGGAGCAGTAGATGATGGCAATTCTTAACCCATTAACGCAGTTACGGCGTTCTATGCCGTCCCACATTAAAAGGGCTTTAAAGCCGTTGCTGCGGCATAGAACGCCGTAATGGCTTTGAGTCCTGGAGCCTCAGAAATACTTACCTTCCCGGCGCTCTGCTTCGGGAGAACTGCCTGACAGCCTAGGCAGCCCATCCATGCCAAATCTGTCTCCGTGGGCCATGTGATCGCTCTCAAAGAGCGATCACATGGCCCCCTATAGGTGGCTGTGGATCTGCCAGCAGGGGGACTGTCAGACAAATATCAGACAGCTGGTGGGAAAGTAAAAAAAAAAAATATTAGACATGTTTTAAAATAAAATAGAAATGTATTTATATATATAATAAATGTATATATATTATATATAAAATATATATACATATTATACATATGTAACGTCATACAAAGTGTATTTTAATATTAATATAAGTATATATATTAGTATTAAAATACACTTAAATTACGTTACATATATATATAATATGAATATATATTATATATATAATAGATATATATATATATAATATATATGTACGTATAATTACAATAATAAATAAATAAAATAATGAAATAAATAAAATATTGAAACAAAATTTAATATAAATTATATATTCATATGTAATTTCATTCTAACTGTATTTTGTTATTAATATATATATATATACATTGGTAACAAAATACACTTAGAATTATATTCTATATATATATATATATATATATATATATAAAATACAAATAACTGCAAATATATATATATATATAGAAAAATACATATAATTACATAAAAGATTACATTAGTATACATGTAGAATTTAAATACCTATAAATGCATATATATTAAAATTCTACATGTATATTTAAGTAATCTTTTAACATAATTATGTGATTTGATTAATTAAAATTTGATTGACATGCCTGACAACACAGGGAGAAAGTGCAGAAAATTTAATTCGCAAGCACTATATTTGACCCTGTAACTCTCCAAGACACCATAAAACCTGTACATAGGGGGTACTGTTGTACTCGGAAGACTTCGCTGAACTCAAATATTAGTGTTTCAAACTGGTAAATAGTATTGCAAAGATGATATTTTAAGTAAAAGTTAAGTTTTTTGCATTTTTTTTTTACAAACGAACGGCCCTTTTATGGACTATATTATTGTTGTAATATGTTTTACTGTTTTAAAACACTAATATTTGTGTTTAGTGAAGTCTCCCGAGAATAACAGTACCCCCCCATGTACAGGTTTTATGGTGTTTTGGAAAGTTAGAGAGTCATATATAAGGTTTGCATTTCATTTTTTTGACATTGACATTTGCCAGATTGATTATGTTGCCTTTGAGAGCGTATGGTAGCCCAGGAATGAGAATTACCCACATGATGGCATACCATTTGCAAAAGTAGACAACCCAAGGTATTGCAAGTGGGGTATGTCCAGTCTTTCTTAGTAGCCACTTAGTCACAAACATTGGCCAAATATTAGTTTTTTGCTTTTTTCACACAAAAACAAATATGAACGCTAACTTTGGCCAGTCTTTTGCAAGTGGCTACTAAAAAAGACTAAACATATACCACTTTCAATACCTTGGGTTGTCTACTTTTTCAAATGGTATGCCATTATGGGGGTAATTCTCATTCCTGGGCTACCACACCGTCTCAAAGGTAACATTACTAATCTGTCAAATTTCAATTTGAAAATGGAACGTTCTATTTGACCGTGTAACTTTTCAAAACACCATAAAACCTGTTAATGGGGGGTACTGTTGTACTCATGACACATCACTGATTACAAATATGTGCATTTTTTTGCAGTAAAACCTAACAGTTTTATGACATTCACAGCTAAAATGTCAGACAGAAATACAAATTTAAAAAAAAAAATCTTTTTTTCTCACATTTTTTAAAATTTTATTCATAATAAATTATATTCCATATATGAATAGTTAATAATAAATTAAAGCCCTGTTTCTCCTGAACAAAATGATATATAATAAGCGTGGGTGCACTTAATGTGACAGCGGTGAATTACGGTTGAACAGACATATAGCGCAAATTCCAGTTTTTGTTTACGTTTTGTTTTGATCAGAACGTGCACTATTGACTTCGTCCTGAAGGGGTTAAAGGAGTGGGTTTAAATTAGCGGACAGTGTGAACTTTAAAGGAAGTAAAGGATAGGGCAGGGGCAGGGGAGATTGCTTGAAATCTACATTATTGTGTACTCATTTTACTTTATTATATATATTTTTTACTTATTATTTATTTGTGTTTTATTTTATTCAATACTCATTTTAATATTTAAATGTTACACCCATTTTTTATGACTTGCTTCATTGGTCATACCATTAATATTATATTCTTATTTCAGTATAGATAGAACTGTTCTATATAGTTCTTATCTATATACCTATGTTTTTTTACACATAATGATTCAGTTCTGAGTTGGAAACAGGTATATACATATGTTATATATATATATTTGTTGATCCCTTTATATGAACTATGACACTTATTAATATATCATATTCAATGGCACTGCATATTAAGGTGTATTGTATGTGGTGTGGGTTTTGACTTCTAAATGAATAGAAGGTATAATCGGTATAGTGACATTCCTGGAACACATTGGAAACCGGCAAAATTACGATTGAAGGATCCACGGCCATGAGAAAAGGTGTGCAAGAAGAAAGTATTTGTAAACGTTGAATGAACACCTGAGGAAGGAGGAGAAACGCCCACTCAACCACCAATTACCATGAAGGATATTTCCTTTATAAGGGGACTCGGGGAGGGAGGAATTCAGGTGTTTTTTTGTATAACCAATATTTTACTGCATTGTATTTATTTTATGATTGGAGGTCCCTGAGGAAGTTCACATATGAATGAAATATATGTTTTACTCATGTAATTGATCATTTTTAAAGTTCCTGTTTTGGCATAATAAACAAGATTTTTTTTACCTTACCTGGATTCCTGACTTTCTCGGCTCCTGTATTGAGAATACCAGTGAATGTGGGGAGGTCTTCACAGCCCCCTATCACACGGGTAGGCACCTTTAAGGCGATCTTAAAGTCTCCATCTTGTGAGTGTAACCTATTACAAGCGTGTCAGTTGACTTTGTCTTACAATATTTTTTTTTTTTAAATTCTTTATTTTTCACGTGCACAAGGTGACATAACCAGTTTGAAACGCCACAACAGCTGTGTCAAGCGCATTAACAACAATCATTTTATGTTCATACTGTGGTTTCGTATATAAACTGCACATTTTATATTTAATTATTGTTAGCCTTGAGGACATTCTCAGTCTTGTTTCGTATAGTAGGTAATAGTTAGTGTGGTGGTTAAGCGAGAGCGTGTGTGCTCTTCTAGCCTCTTGTGTGTTCGTTAGTGAAGTGTCTGTGGAGAGCGTGGTTTTGTGCGTGTCTAGCATGTCTGGTCTGTCTATGGGCGGTTTGTGATAAACGCATGCCTGAGAGGGTCAGGTGGCTAGTAGCCTGTTGTGTGGGTCGCTATCCCTTGTTACCCCGGGAGAGGGGGGGGGGTGGAGAGGCGTTTGTTGGCCTGGTCTCTGTGGTGGGTCTGACCTCTGTGGTAGGTCTGCATTATATACTAAGTGCTCTGGTGTGAAATGTTGTGGATACTGTGTGTTTTGGTCTGAGGCCTGAGATTGTGTATCTACACTGGGGATAGGAAGTAAAAAGCAAGCATAAAAAAACAACATAAAAACAACATAAAAAACAACAACAGATAGCTTGTGCACATTAACTGTTGTGCCATACTGTAGTCTGAGTTTGTAAGTGATTTGCCATTTGCCATCACGGCCGTCGATTATAGGAGTCAGCCTTTAGAGTTTGAGTAGTCACTGCCGGGTCCTGGCTGCGGCTGGCGGAGGTTCGGGAGAGTAGTGGCCACTTGTGGAGGACCTCGCTTGGGGTGGTGGGCGGTGTGCCGAATGTCCCGATTTTGGGGTTGTGTCTACCTCCGGGTGTTGAGGTAAGTCTCGGGGTGAGTGTGGGTGTTATGAGGTCCGGAAACCTCCTCAGTCGTTGGGGGTTCGAGCGGGGAAGTGGGTACCACTTCTGGTTGACCAGCTTGTGTGGGAAGATGGTCTAGGTCGCATTTTTCAGCTCAGATGGTGGTGGTTGCAGCTTGTGGTTTGCCCATTCCCTGTGGGACAAATGGGGTTATCTTGGCCAGGTCCCAGCGGTGTGTTACCCCAGGGTTCCCCAGGGCTTCCCTCTCATGCAGCTCCGCCGGTGGCAGTCCCAGTGAAGGCAGAAGTGCCTTTGCGCTCTGGAGGTCTGAGACGAGGTGAACGATGTTCTTATGCAGTACCTGTAGTGCGCGCTGTGGACGCCAGTGGTATGTAATTTGGTGCGTCCGGAGCAGCGCGGTGAAAGATTGAAGGGTCTTACGCCATTGTAATGTTGCCCCCGACAGGTTGGTGTAGAAGGACAAGTCCATATTTTCAAATCTATAGGTGGCTGAGCCTTTTAAGGCTGCGAGGAGCGCCATTTTATCCGCTGTGCTCCGAAATCTCACCACGAGGTCTCGGGGTGCTGCTTCTGGCGCCCTCCGGGGTTTAGGGATCTGGAAGGCCGCCTCTATGCCATTGTACTTGACCTGTTTGGTGGGTATTAGGTTTCCCACAAGTCTCCTCACGAAGTGTTGGAGTTCTTCTGTGGGGACTTCCTCAGCAACCCCTCGCACTTTCAGGTTATTACGTCTCCTGGAGTCTTCTAGCGCTGCAAAGCGGTGTTCCGTTTTGGCTTGCTGTTGTTTAAGAGCACTTATCTCTTGTTTGAGCTCCGCTAGTTCGTGCGAGTGTTGTGCGGCTGTTAGTTCTGCTGCATCTATGCGGCCGACCAGGCCTGTGAGGTCCACCAGCAGTACTGCTACGTCTGTCTGTAAGGCCTTCTGTAGGTCCCCCAGCATAACTGTCTTACAATATTAAACTTTGTTTTGATTAATATATTTTTTCTAGATGTACAGCTATTTGTTAAAAGCTAAGTTCAATTATTATTTTAATCACCAAGCAATTGAGTTCACAAGGGTGATTGTTTGCAGTTTTTTGTATATATGTAAATTCTAGCAGTGCGTTATGGGAAATACAATGTTTTCTATTACTCCTAAGGATATATTTTATGTGATGTTCTATCAGATGTATTTATATTTTGTACTACAATGTTTAATACATTTTCACCACACCTTATTGGATTAGTCTATAAACAAATTTAACCTGAAGGACACAAATAGCTGATTTGAAGAAAGTCTCCAAGACAGTTATAATCAGTTTGACTATTTTTGCAATTCAGACTGTATTTGCAATAACTAAGGAATTAGTGAATCACCTTTGAGAGAAGAGACATTGAATAAAGTTTATTGTAAAGAAAAAAGAAACCTTTATTTGAAAAAGTAATTGTGAACGTTAATGAAGCATGAATTAACCACAATAATAAATATTTGAATTTTGATCTCCATAAATCTATAAAGAAAAAAAATAACATAACTGCGACATATAGTTAATAAAAATGTATAACGTAAAACCCATTTGCAAAACACAGTGTTAAAAAAACACTACCATATATTTGTAAAATAAGATCGGCCAACATGCTAAAATGGTTCTAATTTGTAAATATATTTGCACAGTTATGATATTTAATTAAAACTCTCTATTTGATTAGTAAATTACTTCTAGTGCTAAATGCAAAAAAAAAAGTAATTATTTGTAACATCTATTATCATATATTTTTTTTATGCACTTTACAAGTGATTGCTTCCTATACTCCTTGATATTGAAACACTTCACAACAAATGAACAATGAAGCTTACTAGTTGTTAATAAAAAAAAATGAATATTTTTGCACGTGAACACTTTTAAAGAGACATTTAAAGATGCAGGCATTTTTTGAATCACATTATGTATGGTGGTATTTTTCTTGATGGATTCATGGAAAGATACAATTCCTTTTACAGAAACTTGTGTCAGTGGTGATAATTCTCCCCGCAAACATGTATGTAATATTAATATATGTTGAGGCTAGTAGGTTTGTGTGTTCTATATACTCAGGATCCTGTGATACTGGGGCACTGGGATATTTGCTTATTCGGCTGCTGATGTTGTATTTCTGTAGAATTTCATATCTGCAGTTTTACATAGCTTTTTCCCCATGGGTCTAATACTAATTACTATACCTTTAATCAGGTGAACCTTATCAAAGCTCCATTCTAGGGGGAAACTATAATTTTAATGCAGATGTGCAGCATAATTTTCTATGAACTTCTCCAGTAATTAGTGAAATAATTCCACCCTCTCAATGCTACAAAGAAGCGCGCACACACACACACCACACACATATATATAATTTTATTTTTTTGATTTTTTTAATTTCCAGCACTCGTCTATTTCTTTCCATTGTGATGGAATTTCCAATTTGTTACGCAACTAAGAATAATGGTTTCAGTATTTTAGCAATGCAATTTCTTTAGGGAGTAGAGATCATTTTTAAAGTAATGAGTTATTTGGCAGTTTATTATGAAATCCAAGCCATGTTCACACCATGTAGACGTGAGCTTAATGATCAGAGAAATTAAAGATGAAAACTGTGTTATTGTTGCATAGCAGATGGTGAAGGTGGTAGAACAGAGTGAGCTACCTGCTAGATATTTTTGAAAAAATTATTAGACCTTTATTTTAGAATAACCTTTTCCTTAATGAGTTTCAAAGTTTCATGAGTGTTGATAATTTTGCTTTAACAAATATAGAGATTGTATTAACTCCTGAGCTACTGCTTACAAATCACTAGTTAGTTCTCAAAGCAACTCGTAAACTGTTCGCAGTCTGGACCTCTGACAAGTCCAGACTGTGAACAGATTATCTAATCTGTGGATATATATCTGTATTCATGATTTTTATAAGAGTAACTATACAATAGTAGTTAAAAGAGGTCTTCACTCAAGGTCTTCCATAGATAAATACTAATTCCTTCATAACTGAAGCTTTGACAAATACTTTATGCAAAATTGGGTCGACGTTTCAGTCCATGATTGGGACTTTCCTCGGGACAGTTGAAAGAGCACTGGTGAGACCTCATTTGGCGTATTGTACGCAGTACTGGAGACCGTATGTTCGGAAGGATATTGATACTTTGGAGAGAGTTCAGAGAAGGTGTGCTAAATGGGTTCATGGATTGCAGGATAAAACTTACCAGGAAAGGTTAAAGGATCTTCATATGTATAGCTTGGAGGAAAGACGAGACAGGGGGGATATGATAGAAACATTTAAAAACATAAAGAGTATTAACACAGTAAAAGAGGAGTGTATATTTAAAAGAAGAAAAACTATCACAACAAGAGGGACATAGTATTAAGTTTAAAAATAATATCGGGAAGTATTACTTTTCTGAGTGGGTGGTGGATGCATTGAATAACCTTCCAGCTGAAGTGATAAAGGTTAACACAGGGAGTTTAAGCATGCATGGGATATGCATTAGGCTATATCAGATATAAGATAAGGCCCGGGACTAATGAAAGTATATAGAAAATCGGGGAGAATAGATTATCCGAATGGTTTTTGTCTGCCGTCACATTCTATATTTCCATGTCTCTATAGATATTTGGAATGTAATTCTTCATTGCAAGATGTAAGAAGATCCTTTAGTAAAATTAAACTACTGGAAAGTCCACTGTCAGAAAGGGTTAAAATGTTGTCTTGTAAATCAGCCCAGGTTACTCTTCCATATGGATGGCCCTGAATAAAGTAAAGGATAACTTGTCAATATACCTAATGTCAATCATTTCAACTTTATTTTTATAAAAGACCATAAGATAGAAAATGTATTAAATGTGCATTCCTTCCTTATATTCTCCAACCTTCTTCCATCATTCTCCATTATTTTTAGTTTTCTATGGTTCTATGGAGAAAACAATCTATGTAAAGATAGAAAAAGTAATGCCAATTTCATCCATTGCCCTTGCATTCTTATAACAAATATATGTTTGTAAAACTGATAATTTATTTTTGTCACATTTTGCTGTTAGTTAACTTCCCTCTTGATATTTTGTATTCATCAATTTTGTTACTGAATATTAGACTTGGAGAATTAAAATTCTGCAGAATTTTGATCAATTTGGTGTCTTTTTTAATTTAAGAAGTTGAATTGAACTTCAACCAAAATTTTTCATAACCAATAAGTTGTGAAAATCCAAACTGTATTAATCTAAAAGAACCCAAACATTTTCACTGTGCACAAGTCTAGTAGCCACTGCCACTTTGACTCTATAATTTGCAGTTTGAGAGTTGTTATTTTTGTTAAAGGGACAATATAAGTACCCATTAAACAGATACCAACAGCTGCAGGTTCAACAATTGACCATATTGACCATATTATGTTTGTTGACTACTAATAGAATTATTGTGAAATGAGTAGCTAGAAGATTCCTTGACAGGTATGTAATATAAAAAGATCAGCACTCAATATGAATAGATAGTGGCTTTGTACAAACAGGAGTGCAACACAAGTATATGATAGCGGCAGGGGGGTGACTTTGCAGGCATTTATATTGGTGCACACAACTATAAAATAACCATAGTATAAATTATAACTATCGCAATGAATGCAAACGATAGGAAGAAAAGCCCCCACACTATCCAAAATAAATCCAATAGGAAGAAACCAAGGGCACACTATAAGTAAAAACATATTACTGTATTTCAAATCTTTTAATTATTTAAAATTAATTTATATTTTAAAATTTTAGTGTGCCCTTGGTTACTTTGCTGTGGCATTAAAGGAGAAGAACATACGTTTTACTTTGCAGAAGCAAAACTGGAATGAGACACAAACACCAATGTGATCTTGAATTTGCAGGAACAGGATGGTGACGTAACAGGAATAGGACTATGACCTTTACTTTACCCTTGACTTTGATTCAACTGATTTGGACAGCTGTAACAGAACTGAGGTAGAGAGCACTGAAACTTGACCTTGATGACCTTTTATCTAACAGATAAAACAGAACTTCAGACCTGATCTTGTGAGATATTGAGTGGACAAGTCTAATACAAAAAAAAAAAATATGAACAGAGACTTGAATTGACCAATCGACTGGTTGTGCTAGTTGGGTCAGGAACTGATTGATGACTGATCACAGGAAAGGAGAAGAGAATGGCAGGACCAAACTTAGTTAGACTCACTGAAATTCAACTCTATCCCACATCCCACACCCTTTCTTAGAGATATGCCTCTGCATTTAAAGGATGGTGTTTGACATCATGTCTCAATTGGCACTAATTTACCTTAAACTTTCCAAGCAGGCAGCTTTCCAGATGAACACAAAGCACTGCGTGATTCTGGAAAGGTGAGCATTGGATCAATGCAGTCATACAGTAAGAAAGACATTGGAGTAATCAGGATCCTGATTGTATGACATAACATTGCCCAGAGGTAATGGCATTACTACATAATTTTAATTCTATCACAGATAATTTGAGTTTGAATTTAAATTAATATATTATAGTCAATGATAATGCTCCATTTAAAAATCAGTTCATACTTGATGGTCAAGATAGTCTTACAAATTAAAAAAAATGGAAATGATGTACTAAATAAATTACATAAGTACAATGCAGGCATACCTGGGCAAGTGGCAGAGTATTGTATTTAAGGAAACAGGCCAAAAACTCAGAGTTAACACAAACAATATTAGTTCAGTTACATCAATTACAGGAATCCATACAATTCTCACACCCCTTCATTAATAAAAGTAAGAAAATCTGTGAATTAAAGGAAGAAAATTAACAATACAAATGTTTATAGATAGTTGTGAAGTGAGATGGATGATTTATCACACAATTATTTTACATTGATACAAGTAGCAGTCCTGTGCCAAAGGTATGACTTCCTACGTGAACGTCTTGTCCATTCACTGTGACCATTGCTCTGTACCTGTGACCTGCCTTCTAGGTGGTGGTCTAACAGTATATTCATATTTCATTTAGCTAAAGGTTAAACAATTACATAGAGATGAAATGACTCACACACGGAAAAAGTTTCAAAATGACTTTTTGAATTGCTGATTATAATTTAATAGCTATTATTGTAAAACTATGGATTGTATGACATGTGTCTGATATGGGTTATTTTATTTCTGTCATCTGTTAATACCATACAAAATTTTTAGAGATCAAATTGCTTTAGACCTATCTAGTTAACGAACTGCATCAAATGCAAGAATTTTAACTGCACTTAATGAGAGATTAAGAAAACGTCAGAGGAGATCACTCCTACGCAAGTCAGACTTGCTGTTATAAAAGGCACACGTGTTGTACCTGCACTAATGTCATCATTTACACTGTGGGCCCTTTAAAATTGGTTACTGTAGAGTCATCCTGTGTTGAGCCCTACAAGGTCAAGTAGTTAATGAATAACAATGCCGAGCCATGAAAAATGGATCTTAATGAAGTGTAACCCAGGGTAATAATGCCATGAGCACCCTGCAATACCAAATAAGCTTTTTAATAAGATATGCAATTATCCTCTGTAATGTCTATGCAGACAGCCCAATGCAGCAATGTTCAGCACCACGGACAGAGGCACAATCAGTCTGCAGAAGTTTCCTGCCTCCCTTAATTCATCCAGCAAACTGCTTATTGATGGAAGGCTTAAGGAGTAATAATGGGCATTTATCAGAGTTAGTCAATACCATGTGCTTCGTGCATAATGTTGTACACCTAACAAAATGAAACAGATGTCAAACAAACAGATGTAAAAAAAAAAGTTCCACTTTAATGAAATGCTGCCAACTGATCATACAGATTTCTTTAGACATTTTTCAAGAACACCGACAGGGCAAGCAATGCCTCATTTAGAAGATTACAAGACAACGTAAGCTTACAAAACTATATAATAGTAACAGTAAGACTCTCTTTCAACATAAAGTAAAGGCTTACACTTTTACTCCTTGACGATGTTGCAAAAATTATAGTTTGCTGCTGTGCTCGATCAGGGGTAGGCAAACTTTGGCACTCCAGACGTTGCGGACAATATCTCTCCTGCTGCTTTGCCAGCTTTAAAAGCATTATGGGAAATGTAGTTCTAAACATCTGGAGAGCCGAGGTCACCTAACCCTGTGCTAGATTATGTTATGTTCCATCCATAATCCTTTTAAACAGTTAATCTATATTCTATTGAGGTTAACCTGTCCTTCCCATAACATGAGCTACTGGTTAAATTTTTTTTTTTTTAAATAGCAACGATGAAAGAATTTAGTTGAGATGTTATTCAACTGTGACCCTCTGGAGGCTGGAGTTCTTAATTTCCAGCTTTGTCAGGGAACATTCAGTTGATGTATTACCAATGAGTAAAGGTATGACACTTCTAATGACGAGATAATGCATGTATAGAGGCACTTCTCCATCTCATGTTCAGTGTGTATTCATTAACCTTGACTTCTACAAGTGCCTACAGAGCTGTCCCGTGATGAATCAGTTTTACTGTACCTAAAAATCTCATTTTCTGCACTGGTTAGGATTGCTATTGTTATTTTATTCTCATGTGATACTGAAATCCATACATCTCTATACTAAAAATCCTGAATGTAGTCCACTAGGCTTAATCTACATAATAACATTACATTTTCTTTTTCTGCAGAAAATATGATTTTGTAAAAAAAAAAACATAAATACAGACCCACATCTTTTTAATCTCCCCAGCTATGCCAGAACACTCTTGAAAATGAAATAAATCTCAATGGATTCTTCCTGGTAAAATAGTATCTAAATAAATAAAATGCTACAGAGGAACCTTAACCTCTTAGTGTCAGCTACAGTACATTGTATGTCACCGCCACTTGTGGCCTTAATGATGGCTAATGTACAGCGTACATGGGCTTAATGTTGGCGATTTCTAAATAAGAATAAGAATAATAACAAAATAACCCTTGTTTGGACCAATGTTTTTACATAATACAAGTATGGCTCAGTGCATACATAAAAACTAAGCAATTCTCAAAAACATTATGTTTTTCAATATAATTTAAAATCACCTCCTATATACAAAATATTGGAATTTAGTTAAATTACTTGATTGTAAGGTCAGGCTATAGCAGCGCAATTATTAAATAATGAGTGTTCTGACTGTGCACACAAACAATGTTTTTTTCTATATATACGTTCCCTGGTCAGGCAACCCACCCCTCCACACACACAGGTGCTCCATAAGAAGTGTCCTGAAAAAATGCTTAGGGACACTATAGTTACCAGAACAACTACAGCTTAATGTAGTTGTTCTGGTGAGTATAATAATTGCCTTCAGGCATTTTCATGCAAACACTGCCTTTTCAGAGAAGGAAGTGTTTACATTGCCCCTAGGAACACCACCAAGTGGTCACTCCTCAGATGGCAACTGAAGGAGCTTCCTGTGCTGCCTCATAGAGATTGATTCAGTGCATCTCCATGAGAAGGTGCTGATTGGCTAAAATGGTGTTTGGCCCCGCCCCATCCAACCTCCTTGCCAATTTCAGCCAATCTAATGCTGTCCCTATGGAAAAGCATTGAATTGGCTAAAAATCTGAAATTATGATGATGTCACTGTCACGGTAGTATACCCCAACACGCAAGAATAGTCCAACGAGAGACAGGAAAACAAAATACGTCTTACCAGACCTTAGAATTTCCGGACTTTGATGTGGACAGGAAAAGACAGAGTCAAGAACGAGCCGAGGTCAAGGGAACAGAGAGACAACGTAAACAAGAACTAGCCAAGGTCTGGTACACAGGAGTCAGGAAACCGGCGAACAAGACAAAGCAGGGATAAAGAGAAAAACGGAGTCAGGTACAAAGCCAAGGTCAAGCACGAAAAAAACACTACTACACGAAGCAAGAACTAAAGGGAACTGAATCAGAAACCACGATAGGGCAGGGAGTCAAGAGAAAGGTGAGTATATATACTTATTAGTTTAATTTGATTGTCCCTTGTCATATCCACGCCCCCAAAAGACACGGGGTGGGGAGGGCCCGGCCTGGCAGGAAAACGAGAATGGAAGGAGCGCAGAAGGTGAGGAGCGTGAACAGCGTCAGCGGAGATCCAACTGCGTTCCTCCGGCCCATATCCCTTCCAATGCACCAGGTACCGGAGGCGACCCCAGAGAAAACGAGAGTCAAACACGGCAGCCACCTCAAATTCCTCATGACCCTCCACAGAAACAGGAGGAGGAGGAGGAACATATCGGGTATAACGATTACACAGGAGCGGCTTCAACAAGGAGGCGTGAAAGATGTTAGGAATACGCATGTTACTGGTAAGATCCAAGGCATAAGAAACAGGATTAACTTTATGCAAGACACGAAAAGGACCAATAAAACGGGGAGCCAGCTTCATAGAAGGCACACGAAGGCGGGTGTTACGAGTAGAAAGCCAAACCTTTTCGCTCCACAACTTAGGATGGAGCAGCTCTGCAATGTTTGTCAGCCTGAACCTTTTGACGAGCAGCAGAATCCACCAAAGAACGCTGAACCTGCTCCCAGGTAGTACGTAAACAGGCCAAATGGTCAGAACTGGCATGCCCTGCAAAGTGAATGCAGATGGAAGAACCACAGGATGCTGGCCATAAACAACGTAGAAAGGGCTATTACCGGAAGATTCATGAGTAGCGTTATTACGAGCAAACTCAGCCCAAGGAAGCAGGTCAGCCCAATTGTTCTGAAGGTGGGATCCGAAACAGCAAAGATACTGCTCTAGTGATTGGTTGGCACGTTCAGCAGCTCCATTGCACTGGGGGTGGTAAGCTGAGGAAAATGAGAGAGAAATACCCATCTCTGAACAAAAGACCTTCCAGAATCTAGAAATAAACTGGCTACCCCAATCGGACACTATAAACTCTGGTATACCGTGTAACCTAAACACCTCCCTGGCGAAGATAGAGGTGAGTTCCTTGGATGAGGGCAATTTGACAAGAGAGACAAAATAAGCCATCTTAGGAAATCTATCCACGATCATCAGGATGACTGTTTTACCATTCAAAGGAGGCAACTCAACAATAAAATCCATGGACAGATTAGACCAAGGCTTCTCGGGTATGGGTAACTGATGCAACAACCCACAAGGAACTCTATGCAAAGACTTCATACTGGCACAAGTAACACATGCCCGTACGTAATCGGTGACGTCCTTGCGCAAGAAGACCCACCAGAAATATCTAAACACTGCTGTAAAGGTTTTAGCGATACCAGGGTGACATGATAGAGTGACATGATTTCCTGTCTTTCAGGAACATCGACGAACAATTTATCAGCAGGTTTCTCTCTAGGTGCAATGTTTTGTTTAGCCTGTATGACTTGCAAGAAGGACAAAGAAATAGAAAGAACAGTAGTAGCGATGATCCTGTCCGGGGGAATGACAGGGGTATCATCAAGCTCCTGTTTGTCGGTTGTTTCGAACTGTCTGGCTGGACAGAGCGTCAGCTTTAGTGTTACGATAACCCGGTCTGTAGGTGATGATATAATTGAAACAAGATAAAAACAGAGACCACCTGGCCTGTCTAGAATACAATCTCTTGGCTTCACTAAGGTAGGAAAGGTTTTTATGATCTGTAAGTATGAGGATAGGATCCTTAGTGCCTTCCAAAAGATGTCTCCATTCCTTAAGTGCTAAAATAATGGCAAGGAGATCCCGATTGCCTATGTCAATATTCTTTTTGACTTTGGACATCTGCTGGGAAAAGAAACCACACTGATGTAAAGGCCTCTCTGGAGATTCTCTTTGAGACAATATAGCACCCACCCCAATATCTGAAGCATCAACTTCAAGAATAAAAGGCAAAGAAGGGACAGGATGCTGTAAAATAGGAGCAGAAGCGAATGCAGTTTTAAGAAATTCAAAAGCCTCAAGCGCTTCCGGTGTCCAGACATCCTTTTTGGTCATTTGGGTTATAGGCGCTACAATGGAAGAAAACCCTTTAATAAAGCGCCTATAATAATTCGAAAAACCAAGAAAACACTGAATGGCTTTCAAACCCTGAGGTAGAGGCCATTCCATGATAGCAGAAAGTTTCTTGGGATCCATACGAAAACCCTTAGCAGAGATTATATAACCCAAGAATTGTTCTTTGGATTGATCAAATGAACATTTTTCGAGTTTACAATATAGACCATTAACAAAGTTTTCAAAACTAATTTAACATGCATATGATGAGTATGCAAATCAGGTGAATATATTAATATGTCATCCAAGAACACGATTACGAATGTGTGTATGTACTCTCGTAGGACATCATTAATAAACTCTTGAAATACTGCTGGGGCATTACAAAGACCAAAGGGCATCACTGTATATTCGTAATGACCACTCCTAGTATTGAATGCGGTCTTCCATTCATGATCCTTTTTGATACGTATGAGATTGTATGCACCCCTAAGGTCCAGTTTAGTAAACACAGTAGCTTGTTTAAGCCTGTCAAATAATTCCGTGATTAAGGGTATAGGGTACGCATTTTTGATGGTGATTTTATTAAGGCCCCTATGGTCGATACAAGGTCTTAAATTGCCTTCTTTCTTTGATACAAAGAAGAAACCAGCCCCTGCCGGAGAAGAGGATCTCCCTTCTTGAGGAGACAAAGGATACACTCTCCCTTTGGGAGGTATAGCACCAGGTAGCAGATTAATAGCACAGTCGTAGGGTCTGTGAGGTGGCAACTTTTCAGCCCCACTTTTATCGAAAACAGACTTAAGAGACATGTACTGAGGAGGTATAACAATAGACACAGGAGGAATATTAGGAACATTAATAGAATTCAAAGGGGTGATTTTAACAATACAAGACTCTTGGCAAGCATCACTCCAAGATACTATTTGTCCTGACTCCCAGTCAAAAGTGGGATTTTGAGAACGCAACCATGGATACCCTAACACGAGGTGAGAGGAAGGAGAAGCAATGATCTGAAACCGAATGGTTTCTGAGTGTAACAACCCTGTTGACATATGCAATAGTTCAGTTTCATGTGTTCTAACTGGGGAGCATAATGGTCTACCATCTATGGCCTCAATGACCAAGGGTGTCTTCTTCTCTCTAGTGGGTATGTTGTTTTCCCTGACAAAGCCGGAATCTATAAAGTCCTCGGACGCACCGGAATCAACCAGGGCTAGTATATTCCCTGCTATGCTGTTTTTTTCAAGATGCAGGGAAACAGGTAGAAGCAATTTATTAAGAGGCAAATGTGAGGACTCTGATGTCACACCCAAGGCCTGTCCCCTATATGGTCTTAGGTGCGATAGTTTTCCGGATGCACAGGACATTCTTGTCTCATATGGCCCTTCCTACCACAATAAAGGCAAATTCCCTCTTTTCTCCAATATAGTTTTTCAGCATCAGTAAGTTTAGCAACCCCTAACTGCATGAGTTCTTCCTTTGATCCTTTGGAACCCTCAGGAGTTTCAGCTCTAGGTGTATTAAATGAAACAAAGCGTCTTTTCCTAGTCTTGGTATATAGCCTGTCACGAATCCTATTATCGATATAGATGAGATAGTCAATAAGGTCTTCTAATTGTACAGGGAGATCCCTAGCCGCTACCTCATCCAATATAGTTTCAGATAGACCTTCCATGACCGCAGTAGTAAGCCCATTGTTGGTCCAATCTACCTGTGAAGCAAGGGTACGGAACTGAATAGCATAATCAGCGACAGACTTAGAGCCTTGCTTAATTCTCATTAACGCCCTGGCGGCATTCTTTGACCTTTTAGTTGTGTCAAAGGTTCTACGAAAAGCCGTAAGGAAGCTATTGAAATCATGTACCATAGGTCCATTAGCCTCCCAAATAGGATTCGCCCACTCAAGTGCTTTATCAGTAAGAAAACCCACCTTAGATCTATCAGTGGGAAATGAATGTGGATACATCTCAAAGTGGAATTCCACTTGATTAAGGAATCCCCTGCATGTCTTAGCATCCCCTCCCTACCTAGGTGAAGGGGTTAGATGTGCTGAAGCATTAGGCATATTGGATGTATCTGGTACAGGGGGTACAGGAGGAGCTGGTACAGTTACTGGAGCCATTCTGGATAAAAGTGTCTTGATGGCTTGAGCCATCTAATCCATACGGTGGTCCTGTTCTGCAAATATAGCCTCATGAGTGGCCATCTGTTGTCCTAAACCTGTGGGGTCCATGGCCCTATCGTAATGTCACGGTAGTTTACCCCAACACGCAAGAATAGCCCAACGAGAGACAAGAAAACAAAATACGTGGCTCGTCCAGTTGCAGGACCATGTGCGGCGGGGAAGGAGGACCTCGCCCAGCCCCTGGAGAGGGTAAGTACAGCTACAGTCACCAAGGCGGTGGATCGAGGCAGAGCCAGCATTGGTAGACCCGTGAAGTGCTGGAAATAAGGTGAATTTTAACATTTTCTAAGGGGACTAATTGGGTGATAAGCCACCTAAATAGTGGAGTAAACACTATAGGGTCAGGAATATATGTTTGTGTTCCTGACCCTGTAGTGTTTAAGTAAATTATAGGAAAATTAGTTGAGGCAGCTTAGCAGTGATGCAAGTAAGTAATGCACCTAGCAACATATATTTATTTTATCATCAATTTAAATTTTTTTAATTATGATCCACAGATAATGTACTTTATGAGCAGTGATGCACTTGAAACCATTGCTGCCTTATAGTGTGTCTGTAATCCCCTATTGTTTCAGAATTCCACTTTTCTGTGTGTGCATTAGAGCAGTTGTGGTGGGGAAAGCAGAGTACAGTTCAAGCATCATAGTTATACCACATCAGCATTGAATCCCTTGTATACAAATGATTGATACCAGTATATATCATAAGTATGTGGTGATAATGCCAATACTGTATATCGGTGTAATTTTTTCAATGTGATGTTTTTTTTTTTCTAATCTGAATTACCATTAAATTTCTTATGTATACCAAACAAATAGCATTTGCTAATTGTATACATCAGTTGGGAATAGAAGAGACAGGGAATAACCTGTGTACTGTGAGGAATTACCTAGCAAGTAGTAAAGTTTTCATATGGTAAAAAAGTATTAGAGATTTTTAAAGAAGTACAAGCTGGCACAGATTTGAACAAAAAAGAGGTAGCACATACCTTAGGAATGGAGCATAATTCTGTAAGAGAAAGTTGAAAATGCAGCTGTGGAGGTCGCTGTCAGCGGAGAATTATTAGGATACCACAGAGGCCTAGGCTGGTTAACAGACTGGTTTCAATATTTTTTTAAATCCATACTTGAGTAGACTAGAATTCAATGTACGAATTTCAAAATATTAAAACATACAAAGACTGGCAGATTGGGAATATAATCCTGGCAGCAGCATACATTTTATATTGTAAGGTGGCAATGGGACCCCAAGGGAGACTGATAAGGTGTGGGTTGCAACAATCAAGAAATCATTAGCTAAAGTTCCTTTGTTTCACTGATTTAAATAGAAACAACATCTGTAAAGTGAAAGTTAAAGGATTTAGAGAGACTGGTAATGAGTAATAAAAGGAAATTTAAGAGAATAATATGTGTACAGAAATCAGTTATGTATCCCACCAAGTAAGCATCTTCACGTTCCATTTTCATTTCCCACGAATAACACAGCAAAGCGATTAAATTGTCACCTTTATAATTTGTTTCCCATGTGGGAAAATGATGAGATATGATATGACTGTGAAACCTCTTAAGCTATATCAATTAGCAAGTTTCCTCATTAAATCCTAAGTATGTTAAAATGATTGAATCAGCCTCTGTTATGGGCCTGTTTCTAGATGTTGGTTGCCTTGAGACTCTAGCCTTGTGATATCACTGATCTGTTACATTATGATGCTTATAAATCTCCATAATTCATTGAGCCAAGGATTTAAAGGCATTAAGCAGAAGAACAACTGGTGTACTCTGTACATAGAGTTTTTCAAAGACATGGGAATTGCCATATTAGGTCAAAATAGCTGAGCTGGGAAAATTGCTCAACTAGAAAATATTTCAAGTTCACATTTTGCAAATTCTCTACAATTCCCAGTTTAGTCAATAAACATCAATACTTATTTAACCCCTTAAGGACCAAACTTCTGGAATAAAAGGGAATCATGACATGTCACACATGTCATGTGTCCTTAAGGGGTTAAAAGGTATTAACGTAATCATACCATGGGAGGTCTTTTGATACAGTAGACCCCAACATTTAGCATAACTAACACACATGTAAATATTGCACTCAAAATAAAAAGGATAAAAAGATATTTCAAGAAACAAAAAAGAAACTAAACGTGTAACTTTGAGGTGGGTGATAAGATGGATTCTTATTCTGAGATAGCTAAAATATTCTATGGAAGATCTTTCTATTTAGTTAAAGTAAATATTTTTTAATATGTAAATATAAACATTTGTTATCCTGTTAATGTGTCTGTCTATTGTGAATATTTAGGCATCTATCGATTCCTCCTGTAAAGTCTATACCTACCCTTATAAATTAGATTAATAAAAGAATTTCAGAGTGGCACAGTCAAGGGCGTCCACATAGAGGGGAAAGCAGGGCTCTTGCTCTCCCCCTGGATTTTTCAACATGCCCCCTCCACACAGGAAATGTTACCTCAGGCTGTGACAGTTCAGTCCAAGGAAAATAAGGAGGGAGGTGCTGGGACCGCATTTAGGTTGCCAGGGGGCCGGAAGGGGCAATGTGAGGCTCCCTTCTGAATCCCCAGCAATTTGGTGCCTTTATGCTCCACCTCCCACAGTCAGGCTCCGCCTCCCGCATGCAAGTTTCACCCCTCACAAGCTCCACCCCCGCAGCCACACACCGGAAGGAAGAGGATAGACTTCGCCTCCCAGTGCTCCCACAGCCTTGTGTGACAGGTAGGCTTCAGCCCATAACAGTGATTGATTTTGTGTGTGTGTCTCATAGTGAGTGAGCTTGTGTATGTGTGTGTGTGTGTGTGTGTGTGTGTGAGTGAGCTCATGTGTGTTCCTGATAGTGAGTGAGCTTGTGTGTGTGTGTAATTGCCTGATAGTGATTGAGCGGGTGTGTGTGTGCATGATAGTGAGTGAGTTTGTGTGTATGTGTGTGTTTGCCTGATACTGTGTGTGTGTGCCGGACAGTGAGTGAGCGTGTGTGTGTTTGTGTCTGATAGTGAATGAGCTTGTGTATGTGTGTGTGTCTGTGTGTGGCAAAAACAGAAATAATAGGTCGCGCTACAACAAATGTAAAAAGAGGAATATAATATATTGGCATACACTAAAAAACGTAGAAAAAAAGAATGTATAATTAATAGTCCAAATACTTGGTGTACTTTTGATAAATTCCAATGGATAGATGAAGATCTCAGTACTTTATGTCCATCTCTTACTGTTTTCGGCAAAGGGGTAATGTATTCAATGAAAAACAGGATCTTCTAATGTAAGCGTAGTCTTGACTCGATGGTAACCATGAAAAATAAAGAAAACAGAGAAAATCCAATAGTGTAGATTGTCTGTAGATAACAGAGAGTATGAAGAATAATAGGGAGGTAATACACTCACCTATTTCAGAGCATAAACTCGCTCTAGTATATTAGGCATTCAGTGGCGTTTGTCCCCCACTGGTAGGATATAGGTGAAGTGTATTACCTCCCTATTATTCTTCATACTCTCAGTTATCTACAGACAATCTACACTATTGGATTTTCTCTGTTTTCTCTATTTTTCATGGTTACCATCGAGTCAAGACTACGCTTACATTAGAAGATCCTGTTTTTCATTGAATACATTACCCCTTTGCCGAAAACAGTAAGAGATGGACATAAAGTACTGAGATCTTCATCTATCCATTGGAATTTATCAAAAGTACACCAAGTATTTGGACTATTAATTATACATTCTTTTTTTCTACGTTTTTTAGTGTATACCAATATATTATATTCCTCTTTTTACATTTGTTGTAGCGCGACCTATTATTTCTGTTTTTGCCATTTCTCTTTTGAGGATTTTAGAGGGAACCTCATACCTATAGGTTGCAGCTATCTACCTGTTTCTAGCCCCCTACTATATCACGCAGCGCTGATCCATTCTCCATTTGTGTGTCTGTGTGTGCCTGATAGTAAGTGAGCTTGTCTGTAGTGAGCATGTGTGTGTGTCAGTGACATTGTCAGTAGTGAGTATGTGTGTCAGTGAGCTTGTGTGTGTCAGTGAGCTTGTCTGTTGTGAGTTTGTGTATATGTCAGTGAATTTGTCTATAGTGAGAATGTTTGTGTCAGTGAAGTTGTCTGTAGGGAGCATGTGTGTGTGAGTAAACTTGTCTGTAGTGAGCATGTGCATGTATGTCAGTTAGCTTGTATGTGTGTCGGTGAGCTTGTCTGTAGTGAGCTTGTGTGTGTCAGTGAGTTTGTCTGTAATGAGCATGTGTGTCAGTGAGCTTTTCTGCAGTGAGCATGTGTGTGTCAGCTAGCTTTTCTGCAGTAAGCATGTGTGTGTCAGTAAGTTTGTCTGTAGTGAGCATGTGTGTCAGCGAGCTTTTCTGTAGTGAGAATGTGCGTGTGTCAGTGAGTTTGTAGTGACCATGTGTGTATCAGTGAGCTTTTCTGTAGTGAGCATGTGTGTTTGTGTCAGTGAGCTTATCTGTAGAGAGCATGTATGTGACAGTAAACTTGTCTGTAGTAAGCATGTGTGCGTGTGACAGTAAACTTGTCTGTAGTAAGTTTGCGTTTGTATATAAATGGGTTTGTCTGTGTATGTCAGTGAGATTGTCTGTCAGTGAGCCTATTTGTGTGTATCAGTGAGCTTGTGTTTTTATGTCAATATGTTTGTGTATCAATGAGATTGTCTGTCTGCTTGTGTGCTTGTGTCAGTGAGATTTTCTGTAGCTGCATGTGAGTATGCTTACTGTATAATTACATGTTTACACCGACACTGACAGAACCAATATTTTAAATTAGAAAAAATATACCAATATATATATATATATATATATATATATATATATACACACACACACACACACACACACAGTACATGCAACAAAGACTTATGGGGCTGGCATACAATTTTTTCAAGGGCTGTTTTGTATCCCCAGTCCAGCCCTGCAAAAAGGATTCAAGCATTGATGTCATCACAATTATGCCCCTCTCCTGGAAAAATGCCTACGGACACCCATGGGGACAGTACAATCAATGGCATAAAAGATCCAGAAGATTGTTTAACATGGTCCATGCTTGTGATATTATTCTAAATATTAAGTCTAATATAGTAATATATTATTTAATAAATATTTATCCAGAGACAAACTTACAGCACATTCAAAAAATCTAGAACAACAAAGCCATTACTTATAACTTAACACACAAAAAGTCCTTAAAGCGTAACCAGAGCAATAATCCATTTTCCAGGATTACTATAGAATTAAAAAAAGAATGTATAGGTATAATTAACTCCTCTCATGTTACATCACTAAGAGTGTTGAAATAGCTTAGCTCATTAAAATATTGAAACTATTTAAAGTCAAATAGCCTGAAACAAGTGGACACATATTCTTGTCACTATAATGGCATTTATTTAATAAACAAAAATAACCTAAAGGTAGGTTTCATTGGAGACAAGTAACCTACCTATCACACCTCTGCCAAGTGACATTGTATTGAAAAAAAAGTACCATCCTTTGTGCTTCTCTTGTAGTAAAACATTTAGATAATCTAACAGCTTGTGTGCATAAGTACATATACACTAGATACTAGATATATAATACAGATAAACACAATTTCCCAGTGGAAAGGCAATATTCAAGTCATCTGTTCTGACTAGTTTAATAGAAGCATATGGTGGCGTTGGGTATAGTTTTACTATTAAACTCAGCCATTTCAATTTATGGAGGCCACTTATTTGGTGGAATATTATAGTGGAATGGATAACAAGGGAGCAATTGTTTTATTGATACAGGGTAGAACGAGAAAAATACATTTAATAATTTTAGACACGAAAATAGACAATTATGTTGGTCGTTCTGGAAACATTATTTATGCAGGAAACTAAAATATTCCTTAGGAGGGGGCATGCGTCTGCTACATGCCTTATTATATTAATATATAGAAACTTGGTTTCTAGCACTAATGCTTGAGGTAGAACGGCAGCTGAAACACCCAAACCAGAGTCTCTCAATTTCAGTCCACTAGAAAGTACATAAAATAAATGAATTTCTTGAGGTAGGTGTAGTCTCAGAAGTAGTAGGATATGTAAAAACAGAAGAATACAGCAGAATATAGTGCTGCATATCTTGCATAAAGTAACAACATAACAAATAGAATTGCACTTACAGTTTGTTGAGCAGAGGTAACTTTATCTGAACGTGCTTGGGCAGTACAATCCCCGCCAAGGGATATTCTGTGTCTTCTTTAAAGTGATTTCATGCAGAGGAACTCCACCTAGGTATGGTGACTCAGGATGGTGGGTCTCACAGGTTTGTTGGTATGTTGGTAGTATATATATAAAACACAAGTGCTCACTGTTGTTGTTGTAATTAAAAGAATAACATTAGGAGGTGTAAAAAAAAATAGTCTTTGCTCAGGCGGTAATTTCCCCACCAAAGGAATATGTGGTCCCAAGCTCCACTGAAGGTTAGTGTGATGTCCACAGAGTGTAGCAAATACCTGCTTTATTTAATGCACTAGTACATAAAATAATGAAAGCAATACAGAGCATTAAAAATAACACAACGCATTTTTCAAAAAAAGGCTTTTTCAAAAGTATTATATTGTATCACAGCAACCATGGATTCAAACTGTGCTGAGATTATACTGCCTTTCTAGATTGAATGTGAAGTGGATATACTACTCCCTAAAGTAGCCCTAGCTATTGTAATATTTATTTTGTAATACTTCTTTAATTGGAACTCAACTGCAGAATTTCCTGGTTGCAGCAACAATAAGTTTCACCTCCTTTTATATTGATATGAAACAATGGTCACTGTACCTTTAAATACACATGAAGGAAAAAATTAGGCTTTGTAGCAATCCCTTATGAATAAGAGGAATAATTAGACAAAGTGACACTTTAGTGAGTTTTAGATACTGTGTAACATAAATAATAGGAATTGGCTTGTTTGGTAAAAGTATTACTTAACTTAAAGGCAGTTCTGGCACTGGAAGGGTTAATTCACCCAATGAAGGAGAAATTAGAAGTCCGTTTCAACAAGCTGAGAACTAGGAGTGGAGAGTGGGGAAGTCCGTTTTAACAAGCCGAGGTCTGGGAGTGGAGAAGGTAGAATTCAGAGTTACAAGCCGAGGTCTAGGAGTGGAGAAGGTAGAAATCCGTTTACAAGCCGAGGTCGAGAAGTGGAGAAGGTAGAAATCCGTTTTACAAGCCGAGGTCTAGAAGTGGAGCAGGTAGGATCAAAAGTAGAGCAGCTGATCTTTCTGCAGCACCTGTGCGAATAATCCAGCCCTTTGAATCTGGCGCGGTCTTCCTAAGTATCGTGGAGGGACCGCGTCAGAAAAAAGGGCGGGGCTGAGCGCCGTGAACCCGGAAGTGGGTTCCGGCGACGAAATACATGCCATGCTATACCTGACAGTACCCCCTTCTCATGGGGCATCCTCTGGGTGCACTATTTCGGTTTGGAGGGGTAGCGTTTGTGAAAGGCAGTAACTAACCTCCTAGCATGTACATTAGATGAATCTTCCCAAGTGTCTTCATCAACTCCATAACCTTTCCATCTGATAAGGTATTGTAAGGAGCCACGGTGGACACGAGAATCCAAAATTTTGTGAATTTCATATTCTTCTTCACCTTGGACAATGATAGGTTCAGGAGTTGTTACTATTTCTCTATAAAAAGGATCAGGGATGTGTGGTTTAAGTAAGGAGACATGGAATACTGGATGAAGTTTAAAACTTGGAGGAAGTTTTAGTTTAACAACGTTATCATTAATGGTAGTAATTACTTGAAAGGGACCAAGAAAAAGAGAGCTCAATTTCTTTGAAGGACGGCTTGTGGTAATATTCCTTGAAGAGAGCCAGACAAGATCCCCTACCTTGTAAGGAGGGGGAATTCTTCTATTATTGTCAAAAAACTTTTTCTGGTTATTTTGGGCGAGTTGAAGATTCTCCCGTAATTTGAGAAATAGAGAAGACATAAATTCGTTTTTTGATGTAACAGTAGGATTGGATGAAGTAATGGTTTGGATGGGGAATGAAGACGGATGAAAACCATAGTTGGAGAAGAAAGGAGTCATTTTCGTACTAGAATGAATGGTATTATTGTAAGAAAATTCGGCCATAGGTAACCATGTGGTCCAGTCATCTTGGAGGTATGAACAATAACATCGAAGATATTGTTCCAAACATTGATTAACCCTTTCTGTTTGCCCATTAGTTTGGGGATGATAAGCGGAAGAGAGTTTGCGTTGAATTTGAAGGGAGAGACACATCTCTTTCCAGAATTTGGAGGTAAATTGTGTCCCCCTATCAGAAATAATTTCTTCAGGAAGACCATGAAGTTTCACAATATTGTCAATAAAGACCTTAGACAATTCTACAGAGGAGGGTAATTTTTTTAAGGAAATGAAATGGGACATTTTTGTGAAGCGATCCACAACGACAAGAATAGTGGTGAAATGTTGAGAAGGTGGAAGATCAACGATAAAATCCATAGAAATGGATTGCCAAGGTTTTTCTGGAATAGGTAAGTTAAGTAGTAATCCAAAAGGTTGATTATGTTCTGGTTTAGACCTTTGACAGATAGGACATGTTTTGACATATAATTCAATGGTTCTATCCTGGCGAGGCCACCAATAATATCGTGAAGTTAGTTCAAGTGTTTTCTTTATTCCAGGATGTCCAGCTAGGGGTGAATCATGAACCATCTTAAGTAATTTATTCCTAAGAATGGGAGGAATATAAATTCTATTTTTAAAATAAAATATACCATCCTTTTTTGTTAGTATAGGTGTTTTGGGAAGTTCAAGATCCTTCTGATTCAAATTCTTTATGTCATCATGAAGAGAAGAGAGGATCCCTATTATTTTGTTAGGAGGATAATCATCAATAGTAGTTTTAGAAGGAATTCGAGAAAGAGCGTCAGCCTTTTTATTTCTAGTTCCAGGTCTGTATATTAATTGGAAGTTAAATCGGTTAAAAAATAGGTTCCATCTAACTTGTCTAGCTGTAAGGGTTTTGTTAGTATAGAGATATTCAAGATTTTTATGGTCAGTATAAACTATTATAGGTTGTTTTGTATCTTCCAGAAGATGACGCCAATTTTCGAAGGCAGCTTTAACACTTAATAATTCTTTTTCACCAATAGGATAATTTTTTTCAGCAGAGCTCAAGGATCTTGAAAAAAAGGCAACTGGATGAAGTGGATCTTGTGGAGTCTTTTGTTGAGAAAGAACTGCTCCGATGGCTGCATCTGATGCATCAACTTCAAGAACATATAAGAATGTTGGATTAGGTAGTTGTAGAATAGGTGCAGTTGTAAATCTTTTTTTTAATTCGTCGAAGGCTGTTTGTGCATCTTTATTCCAATTGAAAGGACGTTTACTACTATTGAGGAGGTTAAGAGGATGTGATACATCCGAATAGTTTCTAATAAATTTTCTATAGAAGTTTGCAAATCCAAGAAAACGTTGTAATTCTTTTGTAGTAGTAGGAGCGGGCCAGTCAATAATACATTTGATTTTGGAATTATCCATCTTCAAAGAATGAGGTGAAATAATGTATCCTAGAAAAGAGAATTCAGTAACCTCAAAAAGGCATTTTTCTGGTTTAGCGTATAATTTATGAGTTCTCAGTCTAGATAGAACCCATCTAACATGCTTCCTATGTTCATCCAAATTGTTAGAATATATTAAGATATCATCTAAGTAGATAATAACACATATATCCAGAAGATCTCTAAAGATATCATTTATAAAATGTTGAAATGTTGCAGGGGCATTACAGAGCCCAAAAGGCATCACTAGATATTCGTAGAGACCATATCTTGTCCGGAAGGCGGTTTTCCATTCATCATCCTGTTTTATTCTAATGAGGTTATATGCGCCTCGAAGGTCGAGTTTAGTGAATATAGTTGCAGTTCTTAACCTTTCAATTAATTCATTTATTAGTGGAAGAGGATAACGATTTTTAATTGTTATTTTATTTAAGGCTCTGTAATCTATAATAGGACGGATGGTTTGTTTAAAAGGATCTTCATATAATAAAGACATAGCTTCAAAGAACTCATCCAATGAATCTAATATGGGATCATCATTTTCCAAAAAGGAATGGGCCCAGGCCATAGGTTCACCTCTTAAAAAAGAGATCACTGAACAGACTTTGGATCTTTCGGTGGGATAAGATCTAGGTTTTAAAGCTATTAGTAGTTTGCAAGAATTCAAAAACTCTCTGTACTTTGTTCTATCTCCATAAAATTTTTCTGGATTACAGACAGCAGGATCACCAGCCGATTGAAGAGCGGCATGAGGAAGATGACCTTGAATGTCTCTAACATAGGTTAATATTCTCTCATTTGTAATTTGCAGTTCCTGTAACCCTTGAGCAATCGTATCCACTCTATTGGTTAGGGCAGAAACTTGAGAGTTGATATCTGCTGGTTCCATTGAATAAGGCTGGATTATTCTGTAATATTTATTTTGTAATACTTCTTTAATTGGAACTCAACTGCAGAATTTCCTGGTTGCAGCAACAATAAGTTTCACCTCCTTTTATATTGATATGAAACAATGGTCACTGTACCTTTAAATACACATGAAGGAAAAAATTAGGCTTTGTAGCAATCCCTTATGAATAAGAGGAATAATTAGACAAAGTGACACTTTAGTGAGTTTTAGATACTGTGTAACATAAATAATAGGAATTGGCTTGTTTGGTAAAAGTATAACTTAACTTAAAGGCAGTTCTGGCACTGGAAGGGTTAATTCACCCAATGAAGGAGAAATTAGAAGTCTGTTTCAACAAGCTGAGAACTAGGAGTGGAGAGTGGGGAAGTCCGTTTTAACAAGCCGAGGTCTGGGAGTGGAGAAGGTAGAATTCAGAGTTACAAGCCGAGGTCTAGGAGTGGAGAAGGTAGAAATCCGTTTACAAGCCGAGGTCGAGAAGTGGAGAAGGTAGAAATCCGTTTACAAGCCGAGGTCGAGAAGTGGAGAAGGTAGAAATCCGTTTTACTAGCCGAGGTCTAGAAGTGGAGCAGGTAGGATCAAAAGTAGAGCAGCTGATCTTTCTGCAGCACCTGTGCGAATAATCCAGCCCTTTGAATCTGGCGCGGTCTTCCTAAGTATCGTGGAGGGACCGCGTCAGAAAAAAGGGCGGGGCTGAGCGCCGTGAACCCGGAAGTGGGTTCCGGCGACGAAATACATGCCGTGCTATACCTGACAGCTATACATCCACATAAATTAATCTTAAAATGGCAATATTGTATGTTTCACCCTGGCCTGTATATTCAGGAAATACATATTTTGTGGTCTGCATATAAGGCCTTAAAGAGAGACATACAAAGTTTCAAAAAAGGGAAGAGGTGTGATGAATCGTAAAGGAAGAGCTATCTGAATAGGTATTGTCTGCTGGAATTCTACGTGCCCTTGCAAGTCACTCTATCCAAGTGTCGAAATTAGAGCATCTTAGTTCCAACAGTTGCTTCTCTCTTGCATTGAGCTACATCTACTGAAAAATTATCCCATTTATAGAATGCACAGCTGTTCAGACTCAAAGATGTACTTTGATGGTTATACATTTCCCTGAGCAGCATTATAGCTTATGTAAAGGGTTAGATTAATGAGGACATACTTGAGAACAAGAGAAATATCAAATGTATCCTTCCTGGTAAAATACTTTGATTATTATATGAATCAATGCAGTGATTGTATTCCAATTACTTGGCGTCTTTCCCAGTGAGCATGTTTTCACACCGGATTGTTCTAGATCAGCCTTGTGTTTAACAGAATACTAATGGCAGCATTTAGCAGCACAAATTAGGAAAAAAGCTCTATCTGCATTTTCGACATTCAGTTGATGATTTTGTTTTCTGTTTTTTTTGTTTTTTTTATTGTTGGATAAGCTATGCTTGGGTGAATAGTTATCATTGCTTTTGTGGTTAACTGTAATAAAAAGTAATAAAAGTAATAGGAATAATATATGAATTTTTTATAACGAATAGTAACTCCAGAGTATGTAAACAATTATATTCAAAGAGGTATTCTGAAAAGTATTAAAATATTTATATTTTTGCATGTAAATGTGTATTATAGAGCAGAGTGTATATATATATATATATACATATATATATATATATATATATATATAGAAAGTATAGAAAGGGATAGAAAGTTTAGCGACATGAGCAGGTCTGCTCAACCATGTATCAAATGTAACAGTGCTATTGTTGGTAGGTGAACCTGGGAGCAAGTTGAGTGGATGGGAAATGAATGAGCTCTCTTGTGCAAGGTGCATGGAAATGTTCAGCGGCCCAAGGAGAGACTGGAGATCCATTTGGGAAACAGGCATCCTTGCCCAGAAAGGATTTTCCCTTCATTTGATATGCTGGACTGGTCTGCGGGGAGGCATAACTGAAATAAAATGAAATCAAATGTATTTCCAGAAACTAAAATTGGTGTAGATACCAACAGTTGATCGAGAAAGCGGAGTGCCAAAGGATGTACTAGATACAAAGGACATATCTGCTTCAGGGTATGGCATTCAATTCCATAAAAACGTTACAATCATATAGATAATGTATTACTGAAGAACTGTACTGACAAACAAGAGGAGCCAACAGAGAGTTTATGCAACTATATTAAATAGTTTGGGTTACTCTCTGCTCCAAACGTAAGTCGGGTGGCAAAGTAGAATTTTCCATTCACTAAATATCATTCAAATGAAACTGGGACTGATGCACTGGGAACAAACTGAAGATGAGGAATATGGCATTTTTCTAGTCAGGCTGCTTCTGTAGCCCTTAAGATAGGCCAAATATCATTGCGTATGGTGGCCTAATACTGGAAACGTTGAGGATCCGATAATTACGCCTTTATGTCAGAGCTCGGCAGTAAAGTGCAATGGTACAAGATCGCCAGGAAGTGGGCCTGGCAGTATCCTGGGTTATGACTGGAGTGCATGGACTAGTTGGGATGGAGGGTTTGGCAGGGGTAGACTGGATTGAAATATCTAGTTCTGAGGTGTGCAAATGTGACATTCATGTAGGTGATAGTATAACTTTGTATCAACTGGCGGCATAAGGCTGAATGGAGAAAAATTAGCTAAACAAGGGTAAAGTATGGTCCTTCTAAGTTCCAAGTGGCTCTGAGAGGCTCTAGCTATGAATTGGCTAAGGGACTGAGGCCATCAAATGATGTGACGGTGTCATGACCTGTTCCATTCTGTTCAGATGTCTGACCTTGGCTTCTGGTATCCAGTACTCTTTTTACAATTCTTGTTTAGTTTTTCTTGTTTTTTTCTTGTTTTCGATTCTATGTCTGATTTTCTTTATGCTGGGTTTTCTGGGTTCATTCCTTTAATCTGTTCCTGGAATTCCGAGTCTCCTGGATTGCTTTAAATGTTTGTTTTTTGTTGCTACACTCATTCCTTTTCCATTAATCCTTTTTGTTTCATTCTGTTCCTGCAGGCAGTGGTTTCATTTACTCTGCTCTTTTAATTGCAGGTAAGTACTGTGTGTATTTTATTGTTGTTTATTTAGTCATGCATATCCAGGCAGTTAGGACAAACTGTAATTGGAGAAATTTGTCGCAGTGGGGGGCTGCATACATCTTGGCCATTTATGTATGTCTAAATCTACAATGTTTTACATATAGTATTTAGTTATGTCTCCTCTTGTTTTTCCTTGTATCTTTTGTCTTGTTTTATTTTGTCTTGGATCCCCTTTCATATACAGTCCTGTCGTGTCTTGCCCATGTTCTTTTAATGTTTCCCTTATGTATTGCGTACGTGTTCTGGGTTCTGCTTTCTGTCCTTTTCCGGTTCTGGGTTCTTCTAGTCTTGTCTTGTTTTCTTGTTTGGTGCCTATTCTAGTCTTACCTTATTGCTAGTAATAGATACATCTCAGCTCATCATCTAGCTCCTGGCATCTGTCTAAGCTGCATCAGGGTTCTGGTATGCGGCTGCACAAATGCTGGTGCTCAACACCAGGGGGCGTGTGGTTACCCTACACCAGGCCCTAATAGTCCATTTGCACGCTGAGACTCCTATAATCTACTTAAGGGTCCAGGTCTTCAGACCACCACCCGTGACAGGTCGGAATGTAGACCTCTCAGTGACAAGTAAGAGATTCAAAAGAGTGGCTGTGACATGTGAGGCACTATCAAAAATCTAGAGAGGTAGGAGCAAGATTAGGAGTATGACTTTGGCCGATGGACGATTACCTCCGCATGAGGATGGGTGCAGGCCTTGCGTTACTGAATTACAAATATGCAATAATATGGCCCACCCCAATACTCTTAACAGCCAGTTGATCTATCCCTAAGGAATGTAGGGGAATCAAAACCTAATGAATAAATTGAAAGTATGTTGGAACGTACGTATCTTGCCCAACTAGTGTGTGGTTAAGCTTGAGAAGGGAATATTATAGAGAGGAACATAAAGACACAATTGGAAAGTTAATGGGAATACGTCTAGAATGGTGTAAAGGCTAATTGAGATAAGGGTATTGTCACTCCACATCATTGCGGCGGCATACCCACATACTAAGGGGAATGCCGCCGGTCTCCTACCTGTCAGGTGTCCGCTGCCAGGTCCGCTCATACCCGGCGGGCACATCTCGGTCCGGCGGCATTCTCACGTGGTTATGGAAATGCTGCCCATCACTCACCCCTAATGGTGGCTCCTCCTCCTCTCACAGCTTTGAAGAATTTAAGGTTTTCCCTTTTTAACCCTTAAAGGGCCAGATCAGTAATAATCATGAAGGTGTTTCACATACACGCTCATGATCACATGCTCCCCTGCAGCCAATCAGGAAGCGCCTTAGACTATATAAGCCTGTTTTGTCCATTTTTTTCTGTGCCCTGTTATGGTTTCCATTGTGGTTATCCGAGAGCGCATTCCTTGTATTGATTCTTGTGTATTTGACCTTGGCTTCCCTTTTGACTAGCCGATCTCTGTATTCCTTGACCTTTGGCTTGGCTCCTGACTATTCTGATATCTCCATTCCTTGACCCGTGGTTTGTTCATCGTTTGCGTTATTTCTACGTGTTGTCTTTACCCTGTCTTGTGTTTTGTTTGCTTTTCTATGTTAAATCCAGCCATTCTAAGGCCTGGTAATACATCTTAGGTATTTTCTTATTATCTACTTAAGTTTTGCGTGTTGGGCATCTACAGTAATCCGGACAGGTATAAAGTACCTGTGTTGTGGTTAAGGATTAAAATGTCAACAACAAGATGATAAGTAGGGAAATTGAAAATCTAGATAATAATTGAACTTATGATTATGAGCATAAACCTAGGCCAATCAATATGTGTAAAGTAATCATTATTAAATTATAGAATATGGCATAGCATTTATTATACATTAAAACGCAGGATGACTAACTGAATTGCATATGATAAAACTGATATTGCCAAATGAGAGCCGGGTACATAAGATGAAAGCATGAACCTAATTAAGGTATCACTGTGATGCTATTTATGTATGACTGAGGGCAAATTTGCGTTAGTAGTGAAAATCGCCATATCCGAATGATGGCAGAATACGGACTGAACTGCGAATGCCACCCTAGTAAGGAAAAGTCTGAATGTGGGACAAATACATGTTGAATGTCAGTGATAGCGTGGCCCAATGTGGGACGCATGAACAAACTTACAATTTTATTGTAATAAACGCGTGAACAGCAACAGGGCCCCATGAGCTTCTGTTTTTTTTTTACTTGAGTAAGGTAAAATGAATACTTGCACAGGCCGCACAAGGTCCAGCTTATTTGGAGTTTAAGTAGTTTGTGTTTATGTCCTTTGAAATGGAAGTAGATAGTTTTGTACTGAACAAGGCAGTCTCGGAAGTGGAGGTCTGTGCATTTATTGGCCGGATAACTCCTCCCACAACTATAGGCTACCCCTACTGGCTCAGTCTTTTCATATATTGTTTATTTATTTTTTCTGGACAACCTGGTTCTTGGTTGTCTTCCAAACTATCACATTTAAAGCTAACACCATTACAAATGCTTGCCTTGACTTTTTTAAAAAAATATATAGAGTTAATATATAAACAAATATTAAATATTCATCTTTTGCAGCAAATCCCAGGTCTCTGATTGTTCAACATTGACATAATATTTGACAAATTAATTCTGAAACATTAATTGCCTTCCTTCTCTCTAAGACAGACAAATTCTTGTTATTAATTGGAATAATATGAGCAATATTGCAACATCTTCTCATTCATTGAGACACACACACTGTTTACACTAATTTAAAAAAAAATCTTTTTGAAAACCCAACAGCACTATTGTACTTAAATGAGGCACTATTGCTCAAGCTATTATTCATATGTATATTTTCTGATAAAGTCACATAGCTTTGTCTGGAACTCAATAGACAATAGGGCGGAACTAAGGTGCAAGAGATTTTTGTATTTTATACCTGGAACCTCGTTAAAACTGACATTACCTTTTTATGTAATCTTTACGAACAGCAATACATATTTGCATAACCATACTGATTTGTTGAATTCTTCAACATAGACATCACTGGGCCAGCCAAAAAAAAAGAGAACACGCCATTGTGAGATAAGATGTCTGATTTAATCATTTTCCTTGCTTGCATTAAAATGAGGAATAACTACAAAACAAATTAAAGGAAGAAAAAAGGGAGCAAAGATCATATTGGTATAACAGAACAGATCATGGGAGAGGGATTGGGTAGGAATAGGAAAACAAAGGTTAGGGTGGAATGACATAAAAAAAAGATTTAGGTGGCCTTAATGAGATAAGAAGACAGAGAGATCCTCAAACTGACAAATGGTCAAAAGTGCTGAAATTGAAAACAACAGACTTTTTTTGTTTTTTGTTTTGAACAACAGTTCATCCAAATTTGAGCCAATAATGTGAATTTCTGAACTCCAAGTCAAAAAGTACCTGAATCATGAACCAAATTAAATGTGGTTTTTCCAAGCATGTTTGTTTTGATTTATGGTTCTAAATGTTGACCGTGGTGTCAAAAAAAAAAAAAAAAAAAAGATGATTGATAGGAAAAAAAGCATATGGATGGCTGCGGACAGACACTAAATGTTGATAGTAGGATCAGGGAGCTGCGCCTATGAAGGAATTCCCATGCTCAGAGCGATATGGAGAAGGGAAGGAAAAAGACACGGATATAGTGTAGTATGTTGAGATCTTAAGTGATGGTAAATGAAGGGAAAGGAATTGCACTTACAATTTTCTGGTGCCTATTCTCAGCTCCAGATATGTGTGCCTGGACAGTACAATCCCCGCCTATGGATATGTAGATGGTCCTTGGATGTCCTCAAAATCTCCAGTGGTAGTAGGGTATATCTCCTTTCCAATGGCAGTAGGCCGGTATTCAAATAGTTGGTGATATATACAAAAAGGATAAAAACACAAAATAGTGCTCTCTGGATAATACCAAATAAAATAATAAAAAAATGGAGGTATACTCACAAGTGAAGAGCAAATAGGATATTGTTCAATATATGTAGGCGTAGGTGGTATGATCCCCACCAAGGATATCACTCTTGAAGTCCTCCAGTGGGGGTGTGGAGAGAGTGGAAGGAATTATATTATTTAAAAAATAAAATAAAATAGGATACAATGATAGGCTTAGTGGCTCCAATAGCATAAATGGGCTATCTTTATTGGAGATAAAAAAAATCAGTAACATAAAACAGCTTTAAAAAACACTAACGCGTTTCTCCTGCAAACACTTTGATAAAGCCCTTTTTGCAGGAGAAACATGTTAGTGTTTTTTTAAAGCTGTTTTATGTTACTGATTTTTTTTATTTAGTTTCAGCAGCCACATACTACAATTGCAAGTATTGATATTCCACCTACCCCTCTAGACACTAAATGTTGACTGCATTCACAGATCAAGTGAGAAGACACCAATAGAGGAGAACAAAAGAGGAGCAGTAAGAAATATATACATATATTTACATATTATATATTTAATAAATATATAATATATAAATGTCTTTTTTTTTTTTTTTACGTCAGGGTCGTCCGAAGGTAGAGTCAGAGTTGCCTTTAGTGATCGCTCTGTCCGGGGCGGGTCTGCATCAGGGGAGTTTATCTTGCACTAGAGAGTGTGAGTGGAAGAGATGAGAGTACTGATTATATGCAACATGCAAAAGTGGAAGATACGTGTGATATGGTAAGGTTCTGGTGTGAGTCATATGAGGTAAAATTCAGTTTCAGGTGGTGGCTTTGGCGTATGGGCACGAACATTTGCGGCGTGTCTTCCGAGTGGGCGCGTATGGCCTGCTGGCTGCGTCGCGGATCGTCATGGCCATCATAAGATCACCCCCTTCTTCATCTGATGACCTGTCATTGAAATCTGAGCAGCCTCCGTGCAGGGATGCCATCTTGGCTCCTTCTGCATCGTGCGCCTGCCGCCATACAAACTCTGGCGGGGTTTATCCGGCTTTGCCTTCTTGTTTCTGCGGCCCATTTGGTCCGTGGTGTTCTCAGGGTCGCCCCAGGATAAGTTTGGCTTGGGTTCGAGTGCTGAAAAAGGTGCTTAGTCGGCTCGCTAGTCTGGAGCTCCACGGCCATGCGACTGTCCGCTTCAAGCGCAAAGCTCCGCCTCGATTGCAGGCATGTTTTCTTTGTCATGTAGTATTGTGTTGCAGGTATATACTATGTGTCATATACTGATGTGTATATCTTATCAGGAGCTTATGTTGAGTACAGCATTTGAAGGGAAATTTATCTGTGATAATATACTTGGACACTGAGCGGACAAGAAAATAAATGCAGACATATGCTTATATATCATGTCTTCGCATATCTGTGTGCTTAGAAAAAAGCTAGTACATTGCTCTTACATTATTATATTAATTATTTTCAGAACCTGGAATATATAACATTTTGCTATTTAGCAATAAGCTTCATCCACCCTTACTTAATTGTTTGATTATTAGTTAATTAGAGACATCTTAAAAACCTCATTCCACTCAGAGGCCTGTGAGAATTCAGTTATATAACTGTGATATAAATAAACAAATAAGATTAAGACAGACAGTTTAGTTTGCAAATCGATTTGCTGAGCAAAATTGAGAAACGTGAAAATTGCAATAGCAACCCTTTAGATTTTGTGAAAATGCAATGATGCAGTAACATATTCTCAAAGGGACACTGTGATCACCATAACCATTTCTTCTCTTTGAATTGGTTATGGTGCCTAAGGTCCCCAAGCACTGTCCCTCCATTCAGTGTTACACAATTTTAGATCAGTTTAACACTAAATAGGGGTTCCTGAACACCAACAGTCCGGTCCCTTCTGGAGGTGTTGCTAAAGCAGAGATTACATGCTTCCTTGTAGCTGTACCCATTCATACCATCAGTTAGAACTAAAAGGGGTCTGCTGACACTCTCAGCCAATCACAGCTCTAAGGTTTCCCCTAAGTCTGATTCCCATTTGTCAGTGTAGTGGAGGGCGCCCCATTCCTGTGTAGTGGAGCAGAAGTGGGAGTATAGCTGAGATATCATGCCCTGGTGGTATCGTTCTGCGTTGCAGATCCTTTCAAAAAAGGTCTGCTTAGTTTTAGTGGCTATTTTCACGGTCTCTTGGTTGGTATAGTTTTTCATTTGAATGTACCTGGAAAAGTCTGCAGGGGTTAGGGTTGTTCTGGTTTGTAAGTCCGCGAAGGGGATTATCGTGTCGCCTATATACAAATGATAGACTCTTTGTAGGCCAGCTCTCTCGAGGCCTTTTGAAGTCCCATGGTCGCATTCCCGGGGTGAAGGCCCTGTTCTGAAATATGGGAGTGAGGGGGGAGGTTATGGACGTTAATTCATATTTTATGGCTATTTTGTCCCACAATTGGATAGAGTTGGTGATGGCTGGGCATGTTGTTTTTGGAAGTGCTCTGTGTTATCTCGGTGTCTAAATGTAGAATTGTGGGAGAGCTACCTTCATAAGTAGTGATTCTAGGTTAACCCACCTTCTAGTGTCTGGGGGGGTATGCCACATCGCTATTTGTGTCAATTGGGCTGCTAAATAGTAAAAGTAGAGGTGGCGGTAGAGTATGTTGCGGGCCACCTTGTGTCTCTTGTTTTGCCATATGAAGCAGTTTATTGTCCGCTGTAGTGGTGTTAGCTCCTGCTTCGCGACCGGTATGGGTAGGGCTTGGAATAGAAACAGGATACGGGGTAGGACATTCATCTTAATCGAATGTATCCTCCCGATCCACGATATTGGTTTGTCCGCCCAGGTCTCCATATCCGTTATGAGTTTGGTTATCATAGGTGTATAGTTTAGGCTGTGGAGCACTGTGGGGTTCGCCGGTAGTTTTATACCGAGGTATGTGAGGGAGGTGGGTGAGATGCGTATGTGGTAATCCAAAGTGATTTGAGTGATGGTCGATTGTGTAAGGTGTAGTGGGAGGGCGTTGGATTTCTCCATGTTAACTTTGTATCCTGATAATGTGCTATATGTCCGGAGGAGGGGTAGTAATGCTTGTATGGAGGGGATGGGGTTAGTCATGGTGAGAAGAACATCATCTGCGTATCCTGATATCAGGAATTCTTTGTTTCCTATCATAGCTCCTGTTATTTCGGGGTGTTCCCTAATTTCCTGGAGGAGGGGTTCGAGTGTGAGCACAAATAGTAGCGGAGAGAGTGGGCATCCATGTTGGGTGCCGTTGTGTATGTTGAAGTGTGGGCTAGTTGCCCCTGTTATCTTTATTTGTGCTGTTACATTTGTGTATAGTGCTCGTACTGCCGTAATGTAAAGGGGAGGTATATTTATGTGTTCCAGTAGTGTGAATATGTAGGGCCAGCTTACGCGGTCAAACGCTTTTTCAGCGTCTAGTGAGAGAGCTAGGGACGGTATTTTGTCTGTGGTGAGTGTCCAGATTATGTCCATATTTCGTCTGGTGTTTTCGAATAGTTGTCTGCTGGGGATAAACCCCACCTGGTATGCGTGGACCAGGTGGGTCAGGTGTGGGTTGAGTCGTGTTGCCAATATCTTAGCTATTATTTTGCTATCATGATTTATGAGTGATATCGGTCTATATGCCTCTGGTTGGGTGTGGTCATGGTCTGGTTTGGGTAGGAGTATGATGTGTGCTTTTGTCATGTCTTTAGCAGGGGGAGCCCCTTTCATTAGGTCTTGGAATAGGGTTTCCATGTGTGGGAGCAGTTTGTCTCGAACCTGGGGCTTTGTTGCTTTTTAGGGAGGAGATGGCTAGGTTGATTTTGTCTTTGGTGATCAGTGCTGATAGTTCCGCAATAGCTGTTGTGTGGAGTTTGGGTAAGTTTAGTCGGGTTAGGAAGTCGGAGGTTCCCTGGTGGACTCCTGTGTTAGAGGTGTCTCCTGTTGTGGATTGGTTGTATAATGCTGTGTAAAAGGATGTAAAGATTTGCGCTATCTCTGCTGGTGAAGTTTTCAGCGTGCCGTCTGGGGTTTGTATGGACGTGATGTGGAGACGTTGTGCTCTGGGTCGCAGCATGCGGGCCAGTAGGGTGTCCATCTTGTTGGATTTGTCGTAGTATGTCCTTTTGGCCCATGTCAGTGCGCGTACTGTTTCGTCGATCAGTAGTTGTCTGATAGATATGCGTGTGTCATGTAGGTGCAGTAGTGTTTGCGGGTTTGGGTCTGTTTTGTGTCGTTGTTCTGCTGTATATAGAGTGTCTAGTAGTTGTGTGATTTGTTGGGTTTTAAGTTTCTTTTTGTGCGTCGCTATTTTGATGAGGTGGCCACGAATTACGGCTTTGTGAGCGGCCCACACCATTGCCATAGGGACGTCAGGTGTCAGGTTGTCTGTAAAGTATGAGTTTATCTGTTGTTTTATGTCGTCTATGACTTGTGGGTCTTTTAGGAGGGAAGTGTTGAGTCTCCATGTCCACGGAGTGGGGCTGTGGAGGCCCTCCAGGTAAATTGCAATATCTGCATGGTCTGACCATGCTATGGAGCCGATTTCAGTTTTTTGGGTTTTCGTGAAACCTGTGTGGTTGGCTAGGAATAGGTTGATGCGAGAGTAGGTGTCTTGTGGAGGTGAGTAGTAGGTATAGTCTTTATGGCTGGGGTGTTGTGCTCTCCATCGGTCGATTAGTCTCGTTTTCTAAAGTGGTGTAAGTGTTTGTCTTGTGCGCCCATGCCGTGGGATCTAGTTAGTCCAGGGCGTGCACTTCGGTCAATGGCTGGAGCAGGAGTGGCGTTCAGATCGCCTCCCAGGATTAGAACTCCTGTTGGTAGTGACAAGACCGTGTCAGACATATTGTTCCAAAATTGTGGTGATGGGGTGTTGGGAGCGTATATATTGATCAAGTGTATAGGCTGTGCCCTGTTGCTATAACATATCTGCCCTCTGGGTCTATTGTTGTGTGGGTGAGATGTATCGGGCATCTCTTGTGGACCAGGATTTCCTCTCCGTTTCGTTTTTTGAAAGGCTCGTGCCTCTGTGTCTACACAGTATATATGATCGCGGAGAGAGACCTGGCGGATCTGGGTATGTGTGTCTCTTGGATGAATGCGATGTCTGGGTTTAATCTTTTTTGTTCCCTGAATAATGTACGTCACTTGCGAGGAGTGTTAAGGCCCTTGACATTAAGTGAGGATATCTTCATATCTTCGCCATGTTAGTGAGGTGTGGAGGTCTCTGATGAATCGTTGGTGTTGGGTCATGGTGCCGGGCGAGATCCTCTCCCACCTCTGCTCCCCACATCAGCTGTGTTGGTGAAATATTTGTTCAGTATGCTCGTTAGGTCGGTTGTTGACCAAGATATGGGATGGGCGGGGGCTGGGGTGCATTACATATACAATACATTACAGTTCCGTTAAGGAGCGACTTAGTCCGGTCTTGGGGGGCGATAGCAGCATGTTAATTAGTCTATGGTCAGACGTGGGCTTTTTAGGTCTGCTGCACCGTTGTGATCTTCGTTGGTCGGCCCCTGTCTAACACCATGCTGGGAGGGTTCCTCTCCGGTCTGCAGTGGCAATCATGTGGAGGTAAGTTGCAACATGTTTCCGAGGATTCGGGTGTAGCGGGTGGTTGAGGGAGCTGCTGATCGCTTGAGCTTCTCCCTCTTGTTGTTGCTGGTCATCCGTGGAGTACAGGTGGGGGTTGCCCTGTTCTTTCGCGAGGGGTTTGTGGTAGACTCAGCTTGTGGTAGGTCTGCGTCCATGTTGCTGGGGGGTGGGGGCTGTGTTAAGGCCAGGTTGTGGGTGATTGTTCGGGTTGGTCCTACTCTGCGGCTTCGTACCAGTCTCGTGGCAGTGCTTGTAGAGTTGGGAGCGCGGAGGTAGGCAGAATGAAATTGTTAGGTAGGAAGGGGACTGAGTTTGCACCTGGTAGGAGGACGTGGGGTCTGCCTTGCTTGAACACCAGCATTTGAAGGGGTGACCCCACGCGTACCTAACTGCGTCGACCCTTAGCAAATCTGTGACTGGCCGCCATTCTCTCCTGCGTTGGAGGGTGAGAGAGCCAGGTCTTGATATAGTGCGATTTCTTTGTCGTTGTATTTCACCGGGGTCTCCCGGGCTTGTCTCAGCACTGCCTCCTTCGTTTGGAAATGGAGGAAGCGCACTATGGGCCTTGCATTGTCCTCTCTTTGGGCATGTAGGGCCCTATGCGCTCTGTCGATGAGTCAGCGTTCGTCTGGGATCTCTGGCAGGATAGGCCGGAGGATGGTAAGGACGGTGGCCGCGAGCAGACCCTCGTCCGCTTGTTCAGGGAGGCCGCGTACATGCAGATTGTTGCGGTGTGAGTGGTTTGCCAGGTCTTCTAGTGCTGCTTCTGATGCCTCCAGCCTTGTTGTGAGCCGATTGATGTGCTCTGTGGCTACGTTGTGTGCTGCCACTGTGGACTCAACCCTTTGTTCCAGTTCTGTAGTTCGGGCCCCTAGTGTGTGAATCTCAGCCATCACCTCTTTGGAACTACGAAATATTGGACACATTGTTTTCGATAAAATGTCACACCACAGCCTGAATCTCATAGGTCTGGGCTGAGTGCATAATAAATCTATTGAGGGAGCACTTAATTCTTCAGATAACTAAAAATCCATATATAAGTAGTTCACTGTTTTAGTGATATCATTTAGACTTGGAATTTCCTAAATCCCACTGAATCAACGCCTGAATACACTCTAGGCAAAACTCGCAGACGTGGATTTATCAAGCAATGGCATTGCTTGATAACATTGCTTTATCAAGCAATGACATTTCTTGATACATACACACAGTTAAAATGTTGCTCTTTTGCCAATAAAGGGACATCATCTTTGTACAATAAGGAATGCTGGACAACTTTTTTTGTTTATTCTTTGACAATTATTCAGGAAGGGAGAGCCATTGCACCCTTAAGAACAATAAACGTGGGTGCTTTCTTATACCCATGTTGTTTAAGTCAAATGAGATTGAGATGTTTTTTTTCAAGGCCTTCTACATTGTTCCAAATGTTTCTAATAGATTTTCCAGGCACCCCAAAAGTTTAGTAAATAAATCTCATATGCATTGTTGTTACAGATGATGAAAAGTATCAGTAAGGTTTTCACACTAAGATCCAATAGATTATTTTCCATCAAATGATTTATACAGGGCATATATAGAATGTTCCTTTAGCTAGTCTTATTAGATCATATCAAGCTAAGCATTTCTTATTGGCCTATGTAACACCCTGAGGACAGCTGCTTGCTATCTTCTTTCTCTATAATTACATTGCACTACAAATAAATGGCTTCCAATGCAATTGTTCCCAACCAGTAACATGTCATTGTCTAGTCACCTTTCGAAATGCCATTGTTCTGGTGCAATTTGTCTTATTCATTTTGAGAAATGTATGCCTCCCAGAAAACTCCCCATCATTCCCAGCTCATTTGACATCAGGTCGGCAGCTAAAATATAGCTGATGATGAGAAAGTATAAAACTAATATTGCAATTTTCCACAGTTTGACAGCAATTAAGGAAAGACTAATGGGAGCCTTGTGTGGCTCAATCATTCTGGGACCTGGGTATTCTTCCTAATTCCCATTAGCATGAAGCTTACAGCTGAATATATCAAGAGCCTTCTACACTGATATCTCTAAGTATCTTTATGAAGGTTGTGCACGATATAGACAGCTTGCAGACACTAGATGACATATGGCTACTGTAGATATGGTTTATAAAATTCAAATACATTGGTTATAAGCAGAGTAATGGATGATGCTATGACATTCTTCTGAAATGCTTCAACTAAGCCCTATATCTACTCAAAGTGTAAGGCTTGTCATTGTTTCCCATATCATTTTTTCTCACCAAAAATTCCCAAATTTTGCCCGGGTAGATTCTCTAAATTATTATTATTATTTATTTACTGATCACTTCTCAATCATTCCTGTGTTTACAGAACTAAAAAGGATATACACAATTATTCATCTTAAATTTTCTGACAGGGCATGGAAAAGTGGCTAGCATACAAGAGGTGATGGTAACAAACCAAAATAGTTGGAGGTGCATTGAGATATGTGTAAGCAGAGCACTGTATGGAGCAGTAATGCATGGCCATTGCCAGCCCAGTACGATTGGGTTTGTACGTAAGTTGGAACCTGCAGAAATAATGTGCTCCAGACCAGGACTGGATCCTTGGAATGTTTCCCAGTGAATTACAGTATCTGGGATGGACCAGGATGTCAGATTATGAGGAGCATGTATGATGTTTCAAAGTGGTGATATTAGTGAATGGCCAACAATATTGTGCAGAGCATACTGATAGAGGTTATAGGGTACATTATATCACATCTCACAACTCTATCTCTCAAATCCATATTTCACATTCTCTGAAAGAGTTGGACACTCCACACAAAGATGTGTGAGTTTCGTGGGTAAAAGCAGACATTGCATTGTACCTGCCTCCAGGCCAACATTGTCAGTTATCCTCTGTTCTCACATAGCTTCATTGGCTGTGAAAAAAACGTAATTAGTTACTTGTAGACTTGGGTATTTATTTTCGGACCAACATATTTTTGTCTGAATTTGGGCTATTTGTCCATTCGTTTGAAAGACAAATAAACTAATATAAATTACAACAAATGAAAAAAAGACCAAATTGCTTGTTGGGTGAGATTTCATCCTTCAATTCGTTCTTTTGTTTGTTTGATTTATTATAAGGAGGGAGCTACAGGCTCGTGGCTCCCTTCCTTGTAATGTGAGTAGGGATATGTATACTAAACAGAGAGCAGCCAGCGGCTATTGCTCAGCAATCGCTAATCAAATAAAAGTAGACCTTGTACAGGGGCACCTATTTAAATAAATAACTGGGGTGGAGGATAGTGTGCTCTCATGCCCCCACCAGTGCCTTGTGATTGGGGCCTATTAAACTAAATGTTTGGGACGTAGTCTTCCTCTTCTGCCCCCACCCATGGCACAGGTGAAGTCTATTAAAAATAATTGGGGGGGGGGGAATTATAGGGGATATCAAAAATAATAATGTGGGAACACAGTGTCCCCCCGATCCCACCCATTGGTGATAGATGGAGATGGAGCAGAATAGAGTATCACTTTGTTGTTGCAGTGGAAGAAGGACCTCTAGTAGCTGGAAGATGGCCACTAAAGTTGTGTAAACCCGGCAATGGAAGCACTACAGTTTCTACAATATTGCAGTTTTTTATATGAAAAATTAAAACTACAGGGTTATTGAGGTGAAGTGGTCTGGGTGTCTTTAGGCAACTCTGTATTTGACATCAAAGGCAATTTTGAATGAGAAATTACATTCTATTGTTTTCCAAGGTGATTAACCCCAGAATGGCATTTGTTATTGCCTGGCTAAATCTCCAGTGTATATGTTACTTTTGGTCACGACCATTCCATTAATTGCTAGCAGTCTTATTTGGACAAGTCAAGAAGTGAAGGGAAGGACACTTGAGTAATGTGAAACTCAGAACACAGTATCCAAGAGTGATCTGATAGAAAACCACATTATAAGTAGAAGTGTATGGTTCTGTTGGATCTTCAGGGCTGAAGTAGGTACACAGACTTACTTATAAACAAAAAATACCCCAATAAATAGAAAAGCCATTTATATGTCAGTGGGTCATATTGGGAGTTCTCACAAAGTGCTAAAAGCTGCTAAAACTCCACATCAAGTCACATAAGTTATAATAAGCGCCATTATATACATACTTACCAAATTTATTCTTGCAACAGACTTACTTACCTGTAGTGCCATTCTAAATAATCATCATCTGAAGCTATAGCAATCATAAGCTGACTCATACTTCTCTGCTCTATTGTCTTGCCACAAACAAGTTTTATGTGTTGGACATTTTATCATAATCATCTAATATAATATATCACAGTAGGGGGCAATGGTGGGCTGGCCAACCTAAGGTGCCCAAAGAAGGATTAAGATTCTAATATATGGATGATAATCAGGGCCAAGCAAATTCATGATTCTGGGGGTCATGTCTAACCACAGGGACCCTTTGAATAACCCTGCTCTATGGGGGACAACTAAGTAAATGGTGCTAGAACCTACATCAGCAAAGGTATGGTGATGTCATTGTGCATGTATGCCTCTTGATGAAAGGCTCACAATTTGTATTTGCCTATGCAGAAGAAACAGATTCCATCCTTGGAAGTGCTTGGGCTGTCAGGAAGGAGGCACTTGCGGGTTTTCTTGAAAATATTAAAATATTTTTTGTTTATAACCACTGGAATATGTTCCTATAGATGTGGTCCTCTGAGGTCTTGCAAAATTTGTGGTATATTTTGAATTGCATTGTATTCCTACTGGAGATGTTAAACACCACTTGAAACCCTTAATACACACACACTGTTCCTGGGGAGTACATTTAACCTCTTGTGCATTTAAATATACTGACATAATTGTACCAAGAACTTTTCCAACTTCGGTTGCTAACTACAGTAACATGGTACAGTTATGCCATGTAAATGTACAAGCCATATAGGATATCAAAATAAATCCTTATTTTTCCTAGAAAAAGATTTATAGTATGGATGGGTGAAATTATGGTGTAATGAACACAAATGTGCCAAAAAGACCTTGGTCACAAATGCATCTCATTTAAAAAAACAAAAATTGGAGGGGCGTGGTCTAACGGCTCGACGAGACGGTCGCATGAGCTGTTAGCTCCTCAACAAACCGACCCAACTCAGCAAATATACCAGCACTGTATGCGCAAACTGACCGTGGTGGACCCTGACGGTTCCCTCACCCTGCATGGCACCGTAATCAGTGAAAAAAACGAGGCACAAACAAACCTTACTGCAAATCTCGGAACTGATATCGCCACGCTCTCAGGCCCAGGATGGCGCTGACATGCCACGATCACCAGCGGCCTACTCAGACCACAGTGACCTTACATCGCACTCCGAGCCATAAGCAGCTCCTGCCACAAACCTCTCGGTCCACAAAATGCTACAAGCCATACAGACATCTCGAAAATGGCGCGTGACATAAGAACAGATATATAAGTGCTGGGTGACAGAATGGCACATCTCGAAAGATAAAACAGAGGAAATCATTTCTGCACATAATACATTAGCGGATGCTTGTAAGGAGATAAGCGCAAAACTAGACCGCCTTGATAAAGTGGCAGACCATGAGGACAGGGACAGGCGCAACATCCGGCTCCGCGGAATATCGGAAGACATCCTACCTCAAGACCTTCAGGCATATGCTACATACCTCTTCCAAACCTTGGAAGCAGACCTCACACAGCAAGACTTCCTAATTGACCGCATACACCGGTTGTCAAAACCGAAAAGCTTCCCAGCTTCGGTCCCAAGGGACACAATCGTCCATTACTACACAACTAGAGAAAAAATAATGAAAGCCTCCAGAAATACACTGGCTTAATTGGAAAAATTCAGAGGAGTTCATATCTTCACCGACCTCTCGGCATCCACCCTGCTGAAGAGAAAGGAACTAACTCCCATCACAAAAGCTCTGATGGGCACCAACATTTTATACAGATGGGGGTTTCCAGGCCGCCTGATCATCCGACACAACCACACAGACCGTCACATCACTAATGTGGACAAAGGAAAGAAACTTCTCAAAGAATGGGGTATCACCATACCGCAGCAACATGACCAAATCAGCAGAAAAGAACCTACAAGATCTCCACTCAAGGTTCCAAATGACTGGAGCGTAGTAACCACAGCTAAGGGACTTTACTGCATACACAATGCTCCTCTCTTACACATCTGGGCACGATAGCCCGTTACCCTCATCTGTTGAGGTCACCGGACGGTTTTTATAAGTTATTTCTTGTTCCTCTAAAACTTGGACCCAGCCGTTGCGGCAACGCAGGGGACCGGGGCATACACAACCCCTTTAAGCTACTAAGGGTTGAGTAATCTGTTGCTAGCCACCACCCCACTAGGCTCACTGGAGCCATGTCGTTACCCTCCAAGCCACAAGGCACATCCACTGATGGTTTTCTGTATATAGTTCTGATCGCTCAATTGTTTTATTTGACCGTATACAGTATATATTTTGTCCCCCCTGCTACCTCCTTCCCCACACATTGCCCTTGAGGCACTCTTGGAGTAAACCGCATCACAAGGTTACATAAATGACAAAATTACTTTATGTTCAAGACAACACACCTCCTAACCTACAGTACAGGAGCCATAGCCCATTAATTGGTAATAATCCCTTAACAGGACAGTATGGATTCACTCCCTTCCGCCTCTATGCTAAGATACACGGCAGGCCGAACGGTCACATGTATGTTGCTCGTTGCTACTGCCACAGCTTGGGAGGGGTCCCTTCACAACTGGGCCCTGTCTGAAGGGGTCCGAGCTTCACAGCACTATGGCATAAGAGATACACTGGTAGACCTGGTAATATAGAGGACCACACAGCCTACATCTTTTTAAACTTAGCTACCCAACACCCCCCTCCACAATGACACTCAATATACTATCCCTCAACACTAAGGGCCTAAACTCCCCGAATAAATGGAGGCTGGCACTGGAAGAGGCAAGGAAACATAGAGCCCACATAGCCTTCTACCAGGAGACCCATTTTCCATGGGGCAACAGACCCAAATTCTGTTCCAAAAAGTTTCCCCATGACTTTCGCTCATGCTATAAGGCGAAAAAATGGGAGTTATCAATCCTGATAGGGAAAGAGGTGGCATTCCCACTGTTCAAAAAAATTTGTGATAAAAATGGACGGTATCTACTGCTCCAATGCTATATTAATAACTAACCGTACACGCTCATCAACATGTATGGCTGAACACAAATCAAACGGAAATCTCAGACAAAATATTTGCTTTGGCCATCATGTATAGATGTGGAGAAGTCATCATTGGGGGAGACACACACTTCCTCCTAGACTGCTCCCTTGACTACACGTCCACCCATAAGCTAGCCAAAACGTCTGCACGCAAACAAAGCAGAACAACGTCCCTACAGTGCAACCAAATCCTGCAACATAACTTCCACCCCCTGGAACGAGACTAAATCTTTCACTCCCCAGCACATATCACATACACCAGGATTGACCGGTTCCTTATACCAACCACAATGATGCACAAGGTACAGGCGGCCCAAATAGGTCTGATCACCTGGTCCGACCATGCCCCGATAGCTCTGGCACTATGGGAAAATTTTCTCACTGCAGGCAAAGAAACATGGAGACTTAAAAGCTCCCTCCTACAAGACTCGACACACAAATCAGATCTAACCTCCTACTTCCACACTAACATGACCCCACAATTTGGCAAGCACACAAGGCTGTCATAAGAGACCTCCTAATCAAAGCAGGCAGCTATGCTAAAAAACAACGGCTTAAAGTGTACACTGACTTAATCTCAGAGATAACGGACCTTACACACAGGATAAGACAGACCCTATGCAGGTCTTTCAAAATAAACTCCTCATGCTACAAACCAAGCTCCGAGACCTAGAGTTAGAGAAAACTACATATATGCTTAGGCGCTACAAATATAACTTTTTTACGCAAGGAAATCGAGCAGGGGCACTGCTAGCCGCACAGCGCAAAGCATGCAACAATCACTCAAAGATAGCGTATGTTCACACAACTTACAAACAGAAACTTACAAACCCACAAGACATTGTAAATGCATTCGCCTCCTACTACAGCACATTATATAACCTTAAAGAGGACCCAGGAACTACATCGACCCCCGCAAGCGACATTCAAGACTTCTTGTCTCCCCAAGTTGTCTCCTGAAGACACTGACTCTCTCTCCACGCTGTTCACTATCGCAGAAATAGAGAAAGCAATCAAACAATTACCCAAACACAAAGCACCCGGCCCAGAGGGCTACACTAACCTATACTACCAAACATACACACACATCCTATCCCCACACCTAAGTACACTTTTCCACAACTGCTTCTCGAAGGGGGCCTTGCCCCCAGAGATGCTACGGGCCCACATTTCCACCTTACCGAAACCAGGCAAGACCCTGACACAATGCCAAAATTTCAGACCCATCACCCTCCTAAATGGGGATGTTAAAATCTACGCCAAACTCCTTGCCAACCGATTGTCCAACATCCTCCCAAGATTAACACACAATGATCAATCTGACTTCATACGAACAAGACAAGGCTTGGATAATACCAGGAAAATTTTAAATATCCTCACACATATACATACCACACAAGGCAAAGGTCTTCTCCTTGCACCCGACGCAGAACAGGCCTTTGACAGACTGAACTGGGACTACGTCCTGCCCACTTTTGGCTTCACCCCGCCAATAATCTCTGGTATTATGGCCCTCTGCAATGCCCCGACAGCCCAGGTAACTAATGCAGGCTTCCTGTCCACCCCATTCAACATTTACAATGGTGCCCCCTGTCCCCACTACTGTTTGTCCTGTCCTTGAAGCCACTGGCGTACATTATCAGACACCACCCAGTGGTGGATCCAGAGCCTGATTTCGGGAGGGGCACTTGTATATTATTTAAAGAAATAATCCAGACACAATCACCACTGCAGCTCAGTGTAGTGGTTATGGTGCCAAAAGTACCAGAACCCCCTCCCAGAGTAAGAAGTCAAACAGTTTAAGAACAGTTTGAAAACTTACCTGAAGTCTGCTGGGAAATGGGGCTGTAGTAGGACATAGGAGCAGTGGTGTGTGTGAGTGGTGCAATGTGTAAGGGGGACAGTGTGTGAGCAGTGTGTGTGTGCGTGAAGGTTGCAGTGTGTGAGTTAGGGTGGCAGTGTATGTCAGGGGTGCAGTGTGTGTGTTAGGGGGGCAGTGTATGTGAAGGGCAATGTGTGTGTGGGGGCAGTGTATGTGTGTATGAGGGTAGTGTGTGTATGGGCCAATGTGTGTGTGTGTGATAAGAAGGGTAGGGGGCTTTTTTAGAATATGTGTTATTTTTTTTATTTAATTAAAACAAATATACATTATGTCCCCCCTCCCTTCTTACCTCTACTAAGGAAGGAGAGGGGACATTTCTCGATCCCTGGTGGTCCGGTGGGGAATCCCTGGTGGTCGCAGTGGTGAGAGTGAACTCTAGCCCGTAGCTCCAGGGCAGTGTGTGCTCCTGGGTCTTCTCTCCCTCCCTCCCCTTCCAGCTACCAGCATAGTGCCTGCATACCGGGGAGGGAGATCTTTGATCTCCCCTCCAGTCCGTGAAGGCACATTGCAGGGCTGGCGCCTGCATGTGCTGGAAGGGGAGAGTGAGACCCTTAGTTTTCTTGGAGGGCAATTGCCCCGTTCCCCCCCGGATCCGCCACTGACACCATCCCACCATCAAAGGCATCAAGCTAGGCTTGACCAAATTCAAACTCTCCATGTTTGCGGATGATATTCTGCTAACATTGGGCGAAGTGCCCACGTCGCTGCCTGCGTTATTACAGCTCCAGGAAACATATGGCAAACTAGCATGCTCTAAATGAAACCAAACTAAAACACAAGCCCTACCCATAGGACTCTGCAAACCCTAATTCAAGACCTTACACAAACGTATAACTTTGAATGAAGGGACGACTATATCACTTACGTAGGGGTAAAAATTGCACCCAGAATGGACCAAATATTCAACCATAACTATAAACCGCTACTCAACCTTTGCAAGTCAGAATGCCTCTGCTGGAAATCGGTAAAGTTATCATGGCTGGGTAGAATCACCACCATTAAAATGATTCTCTTTCCAAAACTACTGTACATATTCTGTCTACTACACATCCTGTCCCCACCAATGTTTTTTAAGAATCTCCAACAGGTTCTGTCCTCCTTCATCAGGGACTCCGGCAAACCCAGACTCTCCCAACGATTTTGACAGAGATAGGCGGACGAACGTGGGGTAGGCCTCCCAGACATTTACACCTATTATGAAGCAGCCAATTTGGAAACGGCAGTGAAACTACATGCCCCCAAAGGAGGGTACCAATGGGTAGACATGGAGAAAGCAAACTCTCCTTACACAACCCTAGTAAATATTCTATGGACCCCTAAGACATTGTGCCCTAAAGATATAACCCTCTTCCCCACCACTACCCTAGCTCTTCACCACTGGCACACACTGCGACACAGGCAAGACACCACGTACAAATTCCCCCCCGTTCCCCACTGACAGCCCTACGAGCAGTATCACCCTGGCTCTCACTCAACTCCTGGGTTAAACTGGGAATATCCATGCTAGACCAGGTTATGTACCTCAATCGCATCAAGCCATTCCCAGACCTGCAGAGAGAATTTAAATGACCTAACTCTTCAGTGTTCTCATATATGCAACTCAAAAGCATAATACCCTTGCATGTCTCCACCTGTACGGTCCCTGGAAACTCAAGTTCTGTCGACCTCGACTCATTGTATGATAGATGCTGGAAGGCCCCAACCAAACGCAAATCCCTCTCCTTGTGTTACCACACCATTCTCCAGACAACACCACCTCTGGCATTCATGAGCCAATGGCTTGCAGAGTGCGACCTGCTCACGTCCGACACCGAAGTGTTGTCATCCCTTACCACCCTCAAAAGGTCTAACACACTGTTACTCCCACATTGAGGCCCACGAGAAGTTAGAAGTTACAGGTGGTACCTAACACCCCACAGGCTCCACAAGATGTATGAGGCAGTTTCGCCGTATTGCTGGAGATGTGGGGTTGACAGTGGCACAATGACCCATATTTGGTGGGCTTGCCCACGTATACGTCCATTATGGGAAGAGGCGCAGAACACCTTGCAGGCTATTGGAATCACTGATCCACCCCTTGACATACACACTGGGTTATTCCTCTCCTATCCTCGGCCAACACCAGTGCCCACAAAACGTATAATGACAATTGCTGCATTGGTGGCGAGAAACCTAATCGCGAGCCAGTGGAAGCAACCACACTGTCCTTCCAAACTCCAACTACTATCCAAAATTCAACAATATTACATATATGAACGCATGTCCACTAAGACCACTGCACAAAGTAAACACTTCCAGACTTCTTGGATACCATGGGTAGAATATTGGGATACACATACCTCCCACATACCCCCACATGGCAGGCCTAGCCGCACCTGAGCAGATCCCACTGGTAGAAATCTCTACCTCATGTGCCCTGGAGGTATACCTCAATGCACCCTGCAGAGCATCTAGGGCTAAGGGCCCATATTAGACCATCACCCACTGAATGTAAATCTATCTTGACAGACCCCGGTCCACTGTCCTGGAAAGATAGTGGTCATTCTCTCTCACCATTCTTGGCCCTCAAACAAGTACCTGACCCATCAGAATACATTGCTACCCCCAACCTTTTCTTCTAATCAAAAACTGAAATCACCGCTTCAGCTCATCGATCCACAATGCCAGAGAACATATCTCAAGTCTAATGATCTCACATAATCTAAGGAGGCACTGGCACGACACGGAGATCTGGTAAGGGTGTATGAAAGGAAAATGTAAAAGGAAAATGTAACATGCACTAAAAGAGAATGTAACAAGGGACAATAACTTGAATATATCATACAATGTATTGAAAACATCATCGAAGGTTTTTCACGGCCACCCTGAAATTTACCCATCAAGTACGAATAGGGATTTCCCTAAGGGCTGCCATCCGGCTCCCATACAGAAATGTACTCTAATGTACTCTAATGTAATTGTGATCTTAAAACCATATGCCTCAGGTATACTGTTGTCATGTAACGCAATACACCAATGCATATCCCCTACCCCAACGCACCTTTTAGCTTTTTTCTGTACCTCTTCCCCATCTATATTTGAAAAACCTCAATAAAACATTGAATGAGAGAAAAAAAAACTTGGTCATTAAGGGGTTATTTACAGTCTAAATGTTTTTCTAAGGCAACTTCAATTGTATCCTTCTATTGTCCCATGCAATTCTACCTTGCCCATTGGGAAATTGACATCTAGATTGATAAAAAAAAGTACTTCTTGTATGTTTTCAATTTCCCTGGACCTGCCACAGAATAGCCATGTTGTTGTACAGAAAAATTGTACAAGACACCCAAGACTAATATTGTTTCATGTATCATGGCCCATAAAATCAAGCCCTTAATCTGCTATATATTTCAAGACATCAGACATACAATGTAATTTGAAGAAATCAATAAGACAATAGAAAAATGTGCTCTGTACAGACATGACATCTAGCACTGACAGACAATAATTTTGTAACAAAGCTGGTATAAAGAGAGTGAGAGAACAAAGAAACGGGTTGCCTCTTTAACCTCTTAGTGGATGTACATCTTGGTCACTTGTGTACTTAATGATCAATGATGTATTCTTTACATTATTAGAAGTGTCTTTAAATAGTGGGTTCCACTCTTCCTGGACTCCTAACTAGAGCGAGTGTAGAAATAGTTTTCCTGGTATTGTCTAAGGCATTTGATCATTTTGTGTGCTTTGATCATGGCATGTACAGGGCTTTTTCTGCCAAGCATGAGACATCCAGAAATATGTCTGCAGTGACTGCTGTCACGGTGCTCCTACACCTGTCTATATTACAGGACTGTAGACCGTCTCTTTAACTGATACATGTCTAAATCATTGTGTACCAGGGTTAAGGAAGGCTAGAGTTAACAAGAGTTAAGGACAGTTAGAATTAGCTAGGGAAAGGGTAAGATTAGTTTAAAGTTAGCTAATGTTTAAGATTAGTTTTGTTTAGGGTTAGAGTTAGCTATTGTTGTAGTTAGTAAGCTTTAAGGTTATTTGGGGTTATCAAGGGTTAGCTAGCATGAAGTTTAGTTAGGGTTAGCTAAGTTACCTGGGTTAAATATAGTTGTTAATAGCATCAAAGTATTAATGGGCTGTATGGTGGTCCAGAATAGCATCCATGGAAGCAAGCAAAGAGGCAAGTCAAAATTAGGGCATGTTTCTAAGTGGACCTTATAAGTTACACAGAAAGTGACAAAGGCATACATGTTTGGTAACTATGCACTCAGGGCATGAATAAGAATACAAGATATAAACAAAACATTACATTTACTGCTAAATTATTGATGAAATAGGCAAGTCAAAAGATTCAGAATGCCACATATATTATATTATTTTGTTAATAATTGCATACCTTAGAACCAAGAAACCCAGGTTCAAATTCTGGTTTCAGACCACATTACCAGTAAGTGTCTCTAGGCAAGACACCTAACATATCCCTAATATATGTATATGATCCTAATATATGCCTCAAATCTTTATCCATTGTAAGCTCATTTGAGCATACCCCCTTTCTATTTTGGATTATTTAACTACTATTTAAGGAACACTACATTAAATATAAATGTATTTCTCACTTTGAGTGTAATTTCTAAGATTAATTTAGGATCTCCCACTGTTTTAATTAAAAAAAGGAAACTAACTTTTTTTTTCTGAGTAAGCTCCACTATGATCTTTCCCATGCCACCTCAGTACAGGTGGACTCAGGTAATTTATTCAATATTAATATCACCATAAACTCAAGATGAGCAGATGATCCTGAAGAAGAATCGACCATGCGTAAGGAGTACTTCTGATTCTGTGCGGCCTCGCAAGGTCTCCTTTGGGGGCCTCAGGCATTATTATGGCCATCAAAACACCTACTTGTTGGAATTTTCTCCAGCAGGTATTTTCACTCTCTTACAGCAGACTTTCAGAGGATTGTCAGGATCAGCATAAGTCACTTCCCATGGAATAGAGGCAGGCTTGATTCTGGAGTGGTGGATCCACGGGATGATCTCAGCAACTTTCACGGTGTACTACTTGTTGACATGTGATCTCTCCTCCTATTTGGTGGAGGTCCCCTTTAAGGCCTAGGACACTCAGTAGTGGTCGACTGTACATGTTTTCAAAACGGAAGAGGCTGGTGAGTTTTGTGGGAGCACTCCTGATCCGGAACAGGGCACTGGGGAGCAAAGTTGGTTTGATTTGGGATGATTTCAGAGAGTAGGAATCAGACCATTTCTTTGTTTTTTTCTGTTCTGGTTGGTCATGCTCTTACCCAGCCAGAGCATACAATAACAAGGACAATGTGAAATTCACCAGATTTTGGCATAACAGTAAAGTCAGTGAGCAAATCAGACATAGGCAATGCTCCAACAGTTTGAATCCCTTATGGTTGGCTTGGACCTTGTTGAGGGTTATTTTTGGCATTTTCCATGCATCCTCTGGCCACTGCTTGTGTTACTGTAGACAGGCCTGGTAGGTGGAAGAAACGGTTAAGTGTAGCCTTCATGGATGATTGGGTGGACTCATGAAGAGTTCTTACAATTTTCATGGCCAGTGCCGTGGGTACAACTATTCTCCCATCTTCTAATTGGTACCACTTGTTATTCAGGAAAAGGCCCCTTTTTTTTCCATCCATTTTTGTTCAACAGGGCTTTATAGGGGTGACCAGTCAGATGGGTACCGGGAACAGCAGGGCAAGGGTTGACTGAGGTACAGAGTCTTTCATAGCAACATGTTTTTCAGTGCCATCAGCCAGCCTGTTTCCAATAGTCACATGGGTGTTGCCGTTCTGGTGGGCACGGCAATGGAAAATGCTAAATTGAACAGGAACCCAGACCGCTTTGAGTAGTGCCAAAATTTCAGATGAATGCTTGATGTCTTTTCCTCTAGAGTTGAGTAGGCCCTGTTCCTTGTACAGGGCCCCATGGGCATGAGTTGTAAGGCATGCATACTTTGAGTCAGTGTAGATGTTGACACGTAGGCCCACAGCCAGTTGCAGGGCCCTGGTCAGGGGTATTAGTTCAGCCTTTTGTGCAGAGGTACCCTTTGAAGTAGTGACTGCATATCTGATCTCGCTTTTAACAAAACTGCTGCCGTCACTGAAGTATTTGGCATCTGTTTTTTCCTGGAGGTAGTCTTGGAGGTCAGGTCTACTAGGGAAAATTTCATTAATGAGTTCCATACAGTCATGTTAGGTCTGGTCAGGTTCTAGGATAGTGGCTGGGTTCAGTGCGTTCACAGTTTCAAGGTGGATCCTTGGGTTTTTACATAGCATGGCTTGGTACTTTGTTATTCTACCTTTACTAAACCAGTGGTTGCCCTTGTAGTCAAGGAGGGTTTGGACGGCATGTGGAACATGGACATAGAGTTCTTGTCCTAGGGTCAATTTATCAGCTTCTGCATCAAGGAGGGCGGCTGCTGGCACTGCCCTCCACTGGATCCAGTTGTATGGACAGATATGCAACAGGAAACTGCCAGGAGCCCAAATATCTGGGTGAGAACACCTGCAGAAGATTTACTCTTCTCCTGGACATACAGGTAATACACTCTTTGGTGATCAGGAAGTCCAAGGTCTGGGGCTTGGACCAAATCCTCCTTCAGGGTTCTGAAAGCCATCTGTTGCTTTTGTTCCCATAGAAATGTGTCATGTTCAGGGCCTCTGGTGGCCTCATAGAGAGGCTTAGCGATAATAGCAAAATTAGGTATCCACATGCAACAGAATCTGAGATATGGAATCCTAATTACTTGACTGCTGTGCAGCATATTTGGCCTTTTCGTCTGGATACCTTGTATCCTGCTTCCCACAGAATTCGCAGCAGTTGGTTGGTAGCTTGTAGACACTTGTATCGCAGAGTAGCAGCAATGAGGAGGTCACACACATATTGCAGGAGGATACAGTGTCCTGGCTTCAGACGTGAAATCCATCAGATCTTGACTGAGTGCTTCTCCAAACAGGGACGGGGAGTTTTTGAAGCCTTGAGGTAGTTTTGTCCAGGTTAATTGTCTCTTGATTCCGGTTGTAGCATCTTCCCATTGGAAGACAAATATACGTTGGCTCTCTTCTGCCACTCTCAGGCAGAAGAAAGCATCCTTCAGATCCAGAAGAGTATAGTAGGAAGCCCCGCTAGGGCTTAAGTCAAGCAGGTTTTAGGGATTAGAGATAGCAGGGTGGATGGTGACAACAGCATTATTAACAGCTCTGAGATCCTGAACAGGCCTGTACTCATTAGTACTTGGTTTGTGTACGGTAATAGAGGGGTATTACAGGGTGACTGGCAAAATATCAGGATACTGCAATGGATGAATTACTCTCACTGGTACCATCTCTGGCTGACAGTGGACATGCCTGGTTTCAGTTCAATTTGGAAAGAAGGCCTGCTTAGGTCCAGACCAGTGGGGTTATGTTCAGCCCATATGCCTGGGGTGTCTATGATTCCTGGATATAGTGAGGGGCTTGACAATCACCTCTTTTAGGACAGAGACAGACATGATTCTGAGGCTATCTGGGAGGTCAAGAGTTGTGGTACTATTGGGGAGAAATGTGATCGGAACTTGGAGGCTTACCAGTGGCCCCTACTCTAGTGACAATCTGCCCAGATGCTGGCAATGGGTTTAGTCACGACAGAGTGCTGGGCTCCAGTGTCAACCGGGAAGAGGCTTTTCTTTCCCTCAAGGTACTTAGTACACGTGGTGTGGTTATAATAGATGGGGTAAACTCAGGAGGTGTATCTCTGGCAGGTCCTCCAGGTGAGAAGGAGGCACAGCATTAGCCTTACAGGCGTGTGGTAAGGGGGGTAGGTCTGATTCAACTAGGTCATCGAGTATGGGCGTCAGGGCAGGGGCAGACTTAGGAACTGATGCCAGTCTGGCAAGCATTAAATTACTTTCCTCTTCTGAACACCTTTTTAACCGTTCTGGCTGCTTTTCAACTACCTGCCAGATGTCAATATAGTGGAATTGGTCAAGGTGACCTGGGGAACCAGTTACGATAGTATGGACCTTGGTAATTAGATATGGGTCCAAACTACCGTCAGGGGGCCAACCGGGACAAATGACGGGCTATTCCAGGTCACATAGTACAATCAGTTTTTTGGGATACATATTAACACCATAATCAGCTCTCAGCCACACACACATACAGACACCAACCCACCAATGCCAGAATATACAGACAGAGGAGAGTGATCAGATCTCCCTTCTCTCCAGAGGGAGAGGTCAGACTATACATTTACCAGAAAGGAAAAGACCCTGTAGTCTTACCTATAATTTCGAAGTTGCTGTTTCCTGGACCTGGGAGTGTATACATCATGGGGCACCGCGGGACGGGGATTCAGGGGTCAAATAATTCTCCATAACAAAGTCTAATGGCACCAGAGAAACACAAGAATCCACTGAATCCACTGAGCCCGAGATGCAACCCAAGAGGCAAGAGGGTGAAATAAATCACCGTCTCAGACTGTTTGCCTCAGACTTCCCAGCCAATGCACCAAGAAATGTAGCAGAGGCAGTCTAAGAAGCACATAAGTTACTGGACACAGATTCCAGGAAGCAAACAATTATTTATTTTATGGCCGGCCAGTCTCAGCCAGACTAACGTCTGCAAAACACTGAGCAATGCATTATTGAGGAAATACAAGAGTTACACCCAAGCTGCAGCAAATATTACCCAGTATGCAAGCTATTGCTTATCACTACATGTATTAGCTACTTGTAAGCATTCCTGGCATTCCACACATGCACCCTGGTACTGAGTCCTTATACAGTAATTTAACCACATAACTTCCAGATGTTTCTGAGGCATCCTGTAGCCTCTCTCACTCTAGAACAGTTGTATGGTGTAACCGCAGCTGGTTCCCTTATTTACCACTATAACATCTTAAAGCATAGAACTTAGCAGGTTAACCATACAGATATCTTTAGCCATAATATCGTATAGTTAGTAAGAGATGCTCTATTTAAAATATATAAATACTTGAGAAAAATATAAAATATAGACATAAAAAATACATTACAATAATTTATAGCAGAGTTTATAAGATTAAACTATATGCTTGCAAATATCATTAATAGAATAGCATACACTCCTGAACATGTCATCATGTCATCCTCTCCGTCATTATAAGATGGAGCGTCTGTCTCCAAGTCTCTCCTCTCTGTTAACATTTAAAAGTACACCTATTTATACCTTAGGTCCCCCCTTAACTTGGCATAAATACAAAGCCATAAGTAAAACGTTAGAGTGCACACGCCATTGGAAAATTCCCTGACTTAGGACAAGATAGCATCTTAAAGTCTGAAGATCTTTATCTATTTAGGGTTACCACAGTATATTATGTACTAAAAGAGTCGCAGCAAAGCCTTGTAGCTTGTTTATGCATTATTGTTATTGTATTTCATGTGGGACAAAATGGTGTAAACATATTATGCACTGAAAGTAGGTTAAAGGTTATTGCTTAAAGAAACGTATGAAAAACAATATGTTCCATTTGTAAAACCTTGTCCATTTGCAATATCTCTTAAAGACAAAGTACACAGTTAGAGAAAATACAATATTTGCATTTGCCCATAACACTCTCTCCATTAAACTGTGGGCACTGTAGAGCATTTCTTGCTTAAATTAGTAAACCAAAGTTCTCCAACAGTCTTTAGTTTTTTATGCTCCTAGCGTCTTTGATCATTATTGTAACAGTAAAACATCCGTAGTGTGATCTTTGCATGTAAAGGTGGTTGATTAAAATGAGCAAAGCTTTTGTCTGGGAAAGAATTAAAAAGAACATCAGGCTCCAGAGTAAGTTATTCTTGGATGAATCCTGATAGGAATTGTAATCCAAAATTCAAAGTAGTAATTGTATTTGTAATCCAAAGTCTTTAAAGGCCTGTAGAAGTCTATATTCCTTAGATACATTGCTGGAGGTTGCGTTTGTAGAATACCTGGGTATTTGTTGTAGAGTATTGGTTGTCGAGTCCAGCTATCCAAATATTTGGCTGGAATTGGTTGCAGATATTCTATCAGCATCATCTGTTATCACTGTGCTTGGTGCTTGTTTGTTTGTTTTTTGTTTGTTTTTTCATGAAACATTCTTACACAGTTCATGATGTGTATAGATTGTGTACTCTCCGATATTCTTTTTTTTTTTTTTTTTATCTTTATTTTTGGGTGACAGGAAAAAATTTGCAAATATATCAGACAAGAATAGAATCACAGCGCAGTTACATCTTTTGCGGTACAGTAGTTGCCACATTTGTACATCTTAACAGTATTGTCTACATTAGGTCACACAACCACTACTCCGTAATCTCCCTCCCGTCCTCTCCACCAAATAACCACAATGAACCATATTTTTAAGTATATCAATAGCCATTTAACTAATACTGAGATACTCCAGCCAATGGGCGCATTCCTCCTGATTAAGAGCGTATTAGACACCCCTGCATGGCAATTATATTCCGCTGTCTTTGTTTACGCTGACTCTCCCGCCCCGAGGGCACGGGGGTCCACAGCCTAAGTGTTCAGCTAGTGTCCTACTTGCCATTCCATTGCCCTGGCTGGATTATGACTTTAGTATCTCCTCGTCAATGAGGGGGTACCTTGTAGAAAAGAATAGATGAGAGACAAGATAAGAAAAGAAGAGAGAAGAAGAAGGGAAAAAAAAAGGGGGGGGGGGGGCGCAGCACCTCGCCGCTAGTTACTCAAGGGACTGCTTTCCCATGGTTCCCAGATTTTTTTAATGTTTTTACACTGCCCCTTACCCTTGCTGTCAGATTGTCCATTAAGTATACCTCTTTAATTCTTTTAATGACCCCTGTTATCGGAGGGGTGCTCTGTTTGAGCCAATATGTGGTGACCACTCTCCTAGCCGCCAATGTAATTTTATGTATAATTTTTTTTCAGATCTTGACCATCCTTCTATTGATCTGCTATGTAGGTATATCCAAAGGTCTAATGCGGGGGCTCTATTGAAAATCTGGTACAGCAAGTCACTACGATATTCTTTTACGGGATACATTAATTGATAGCATTTCCAAGACATTTTCTTAAGTGACATGGATCCCATTATAATACATGTTATATTGATACAGCAATCGAAGTGGTATCTCAAGAACGCCTCTTTTTGCTGTATTTGAATATTGGTAACACCTCTACATCTCACGACATCAGGTGCTGTTGTGCTAAAAATTTTAACAGGTAAACTTCTTTACATTTGTTATACTTTGTATAATAATGACAGATGAAATAGTAACATAGTCAATATTTCTAGTGTATATGATTTAGATATATAAGAATAATTTGGAGCAGCAAAGTATTTACTGCCTTTGTTCACAATGGTATGTAAAATTACATTCTCTTTAAATGTTAAAAATACTCTTTTGTTCAAAATCACTCAATCTATTCAGAATAGTTGATAATTGGAAACATGACATTTATTCATCTTTCTTTGTCCTGTTATGGAGAAGACAACTTATTCCCTAAGTTATGATTAGTAAAAATAATAACTACAGTTATTAGTGGCTTAAAGGACCAGAAACACCCAAAATTGTCTTAAAAACATGTTTTTACCAAAATCTGACAGCTATTGTGGAAAGTCACATTCATGAGATTGGATGGTTAACAATGTGAATCTTATTTGCTTAAGTATATATTCCAGCGGCTGTTGGGTAGAGCTTAAGGTGATTTGATTTTTTTTATTATTTTTTAAAAGTGAGTTAAAAAAGCACTCAGATACAATATTAAAGGTATTTATATTTTAACTCTACCTTTGTATAATTAGTTTTAACACATTTAAAAAATATTAATAATAATAGATATCAGAATCTGTTGTAACTATAACTGGTTGAAGTGGGGGTATGTTACAATCAGAATATGAAATAATAATCATATGTGTTATGTATTGATTAAACAATCAATAGATGTGGCAGGATCATTACCACGAGGTATATGTATCTTTAATCATCACAAACCAAAAAACATTGTCTTGGTATTTGAAAAACAGATAAATAAAATATTTGATCACATATTTTCACCTGTTTGTAATTTCTTAATGCTTTCCTATGGACGGCAGCATCTTCTCACTGTGAAAATCACCATGAGAAGTGCGGAAACGCCTCTAGTGGCTGTCAATGAGACTGACAATGAAACTGCTATGTTTAAAGCTGCAGGGTTAACCCTAGATGGACCTGGCACCCCGAGCACTTCATTGAGCTGAAGTGGTCTGGGTGCCTATAGTGGTCCTTTAAGTAAAGTTTCTGCCTGTCTTTCAGTTAAATTTCAACTGTTGAAGTACTTCACTTATATTAATCATACCGCTCTGCAAACTTAAACGAATATCGAGTAGTTTATGATTTAATAAAAACATTTCACATTTTCTTCTAAAGTTTAAACATTATTCATTATTGCAGCTCTTATTGTAATCATATGATCTTTAACTATCATGATTAAATTATGTAAAGATACATTGTTAAAATCAGATAATCTGGCCACTGCTTGGATTTAATCTACAAGTAAATATCCAGTAGATATAAAGGAATCTGCATTGTTTAGCTATTTCCTTTTGCTGCAAGACACATACATTAATGTTCATTGATCTGGATAATCAGCTAGTATGCTCTTGTACTTTAAGGCCAGAATAAAGCAAGAATCCTTTGTCTATGGTTCTATGGAGCCATTTAACATTTTGATTGGTATAGTTATACCAAAAGAGCAAGAAAAACATTGGTAGATAATATCTACAATAGAACCATTACAGATTCCTTGTTGTATCAGTCTCTGTGTTTATGTTAACAGGAGTTCCTTGCTTTGCAGGTATGTACATAATATGCAGATTTTAAGAAAAGCTGCAAATCGTGCTTGAGTACAAGTGTCCCATGATGTCAAGTCTCTTAAAGGTTTTGCTGGCCTTTTATATTCCATTCTCTTGGCAGGGCATCTGCTCTTAATAGGCCGGTCTTGTTATTATTTATTAATTGCATCAATGTTTCTTTCGTTAATTGATGAGTTTCTTCCGTTTTAACATAATCTCGAACCAGTTTTAAAACGACAACTAGGGTTGATGTTATGATAATGCTGCAGATTGTAAAAAGGAGGCACCATAACAAATGTTCTAGCATCCTTTTGCTTCCATCTTTGCATTTCTCTCTAACTGTATAAGATAATTCCGATGCATTCTGTTTTCTCCAGAGTCTTTCTGATAATGATGTTGATGATTAATTTTTCATATATTCCATGTTAACAGTGAATGTATCACGTCTGTCTGTTCATCCTTCTCCTTCACATTTGCAGGTTCAGATGTCAGATCATGATTCAGTCTGTTACGTGGCTATGATTCTGGTGGCTGTATTCTGGTGGCATTTCTGTTGTCCTCTGTTTGTTTCATCGTGTCTTCTTTAACAGATCCATTGTGTCAGTCAGTGGTTCTGTGAACATCATGGAAGTAGTTAGCAGGTTTTAAAATATTAAAACTTACTGTTCTGTTTGCTCTGATTGTTCTCTGTAGTAAAAGTTCTTGGAGTCACCCTCTCCAGGACAAACGAGCCAACTGTAGGAAATAGGCAGCTTTTGCTGCTGCAGAAATATGATTGTCATAGAAAAATGTGTAACATTTCATATAGTGTCTCACCATTTGTATCATCAGGCATGTTGTTAATGCTCATCTGTAACGTAGGAATAAGTAGATACCACTGTGTAACTAACTAGTAACTTGGTTAATAGTTATTTCACCTCAACATTTTTCCGTTCCACAATCCACTACTTTGGGGATGGTTGGGAGCACTTATTTCCCAAAGTAACCCAAAAGTGGTTGCCCAGTTTTGGGTTTCCTTTGCAGTATCTGCAGGACCACCATCTGAGTGGATGGTCCTGGGAATACCAAATGCATAGTAAGGAAGTGAGACTAGCAATTGTATCAGAGGTTGCACTTCGCACAGGATATATACAAAAAAAACTGGTACATGTATCAACACATACAAAAACATATTTATAACCATGAGATGTTGGCAAATGTCCAGTATAAAGTAATTCAAAAAGTTATGTTAGGTATTAATATTTCAATAAACAGTACATTAGTGTAAATTTTTTCTTTATTAAAATAGATGTTCTTTCCATTTCGTTATCAAAAAGATATTCATACATACGTATACATTGTGGTTACCAATATAAATATAATACTTAACACATACAAAATAGACATAATAAACATTTAACAATACTTGGATGAAAGAAGTACATTAGTAATGTAAACAGTACATTAGTAATGTGGTGTAGTTATCAATAAGCAAATGCTTACAATTACTAAACACATGAACTACAGTAATCACCACCTAAAAAAAACAAAAACTTTGCATTTGTACTAAACCTGCCTGTTGTAAATGGATTCTGTATATTTCTTGTCACAAGTACTTGTACTTGAATCTGTTTAACAAATCTGTTTATATTGGGGTTAAAAAAATAAAAATGTAAGATTTTTTTTTTAAAACTATATATATATATATATATATATATATATATATTTTTATTTTTTTATTTTTTTTTTTTACATTGTTTCATTTTTAAATATACCTGCATATTTATTTATATATCCATTATATGTCTTTGAGGCATATATCATCTGTAAATTAAGATTATATACAAAAATGCATTTTCTGGATGTTCCCATAATTCCATTTATATAATTATTTTTCTGGAATAAGATTCCTTTTGGGATGAGCACCCCCCTCAGCCCCCCAGTTTCAGAGGCCCCTTTGGAGGTGAACAACAAAAAATAAATAAAGAACCCAAAGCACCAGGAATCCTCCTGTGATTTGAGTTAAAACTGGAAATGAATAAATTTCTTGTAGTCATTAAGCATTAAAATATGAACACTAAGAGTATACCCAAAGGTCTTAATTCTCCCAAGATTGAGGAACATCCAAAGTGCCGTGATAATGTCTAAGCCTTTCGGTTAAACCTCTCATAAAACCTCCGCGTACATACAATGACCCTCAGACTATTGACTTTATTAATAATTCAGTGTGTCAAAGTCTGAATAGTCTATTTAAATATGAACTTATACAGTCACGGAGGGCTTTCCAAACCACTGCCAGTATGACCACCTAACTGCTAGATGATAGCAGTGATCAAAGGTGGGGGAATTGTATAAATCCTATCATCTCCCTCATTAATGATTATACCTGTGACCAACAATTTTAGGATCAACTGCAGAAAATGTATCTACATAAAGTAAATAAAAAGTATCAAAGGATGAGAGTAATGCTTTAACTTAGGAGGAAAATCACACCCTGCTACTGATATATCTCTCATAAGATACAAATAGATACAAAGTTGGAAAGATTAATGAGAGGTAGAAAAGGTAAGCTAAAGAGTGCTAGCGTGCAGAACCATGCTTAGAATGCTGGTTACCTGCACATAGTGTAAAGTGCCCAGTGAAAATAAAGAAACAAGAGACAGAGAAACCGACGCGCGTTTCGGTGCTTAAACCTTCGTCAGGGGCTGAAATTGAAATGCTCCCAAACAGGCTACTTTTATATACTATGGTTATACTAACGTTATCAATGAGCGTCTATCCGTTATTTTCGCGCCAAATAAGATGTGGGCGTGTTAGTTAGTTGAATCAATTCAAACGTACCTATCAGAGCCAATCTATTGACACATCGAGCAACAGTTCCGGACAATTAACCCATACATATACTCTTAGTGTGGCTAAGTGGCTAATACAATTAGAATACCGATTCAAATGTGATTCATAACATTTAATCCACATCCGATAAATAAAGATGGCTATTGATTATCATACTCGTTCAGTTACCTTAGTAACCTACATTAAAACATGATCACTATTAATTTGAATCGCTCCTGGCATTATTAGCATACAACATTATACATCCAAGGATGGAATAATTTAAATTAATAGTACCTTGCTGATCTTATACGTCAAAATGTAACCACCATCAACTAGTGTGCTCATTTAGCCTCATACAAAGAGAGGAGGCGATAAATTCTTATAATATAGGTGATATGACCACTAATACAGTAAACAGTATAAAGATCATTTGTATAATCATATCAGAATAAGTAGAGTGTTACGTTAATATATCTGCTTACTAAATTATAGGTTTGGTAAACTACCCTATCGAAAAACTGAACGGGATCCAAGTCCGTCAATACTCTATTTCAGGAGTCCGTTATCTATTTTTATATATGGCAATTAACTATATATAATAATGAGTCAAAAATAATTCAATATGTATGAAAACGTATTATAGTAGACTAATTAATAAACTTCTGTATACCTCTACTGTAATCTCCAAAGTGTAGTAACGAATTATAAGAGGTTCGTTAACCATCGATAATGAAACCGGAGAAATCAGTAGCAGTCATAAGATGCTCAAAATTCTTTTTTATTAAACCAATTCTCGATAACTTAATGAGGATAAAACTAATGAGCCAATGTTATTAGTATTTAGCTGCTGACTCATGGTTCGTGATTCATTAGCCATCGATAATAAAAACGGAGGAATCAGTAGCCAAATAACTTATGAGGATAAAACAAACGAGCTAATGTGATTACTAATTAGCTGCTGACTCATACCGGTTAGAGGACCAAATATATGGACATTATGCTGGTATAGTCTCGTACCTCATAGCTGTAGGGATTAAAGATCTCCCATAACTTCGATCTTTCGTTGTTATATCTGCTGATCAAACTTGCTGTAACATATTGTTAGGTTTTCGATACAATATCTATTTCTTAATAATGGTCCACTACCGTATACTATATACAAGATGACTGCAACATAAGAAGTACAAAAATCTTCCATAATCCAGTATTCCTATTCAAAATTTTAATATTCAATGTTAAGTCCTCAACTGTATAGCCAGGCAAAGTTGTTACCTTTATATCTGGCTATACCAATTGATGTATACCATATACACGAACTGCTGTATAGTAACGGACCTAGCCTACTATAAATGATATCTAATTGTAAACTGTTGTTTAACTTGCAAGATTGTTACATTAAAGGGAGACATTTACAAATTATGTGAATCAATTCACTAAAAACTTATGTCTCCTTTATCTTTGCAACCCTTTCTATAAAAGGAATCCAAGTACGATGATATGATCAATTACAGAAAGAAGCCGGTACAATACCCTATTCAAAAATGTTAACCAATAAAGAAAACCTTCAACAAAATAAAGAAAAAGAGACAGTGGGGTTATAACTCATTCACTAGTTGACATTGTATGCAAATAATTTTTAATAATAAAACTACACTATTAGAATACTTAGGGCAGGTAGTAACGGTCTAATCACCAATAAAAGGTGTATAAGAGAATCCCTCATTTAGGCCGGGAGGGGCTAGTGTTTTGAGTTTATAAATCCAAAAACTTTTGCGTTGTAGGAGTATTTTGTCTATATCCCCTTTTCTCGGACCCAATTTGATTTTCTAGATCCCACTAAAACGTACACCTTGTGCTGAACCACCGTGTTTCATTTTTAAATGATGAGAAATAGGGGTATTAATATGTCTAGAGGGGTGTACTGAGTTCACATGTTCTAAGATGCGTACTTTAAACGGTCTAAAGGTCTTATCGACATATTTCAAATTGCAACTACAGGTTAGGAGATAGATAAGTCCAGCTGTCTTGCAATTGAAAAAAGTCTTTACCGTATGTGTCTCAGTATTGGCAGAATTCGAAATTAATTTTGATTTTTTTATTGTTGATGTATTTACACGCCTTGCAATGGCCGCACTGAAAAGTGCCCATTGCTGGGGTTTTAAGCCATGTATTAGAAGGAATGGATGGTGAAAGGTGACTTGGTACCAGAATATCTTTGAGGTTCCGACCTCTTCTAGCTGTTAATGACACAAAAGGGGTCAAAACTTCTTTCAGGTCGTGATCTTGATATAAAAGAGGCCAATATCTGTCCAAACTTTGTTTTACCAGAGGCCAACCAGCATCAAATGTTCCAATGTATCTTATGATATTTTGATTTTTCGAGGAACAATTGTCAGACAGTAGCTCTCGTCTTTCTGTTAGGAGAGCCCTTTGATATGCTCGTTTTAGGCATTTATTAGGATATCCTTTAGTTTTAAATTGGATCCTAAGAGTATGAGCCTTCTGTTTAAACTCTTCAATAGTAGAGCAGTTCCTTCTCAACCTTAAGTATTGTCCTATTGGTATTCCCTTCTTCAAGGCTGGGGGGTGATGGCTGTCCCACTTTAGCAGATTATTAGTAGCTGTTGGTTTTTTATAGAGAGTGGTAGAGATTTGTCTAGCTTCATCAATCTCCAGTGTGATATCAAGAAAGTTTAATTTCTTACCACCAAACTCATACGTAAACCCCAAATTGATATCGTTGTTATTCAATTCAGCTACAAATCCTGCAAATTGATCTGCTGTACCTGTCCAGACGATTAGCACATCGTCAATATAACGTTTCCACACGCTTACAAATTCCGTAAATTGAGCCAGTTGTGGGCTAAATACAATGTTTTGTTCCCACCATCCCAGGTGAAGGTTGGCATAAGAAAGGGAACAAGTCGTCCCCAAAGCTGTCCCCTTCACCTGGTGATAGTAAGTGCCCTCAAAGAGAAAGTAATTGTGTGTAAGAATAAAGCCTAGAAGTTTAAGCACAAAAGCGTTATGTTCTTTAAGATGGGAATTTCTATGTTCTAGGAACCACTCTACATGTTTAATACCTATCTTGTGAGGAATAGAGCTATAGAGGCTTTCAACGTCTAGACTACAAAGTTTGGCTTCAGTTGGAAGAGTGATATCCTTAAGTATATTTAAAGTTTGTTTCGTATCCCTTAGATGTGAGGGAAGAGCCTTCACTATATCTCTAAGGATAAGTTCTACATATTCACTGCACCTTTGTGTAAGATTGTTTCTCCCTGAAACTATAGGTCTCCCTGATAACGTTGGTTGTTGTTTATGAATTTTAGGCAGGGCATAGAACGTTGCCAACGTAGGTTTTTTATTTTTTAGATATCTAAAATCATCATTTGTAATGAGTTTAGATTGAAATGCTTCAGTCAAAATGCTGTAGAGTTCCTTTAGAAATTTAGGTGTGGGATCTGCACTCAGAATCACATAAGTGTTTTTGTCATCTAGTATTCTATGTGCCATGGCCGCTCGTTTCGACTTTTGGATTTTATGATTTTTATGTAGGGCCAATTTACGAGCGAAGAGGTGAATGTCCTTTGTCCAACAGAACTTATCAAAACGTGGTGTTGGAACAAAGGACAATCCTCTCATTAATACTTGTGTTTCAAGGGGAGTAAGTTGGTGTGAGGACAGGTTGATAATCTGGCCTTCACAGGTCAGAAAGCTTTTCTCTTTTTGTACACTTGCCTCGCACTGCTCCTTGTATTTCGTTGAGGTCTTTCCTCCGAATTTCCCCTTGCTAAAAAATTAATCCCCTTTTTCAGTATACTCTTAGGGTTCGAATTAGTAGAAGTGGAGGGACCTTCTAAATTATATTCCGATTCTGACCTGCTTGTTTCATATTCAGATGTTGAAAACCTGTCAAACTCAACTCTTCTACTCCGTTTAGATTTACGGTACACGTTCCCTGTTTGAAAATCTTTGGAATCTCTCATAAACTTAAGATGTTTACGTGTTTTGATAGATGTTTGAAATCTATCTAATTGATTTTTTTAATTTAATTTCCAATTGTTCAAAGTTGGTCTCTTTCTTAAAGGATTTAATTTTTTCAATTTCCTCATCGACCTCCTTATTAACCTTCTCTAGTCTCTTTTTCTCATATCTGCAAAGTATGTCCATAAACTTACGGGAGCAGATCCCCGCTGCCTCTTCCCATTCTTTGAGAAATTCTGATTCCTCAACATGAGGGGCAGGGGCGTTCTGAACTCTCAGACCTCTAGGAATGAGGTCTTTACTAAGGTACTTCTCCAAGGAAGCAATTTCCCTTTGGAGGTGACCACAGACCTCCAGATTCTATGAAATAGATGTGAGGGGGCTTTGGACAGTAATGTCACTTTAATTATACTTTTCATATAGCAGATATGTGATATGCAATGTTATTTTACATATCAGAGCATTATCAGAGCATTATCACTTTAATTGACACTGCATTTTTTTCTTAAAAAAATATTATGCATTATTAGGTGATAAAGGGTGATAAAACATCAATCAATAGGAATTATAAAAAAAAACCAGAGTGAGGAAGACAAAATGATCTATAAGATTAGACAAAAAGAGGCTAAGCAAGTTATAATCACACACAGAAGAGAAATTAGCACAGTCAGTAAAAAAGGGGGATAAAACATTTTTTAGATACATAAATAAGAAAAGAAAAGTAAAACAAGGATTAGTTAGATTAAAAACAAAAGAAGGAAGATATGTAGAAGAGGATAAAGGTCTAGCTGACTGCCTCAATGAATATTTTTGTTCTGTATTTACAGATGAAAATGAAAGAAAGGGACCTCAGTTGAGAAAAAGGATAAATGAGTCATTTATTACACGTGAGTTTACTGAGGAAGAGGTTCTATTTCAACTGTCAAAAGTAAAGACAAATAAGTCAATGGGACCTGATGGAATACACCCAAAGCTATTAAAAGAGCTTAGTGGTGTACTAGCAAAACCATTAACAGATTTATTTAACCAATCATTGTTAACAGGAGTAGTCCCAGAAGATTGGAAGTTAGCGAATGTTGTGCCCATTTACAAGAAAGGTAATAGGGAGGAGTCGGGAAACTATAGGCCAGTAAGCCTTACTTCAGTAGTGGGGAAAGTGATGGAAACCATGTTAAAGGATAGGATTGCTGAACATCTAAAAACACATGGATTTCAAGATCGGAGACAACATGGGTTTACTTCAGGGAGATCATGCCAAACTAATCTTATTGATTTTTTTGATTGGGTAACTAAAATTATAGATCAGGGTGGTGCAGTAGACATTGCTTACCCAGATTTCAGTAAGGCTTTTGACACTGTTGCACATAGAAGGCTTATCAATAAACTGCAATCTTTAAGTTTGGATTCCAATATTGTTGAATGGGTAAGGCAGTGGCTGAGTGACAGGCAACAGAGGGTTGTAGTTAATTGAATATATTCGAAGCTTGGACTTGTCACCAGTGGGGTACCTCAGGGATCTGTACTTGGACCCATTCTCTTTCATATTTTTATTAGTGATATTGCAGACGGTTTTGATGGTAAGGTATGTCTTTTTGTTGATGATACTAAGATATGTAACAGGGTTGGTGTTCCAGGAGGGATAAGCCAAATGGCAAATGATTTAGGTAAACTAGAAAAATGGGCAGAATTTTGGCAACTGACATTTAATGTGGATAAGTGCAAGATAATGCGTCTTGGACGTAAAAACCCAAGGGCAGAATATAGAATATTTGATAGAGTCCTAACCTCAACATATGAGGAAATGGATTTAGGGGTGATTATTTCTGATGACTTAATGGTAGGCAGACAATGTAATAGAGCAGCAGGAAATGCTAGCAGAATGCTTGGTTGTATAGGGAGAGGTATTAGCAGTAGAAAGAGGGAAGTGCTCATGCCATTGTACAGAACACTGGTGAGACCTCACTTGGAGTATTGTACACAGTACTGGAGACCGTATCTTCAGAACGATATTGATACCTTAGAGAGGGTTCAGAGAAGGGCTACTAAACTGGTTCATGGATTGCGGGATAAAACTTACCAGGAAAGGTTAAAGGATCTTAACATGTATAGCTTGGAGGAAAGACGAGACAGGGGGGATATGATACAAGCATTTAAATACATAAAGGGAATCAACACAGTAAGGAAGGAGACTATATTTAAAAGAAGAAAAACTACCACAACAAGAGGACATAGTCTTAAATTATAGGGACAAAGGTTTAAATATAATATCAGGAAGTATTACTTTACTGAGAGGGTAGTGGATGCATGGAATAGCCTTCCAGCTGAAGTGGTAGAGGTTAACACAGTAAAGGAGTTTAAGCATGCGTGGGATAGGCATAAGGCTATCCTAACTATAAGATAAGGCTAGGGCCTAATGAAAGTATTTAGAAAATTGGGCAGACTAGATAGGCCGAATGGTTCTTATCTGCCGTCTAGAGGGGGTCTGAGGGGGAGTATAAATTCAACTCTGTTTATGTAAAAATATAAGCTAGTTAGTATATATTATATAAAATATATGCTGCAGTGTACTGCATTGTTCTGCAATGTGAATGTTTACATGGTGTGTTCAATAAAAACATGGCAACATTTCATTCTTTGTGTGTTATTAATTTAAGCAGACTGTGATTGTCTATTGTTGTGACTTAGATGATGATCAGATCACATTTTATGACCAATTTGTGCAGAAATCCATATTATTCCAAAGGGTTCACATACTTTTTCTTGCAACTGTAATTCAAAAACTAGGACTTTTGTTCTTCTCCTCTCTCACTTTAAAACTTAAGGGGTGAGAGAAAAATACAAAACATAGTGTACAACTGGATAAATACAAAGAAATGCTTTATTAGATTGCACTCACAAGAGATAAGTAGGAAAAAGCCCATCAAAATCGCAATGTTTCTTCATTCTCTCAAAGGAAGCTGGTAAACACCCAGGATCAGAAGTTTGTGAATAAAACAGGAATAATAAAAACAGCAAAATATAAGCACTCCTGCCGCCCTACACATTTTGTCCTAAGACTTTGTCAGGGGTATCCGGCTAGTGTCCTCCAGTTGTGTCCTCGCATATCGTTTAAATATCCTGCTTGTAATTTCCTTATGACTCGTTAGCCAACCAGGAATAGGTCTTCTTTTCAGTCCACCTGTGGGATATAAACACAAACTTCCGCATACTGCACCTCCTTCCAGGTATTTGTGTATCAAACCTAGATAATAGCGGATGTGACGTCATAGTACTCTCGCGGATGATGGCTACTTTCAGTATTGATGTAACTATTTGCATCCTTTGTTTTAAAAACAGTTTTTGTTTTTATTTTAGAATCTTCAATAAAAATTGTAAGATCCAAAAAGTTGATTTCATTTTGGTTAAAAACAGGTGTAAAAGCTAATGAAAACTGATTGTCATTGATATAAGCCATAAAATGTGTTAAAGTGTCTTCAGTGCCATTCCAAATAATTAAAATATTGTCAATATACCTTCTCCAGAGTACCAAGTTCGTGCCAAATGGATTATTGGACCAAATAAAGTTTTTTTCCCAATGGTCCAAAAATATATTTGCAAAACTTGGCTCAAACTTGGTACCCATAGCTGTCCCTTGTAATTGTAACTGAACGGAGGACCTATTCCTGATTGGCTAACAAGCCATAAGGAAATTACAAGTGGGATATTTAAACAATATGCAAGGACACAACTGGAGGACACTAGCAATCTAATAAAGCATTTCTTTGTGTTCATCCAGTTGTACACTATGTTTTGTGTTTGTCTCACCCCTTAAGTTTTAAAATGAGAGAAGAGAAGAACAGAAGTCACATATGTTTGTGAGTGCATCTTAGTTTTCACTTTTTATGGTGTGTAATTTTATCTGCACCATTTGTGGTCCTTCTCTGTTTTTATCTATTTTAGGTTGTGTACTTTTATATATTAGGGAGTTTACCAAATCTGTATATAGGTTCTCTTACGATATTAATTGAGATCCACAATTTCAGCATTGTATGCTAATTACAATGTACCTGGCACCTTAATTCAAAGTGTCTTGTACAAGTTCACATTAAAATCATCTCTTCATGATGAAGATCTCTCTCAGAGTCTGGGCTACAAATAGCTAATTAAATGCTTGATATTTCAAGACCTGTGCAATGACAAAGTATTGTGTCTTCTCTTACGTATAAGAGGTTACCTAGGTGTGTATATATATATATATATATATATATATATATATAAAACAAGATGCTTGCACTCCTGGATTAGAGAGTAATTGCTCGGTGCTGGTCAGGCACAAGATACAAAAAAATGATTGGAAATTATGATTGATGAAAGCCCATGTATTGGGGCTGAAACGTCGATATTTTTAAATGATATAGAATAAAAGTTATATTTTATTTTTACTATCATTAAGTCCTTGGAGTGCGGTCATTTCCAATCATTTATATATATATATATATATATATATATATATTATTTAATAGTTGAAGATTCCAAGTACAAGCCCCACCAATTGTAACCGCAGCTGGTTCCCTTATATACCACTATAACGTCTTAAAGCTTAGAACTTAGCAGGGCTAACCATACAGATATCTTTAGCCATAATATTATATAGTTAGTAAGAGATCCTCTATTTAAAATATATACATAATTGAGAATACAATATAAAATAAGGATTTTCTTGGAAGCAATAAAGTTTTGTCTTTTAGATATTTTTTTTAAATAAAAATATAAATATAGAGATAAAATCCATTCCGATAATTTATAGCAGAGTTTATAAGATTAAACGATATGCTTGCAAATATCATTAATAGAATAACATACCATCCTGAACATGTTATCATGTCAGCCTCTCTGTCATTATAAGATGGAGCGTTTGTCTCCAAATCTCTCCTCTTTGTTAACATTTAAAAATACACCTATTTGTACCTTAGGTGTCTTATTTTAGGGTTAAAGTAGTTCATACATGAAAAACTAACACTTCTTTTACTTTAGTCATTTTAGGATCCCCCTTAACTTGGCATAAATACAAAGCCATAAGTAAAACGTAAGAGTGCACACGTCATGAAAAATTCCATGACTTAGGACAAGATGGCATCTTAAAGTCTGAACATCTTAATCTAGTTAGGGTTACCGCACCCCTGATGAGCTGATCCAACAAAACATGGGTCAGGGGCTCTGGGGCATCGCTGTGTCCACCATTTGATTGCAGTACTCTCTGGCTTTTTCAGGAACTATTATTTTCAGTTCTGTTATTGTGGTATTTTCCACTACTCTCATTATAATTTTGATTTTGTGATTTTACCTATTCATTTAATGGGTGGTTGTTTCTCTTTGGCATACAAGCTAGGTTCATTTAACAGGATTAAGGGGTGCCCTCGAAGGCACAATAGGGACAGCTGTATCTCCCCCACTCCCCCACCTCCTAATATATGCTCTACCATTAGTCATATATAATTATCTAATTACTATAACACTTGCTACTTTTTGTTATTTTTGTTATATTTATTTTGGCTATGTGCCTAGTTATTTTGGTTATTTTTGCTTTTTTTGGCTACATGCCTGAGTCATGAGTCATAATGCTGCTTTAGTCTAGCCAGAGTTTACATATAAAGTATCGATCACCAATTCTCTCAAAGCAGTCACTTTGTTACACAACTACATACTGATACTCTTTGAAGTGACCTGCTTTAGACCTTTTTAGGGGTACTTACCATCTACTTTATAGTGTGGACCAGCCTTTGCTACTCTTATGTAGATTTTTAATAGTACTATTAGTTTTGTGTTGTAGTTGGTCTCTTTTGTCTTTTGAGACTTTTTAGTGATTAGTTTTTATTAAAAGTTAAGTTTTATTACAAGATTTTTCTTCAGTATTCCATCATTGCAGTACCAGACATTGCATCAGCTGCTTTCGTTAACCCCCCCCCCCCCATCTAGGAGGTATGCTTAGGCATTTATTATAATTTTTTATTTCCTTCTTTTTTCCTTCTATAAGGGTTACCGCAGTATATTATGTACAGAAAGAGTCGTAGCATAGCCTTGTAGCTTGTTTATGCATTATTGTTATTGTATTTCGTCTGGGACAAAATGGTGTAAACATATTATGCACTGAAAGTAGGTAAAAGGTTATTACTTAAAGAAACATATATTAAAACAATATGCTCCATTTCTAAAACCTTGTCAGTTTGCAATATCTCTTAAAGACAAAGTACACAGTTTGAGAAATACAATATTTGCATATGTGCATTTCCCCCTCCAGGGACATACAATTGCCTGTCTCTTGTTAAGAAGCATGCTTGTGTATTTTTACATAGTTGTGTAGCCATTGTCTGCTACAAGCTGCAAGTAGTAGTGATTGATCACCTACCTCACTGGAGCAACTGTGTAGCACAGGACTGTGATAGGACTGCCTCGAGGTGTTATAAAACTCCTCACCTCGATGCAGGTAACCTTTTACCAATTTTATTTTTCATTGTTACATAGATATATGGTTCATCTTTCAGCCACTTTTAAACTACATTCTAGGTAAATGCTTGCAGTTTAAGAATTAGAAAAAGTTTGGACGCTTTTTAGCCATTACAGTCTAAGATAGTGAATATGGGGCTATTCAAATAGAAATTTGATCAGAACTTTGGAGTCAAAATAGTTTTTATTCAAAGTTTTGAATTGGGCAGAGATTATACATTTTCCCATAATTGCCTGTATTAACCCTTAAATAATAAACTCATTATCACCAAAATAATGTTATAGAAAATGCATTATCTTATATTTGACCATAGTATATATAGTTATTTGTCTATGTCTCTGTTTATATTTTGGCTTCCATGAAGCCTGACATTGCTTAATCTGTAAACACATTTCTTTCAGCCAGTAAGTCTCAAGAGTTAGTCTTTTATTACTCCAGACAGGACAAGCAGAAGGCCAAATCAATTTTTTGAAAGCGTCAAAAGTCTTATCTTCAACAAAGAAATTGAACATCGAACTGGTTTATGTAATCATTTATTGCGATTTAGGTCTATTTTTCACACAATCCGGATGAAAAAAAACAACTATCAACTAATTCCTTTTTACACCCACACACAGTCACAATTTCAAGCTTTAAGATAATGTTCGCATATTCATATAACCTCTAAATGGCGTAAATACATTTATAGCTGCTTGCATACTGTAACTATTATACAAAGTGATCATTCTAGGTTCCAAGTAAGACACCAGTAAAACAAATGTCATTATATTTGTTATTTACTCAAATGTTTTCGTAAGGTTAATTTTAATGTCTAAGTCCCAGCTAGTAACCATGAGTGGTCAGTTGCACCCTTTTAGTACCCCTATTGCAATATTTTTTAAATAAATAAAAGTTACCTATAGGAAATCCCAGTGCACTTTTAAAAGAACTGAATTTTTTTTTTCACAATTACTCCAATGGCCATTTAATTGTAAGATAACTTGCCATGCCAAGGCAAACCTCTATTTTTTTTTTAGGACTCACACTAAATATTAACAGCAGCCCATGTGTAACTAATTCCTACCCCAAATTTAACCAATAATTTGATCCCTACCTTTAATAATCCTAATAAAGTCTTAATACCCCTAAGGCTACATTATAACACTAGATACTAAAAAAAAAACTAGTAGTATTACTAATTCAAACATTTACTTTGTTCAACACATAAATGGGTTATATATATGAATGGAGTAAAGAGTAACAAATGTGTGTTTTGGAAGACAGGCAATATATGCAGTAGTATAAGAACAAATTTAGCCAACAGGCCAAACTATGGTTTAATTTCTTACTTCAAGGCAACTGTCCAGTAAAGTAACCATCTAAAACCTAAGTTATTAAACTGACCGGGATGCATATGTAGTCTTATATGACCCAAAATATATTGCATTAAAAAGTTGTTGGGACATCATCTAATATGCTCAAAAATACCAGATTGGTGGTTACTATATGATAATTCTGAGAAAGACCCTTCAAAAATTGTTAAAAACTAGTCAGTTAAATAAGAGAGATTACATTCTAATAAGCCTCAATGATTTCTTTAACAAAAATGATGGAACTCCTCCAAATACCCAAGTTATCATAGTATTTGAGATTTAAAATTAAGATGAACAAACATGTTTACTCTAACAGTATTCTTCTGTGTCTGTTTTTTGAAATCCAGACTTACATTACAAACTTACATAGAAACATAGAAACATAGAATGTGACGGCAGATAAGAACAATTCGGCCCATCTAACTTGCATTAATTTCGGTTGCCTAACAAATTTCAACTCTCAAAAAAATGTTTTTTATATGCTTGATATTAATATATAACTAAAACATTAATAATACCCTTTCTATGGAACCAGTCATAATCTACTTGTAAAGACCATAACAGAGTGAACAAACAAATCCTTTGACAAAGTACAAGTTAAAATTGTCATTGAAGTCACCAGAACCATGTAACTTCAAACAACTCTACTTAGGAAACCGTCATCCCTCCAATGTCCTTCTACATTAGGATAGCTTCCATTTGAATCCCCTGAGGTGTGGCATTCCAACTGGCCAATACCTTAGGGTACGGAGAAATTGCTGTGATCTAGATGACATCAAAACCAAGGCAAAGATTCTGCAAAAACAGCTCCATGAAAAAGGCTATCTCAACAAATGCCTTATAAAAGCATATAGAAGGGCATTGAAGGCTGATAGGAATGACCTTTTGGGTAACCTTTTTGCAAACAAGGTAATTAGACTGATCGCCCCATATGATGCTGGCTGGGACATAATGAGAAGAACATGTGAACGGTTCTGGCCCATTCTGATAAATGAAAAACACCTTAAGAAAGTTGTAAATCCAAAGGTGAGCTTTATGGCCTGTAGAGGTAAGAACCTATGGGACATGCTTGTCCCCAGTCACTTCAGACCAGAAAGAGTGACAAATTTGGATACTGGATACATGGTTAAAAAGCCACCTCCCCCCCCCCCTGTGGGAACATATAGATTCGGGAGATGTGTGGTTTGCAAACACATCAAACGTGATTTGAAGTTTATAAAGGATAGTGAAGACTGGCAAAGTTATAAGATAGAATCCTTTTTCAACTGCAACATGGCTGGCCTGGTCTACCTCATCACACGTGACTGTGGGAAGATGTATGTAGGGAAAACTTACATACATACAAAGAACATGTAAGAAGTGTTAGAAATCTAACTGAGACCCCCATCTCAAGAACATGTCAAAGAACAGCATGGGACTCCACTTTTGCGGTATTGAGCTGGTTAAAAAAGACCAGCGAAAGGGAGATTATGACAGATACTTACGCCAGGGCGAATGCTGGTGGATCTTTAAACTTAAGAACCATTTTCCAAGAGGTCTAAATCAGGGTTTCTCGTTCAACCAGTTTATTTAAATTCAACGCTATATTAAGCATCTCTTGTTTGAATATACATTCTAACTAAATTCTTTGAGTCTCCTGCTCTTGCCAGATTTTTATTATAAAAGTTTCCATTTTTGCTAGTCCACTGATTTTAGTTTTCATATCAACATATTGAGTCCATCATTAAAACTTGGGGTGAGTTCTATTTATTATTTGCATATATTAAAATATTGGACTAAAGTATACAATATGAGGTAGAATTAACCTTTGAATAGATAGTATTTATAGTCCACAACGTTTTAGATAGCACTTATGCTCCATAATTGTTTAGTTGGTCTTACCCACTTTTGCCATTATAATGAGGAAAACACTACAACTTTGCCAACCACATTATAGAGGTTAATTTTCACCCAAGATACATAAATAACTCTCTATGTATGTAAAATGAATCTAGTAAACTTGTTCTCCTTTAGTAGTTTTTATTACCTGGTGGTAAAAGTGACATAATATGCTGATAAATATAAGTTCACTCTCAATATATGACTCGCTATTGGCTTGCATCTATTAAGTCAGACCAAGGCTCTTTAAGGTTCAACGAGCTGGACGATGTAATCCCTAGCTACTAATTAATAGGAGATTATCATTCAGATTGCTAACCGATGCCCCAGTGATGTCTCAATGTGGGATTGGATGCATGATGTCATAAATGGGTGGGCACTAACCTAAACTATCGGTTGATGGACTTGTAAGTGCTACATTTGAGTCACTTGAGAAACGCGCATCAAGTCGACGGCACTTTTTGGGCGGTATGCACTAATGTACATCTGTTTTTAGTTCACTTTGGCTACCTTTTTGCTTAAGTAAAAGGGCTTGTTAGCTATTCTGGGGACTGATTTGAAGAAGTAGGGGGTTAGCATATTATTATTAGGAGTATAGTATCTACCCTTCAGATTTTATAGGCAGATTATTCTTCTTATTTATGTGAACTACACTTTAATGTTGCCTTTGTTCTAAACTCTAATCCTAACTCTGTTACAACTCCTTGCTTTATATTTAAACACCTGAGGGACTGCCTCAAAGCAGTAGGAGGGTAGCATACTATTATTAGAGGTATAGAGTTTATCTTTAGAATATAGAGGCAGGTAATACTTCATACCTGTATTAACTACACTTTAATGTTGCCTCTTTTCTAAACTTTAATTCTTACTCCTATACTATTTCCTGTTTTCTATTCAAACATTGCTTTCATACCAAATGCTGCCTTCTTGCAATCTGTATACCCAGTTAATTGTCCATTCGTGTAATCTAATGGGAGTTCTAGTGGTATTTTCTAGTTTCACTGATTGAGCTTGGTTACATACCATCACATTTTTGTAACATCTAATCAATTATACTAGGTGGTGACTACTTAGATACAGTGTATCTGTTTAATTTTCCTATAGGAGGTTTAGTTATATTTATGCATATTCTCTCTTTCCTCCTTTTGTTCCTAGTTTACTTCCAATATAGGAATAGTTTTAGTATTTATAATACAGCTACACTCTAAATATCTCTCTAAATCACATCTCATTATTTAATATGTATAGTCTACTAACCACAGTAGCTTTTTCACGCAATCACGTTTGTAGAGCACACTATTTTTGGTGGGTTGTTTATATAGGTTTTATTTCAGTTAATACAGTTTGTATTTTACCTTGATATAATGGCTTCAATTAATGGTAATCTCTTGGGAAATACCCACTTTGTTGGGTCTTTTTCAAACTTTCTTTATTGTCTTAATTAGGGTTACCCACTGTTACTTTAAGTAACCAATTTCAGAAACTCCTAAATAAAATTTATATGTAGGAATCTCCTGCAATTTAACTACTGTCAGAATTCCAAGTATGACACATAAGAAATATATGTTTAAAGGACCACTATAGGCACCTATAGGCATAGACCACTTTAGCTAAATAAAGTGGTCTGTGTTCCAGGTCCCCCTGGTTTTAACCCTGCAGCTGAAAACATAGCATTTTCAGAGAAACTGAATTGAGGGTTAATTCAGTCAGTTAGACAGCCACTAGAGGCCGCTTCCACGATTCTCAGTGTGAAAACCACACTGAGATGATGCTGACATTCACAGGAAAGCACTGAGTAATGCTTTCCTATGGGAGGTTTGAATGCGCGTGTGGCTTTTGCCGCACATGCACGTTCGGAACTGTCGGCAGGGGGAGGAGAGGTCACCAGCGCAGAGGGAGTCCGGTGGTGGATTAAGGTAAGTGGCTGAAGGGGTTTCAACCCCTTCAGTCAGCGGGAGGGTTGCCACGATGCAGGGGGGACCTAATAACCCCATAGTGTCAGGAAATACGAGTTTGTTTTCCTGACACTATAGTGCTCCTTTAATCTGTTACAGCCCTGATGTCAATATGTTTGTGGATGCACATCTGGAAAATAATGTTTAGAGTATATTTAGAAAGCAAGAATGCAGATGGCTGCTTCCTCATTGTACTTGAAATTCTTACTGTCCAGTGTTAAGAAAACTGTTTTTGTTGTAGCAACCCTAACCTTGGTGTCATGAAAGAGAGAAAGGAAGAACAAGAGAAAGGAAGATCCTGTAATCATGCGCCAAAGTTCTTTCTGCATCCCAATCATTCTTTAGTGACATCACTCCCCATCTCAACCCAGCAGAGGGACATTCCAATGGACATTGGTGGCAAGGAGAGTTCGTGGCTGCTAAGAATGCTCTAAAGCAGCGTTTCCCAAACCAGTCCTCAAGACCCACCAACTATCCAGGTTTTGTTAGTATCTCCATTGGAATAAAACAGGGAAATACATAAATCCTGGACTGTTGGTGGGCCATGAGGACTGGTTTGGGAACCACTGCTCTAAAGGATTTCATGGTGAAACACTGCACATACAGACTATAACCATTTCAATCACTTAAGTGGTCTTGGTATTTGGAGTAACCCTTTAATAAAACTTAAATTTCAAGGAGTTATGGAAAAAGTGTTTTTTTTTTTTCAATAACAGTAATATCCCGAAATATAATACAATTTGGTCCAGATGGTTCGAATATTATAACATTCTCCAGCCTCCCCAGCGCACACACGCCCCCACCCCCCCCCACCTCGCTAGACAGTATGTAAGGTACATTATACCCATGTTGTGGTTTCTACTTATCTTTATGTATGTATGAGCCTTTGTATGTTTATGGCAATGCGACGCATAATGCTAATGAAAACTACAGTAATCTCCATTATTATAAGAATCAGAGGAACTGTAGTCTTATAGCCTACTCCTACTCTAGAGAACAGCATATAGAAAAATCTGTATATTGCCATTGTTGTATGCATTTATTTATGTCATGTAATCATCAGAATGTACAACGGAAAAGGAAAATGTTCGGCAAAATTAAGAATCAATACTGTTTATATTGATACTTCTGACTTATGTCTTTGTATATGGAACTACAATAAAAAATATTTATTAAAAAAAAAAAAAAAAAACTTACATTTCTAAAGTGTCTTTCACTAAGATAAGTTATTATCACATACCTAGGTAAGACATTTTTTTTGTAATAAAATAAAAAATTGTGTTGTGACTAGAGGTGCTGTCTACAGCAAGACAATTCATTCAGAACTTTTTATATTGTGACCAAGAAAATGGACTCCTCTTCCTCCCTCCACTCTCTTAATAAAAAAGACGGAGATTTCAAAAACGAACTTTAACGTGTCTCAAGAAGAAATATTATTGGACTTAATGTTCAATATAGGTATCAGTTGACTGAAAAATACCTCAATGTTACTGTTAAGAAATGCCTCTTTGCATCTCTTAGCTCCTTAGGTATTTAATGCTGACTTTGGAGTGTTGCCAGAGTGTCAACAAAAATGTGTTTGTTCTTTTTGAGTTGTTTACACCTTCTCAAGGTGCACTAGTCAAGTCTGAAGAGTAGAACACATATCTGATGTGCATTTCATGTGAACATGTATAGTAACTGTTGTTTAAAACTTGGCAATGCTTCAAATATGTAAAGTGATTCTATAAAACTAATTATGCTCATTGAATTGATACATACATATATATCATCCACGGTATTCAGAGTCTTAGAAGAACGGCAGGAAGTGGTGGATATCAGCTCAATAGGGAGGAATGGCTTGTCACGAAAACCAATTAAATAATGAAAAGTCCAATGCTAAGAGGAAACTCTAGAACATTGTGCATTCCTTAATAAAAAAAGGCCTTTTGGAAGTTGGTGATACAAACAGTCTTCTTTTCTCCAATCTCTCTAAATATATATTTTCCAGCCAGTGACTAACATTATCTCTCAATGTCTTTTCATGCTTTTTCATAGTGAATACACCTTAAATCAACAAACACAGACTGAGTTATTAGACTATAAAATATATAAAAGCACTGCAAATGAAATCAGAGGCACAGGCCAACGTGAGCTAATTAAAAATGGATGCAGTGCTTACTCTATAATCATAACTAATGACCACTGCAATATCATAATGAAGATTTTTTAAATTAAACAATTGATGTCTAATAGATCACAGTTGGCAAGCTGATGCTCATTTATGCAGTCTTCGAGTTTTACTTAGCTAGCATCTAGCAGACCAGCAAGTGATTATGTCAACATATCCTCCTGCTATGTCGGTAATTATGAAACCATAGCAAATATTTCTCCAACTCTTTTTTTATTCTGAAGAGTTTATTCATAATACTGTGGGTTTGTCAATACTTAGGTAAAGTGATCAAGTGGAAGAATAAAGTACTCCAAAGGGTTACATTTTAATCTTAACGATAGTGTGACCAAAGACAAGATACAGACTTAAACTAGCAAATATAGTTTAATATAATATATGCGTGAACATGTGTGATAAAGCGTAACACATCATACAAGTGCATCACAGTGTAGTAGGATGAAGCTTCAAATTTTACTCCCACATTGCCAAGAAAATATTACTTCCATGTTGCTAAGAAAAGCATGATGCATAGTTAAAGGGATACTATAAGCATTAAAAAAAAAAAAACTTTAGCTTAAAGAGACACTTGAACTACAGCTTAATGTAGTTGTTCTGGTGAGTATAGTCAGTCAATGCAGGCTTTTTGCTGTAAAACACTGCATTTTCAGAGAGAAGGCAGTGTTTACATTGCTCCCATGAGATACCTTCAGTAGCATGGCAGTCACTCAGATGGACACTAGAGTTTATTCTTGGGTCAGTGCAGCTTAATGTGCAGCGCTGACGTTCAGCGTCTCCAGACTCTGCATGGAAACTTTAAACGCTCTCCATAGAGATGTATGGATTCAATGCATCTCTATAAGGAGATACTGATTGGCGCAGCATGACGTTTTTACATCTTGTCAATTGGTCAGTCACATAAAAAATGCAGGCTCAACCAACTGCGACTGGTGAATAGAAACAGTTTCAGGGTTAATTCCATTATTAAATAAAGTTTGAATTGCCTGGAACTCAAAGTAAATTCAAAATTTTACACAAGAACAGCCAATTCGGAAATAAAAATTCTACCATTCCCAGTTTAGTGAAAAATAAATAAATTGTGTTTTATTACGTGTCCATGTTTGCAAAAAAAACTTTACATTTTAAGAAGAACAATTTCCAATATAAATTGTATCATTACAATTTGCTTCCTTCATTTTTAACATGTACACCAATCTATCTGTATCTTCATTTTACACCTTCTCACAATATGTTCAATGCCTGAAAACTACCTGGCAAAATGAAATGAAATAAATAAAAAATATATATAATAACATTACTTAGCAGAACATATTCTCAGAGTGTTTTCAATGTTATAATTCTGCCATTCTATTTTAGTTAGGAATTGTTTTTTAAAATTATTTATTTAGAGATTTTTGAACATGACATACATTCAGGAAATACTTAATGAACAAAGTCAGGGTAGAGCACCTTCCAGAATATTTTGTTTTTCTATTTTCTAGTTAGTCTATATCATATTTTTCTGAAGGCCAATAACCTCTTTTTAAATCTGTAATAACTGCATTTTGAAATAAAAGACACCTATAAAACACAAGGTTTACCTTGCTTTATCAGTAATTAAAGAGACACTAAAGTCACCGAAACAACGTTAGCGTAATAAAGCAGTTTTGGTGGATAGATCATGCCCATGCAGTCTCACTGCTCAATTCTCTGCCATTTAGGAGTTAAATCACTTTGTTTAGGCAGCCCTAGTAACACCTCCCTGCATGTGACTTTCACAGCCTTTCTAAACACTTTTTGCAAAGAGTCATCTAATGCTTATACTTCCTTTATTTCAAATTCTTTATAATTTAGAATTTCTTATTGTTAAATTTAGAGAGCAGGAGATGATTTTTTTTTTTTTAAAGTAACTTAAAATCTGATTACGTTTTTTTTTTGTGTGACTATAGTGTCCCTTTAACTGTTAAACTAAAAATTTAGTTTAGTGATTGAGAGGTATCACTCTGGATTAGCAGTGTAAACAAACAAAAAAAAAAAGCTTTTTTTTCTCAGTTTCAGAAATTTGTTATATTGGTACTTGTCCAATTATATGTCAACATACAGTTGTTTACTATTTACACATTTTTTGTGGGTGTTGGAATGAGAGTTGTAATGACTTCTGTTTTGTAACACACCAGATAGATAGGCTTAGAATCATGGGAGTTGTAGTTCAGCAACATCTGGAGGACCAGAGTTTGGGGAAGCCTGCATTACACATCAACCTCAATGTTGACAGATTTTATTTGTTTTTTAAAAACACCTAATCTAGGCAAAAATAATGGGGGTTTAGTTACATTATATGATCATACATTGCATAAGCCTGCCACAACGTCAATGTACCACATCTTTGGCAGGTCCTACTCTAACAGCCTAATATCTGCTCTTATGAAATTAACCCACCTACTTGGGGAAAAAAAAAAACATCTGGGGCTCTCAGCAGTACAAGGCTAAATAGGGACCTGGGATGAAGCACCTGTGACAGGGAGGGGTGCAAAACCAAGGAGTTGTCTAGACTCCCAATATATATATATATATATATATATATATACAGTGGGACCTCGGTTTAAAAACGCCTCGGTTAACATAATTTTCGGTTTCCAAATTAAAATCCATTGAAAATAATGCCTGGGTTTACAATTTTTTTTTCACAATACAAACCAAGTTTCCCCAGGATGCATTGCACCTGGGAGGTTTATAGTACCGCCCCCTGCATGCTGGAGCCTGTGGGTAGCACGTGGCGTCAAGTGTAGAGGTGTTGGTGGTGTTGGAGCGGCTTTTGCATCGAGTTTTGGAGCCATTGTGGAAATTTTTGCAGTTGTTTTGGGACTTTTTGGTGCATTTCTCAAGCTGTGGAAAGGTAGGGACCTGAGCTTTGTCGTTTGCATGCCTTTTATTGTGTGTTCTGCATTGTGGGTTGGTTTCCATGCCAGCTCATTTTGACTTTTTCCTGACCTCCAGAACGGATTAATTGGTTTTCAATGTATTCCTATGGGAAACCGCATTCCGGTTTACACATTTTTTGCAATAAGAAACATCCCGGAGAACGCATTAAATTCATAAACCGAGGTCCCACTGTATATATATATATATATATATATATATATATATATACATATATAAAACCAGGGGGCTGCACGCACCTGAACATGCATAGATGGGGTTCTGCTAGGGGCCAATTTATACAATACACAAGATCCAGGGCACTCACCTATTCACTAAACAGCAACTTCAATGTTGACAGATTTTATTAAAAAACACCTAATCTAGGCAAAAATAATGGGGATTTAGTTACATTATATCTATCCTATCTATCCTCCCAGATATACAAGTATGTCCCATCTAGGCCCTTACACTCTGCTGAAGACTTACCTCTATCTTCTGTCCGTACTCCCACCTCTGATGCTCGCCTCAACACTTCTCGAGGGCTGCACCATTCCTGTGGAACTCACTTCCCTCCTCCGTTAGATGCTCACCCTGTCTCCACTCCTTCAAAAAATCATTAAAAACCCACTTCTTCATGAAAGCGTATAAATTAAACTGTTAATAGCTCCCGACTGATTCCTCTCTTGCAACTATCATTAGTCTAATACTGTCCTTACCTTTTGTGTCACTATACCCCCTCCCTCTAGCATCTAAGTTCATTGAGCAGGGTCCTCAAAACCTCTGTTCCTGTGTGGTTAACTTGGCTGGTTACAACTACATGTTTGTTCGTCCACCCACTGTAAAACGCTGCGGAATTTGTTGGCGCTATATAAATAATAATATAATAATAATAATATCATACATTGCATAAGCCTGCCGTAATATCAATGTACCCCATCTTTGGCAGGTCCTACTCTAACAGCCTAATGTCTGCTCGTATGTGATTAACCCACTTACTTGGAGGGAAAATTTCATCTGGGGCTCTCTGCAGTACAAGGCTAAATAGGGACCTGGGATGAGGCACCTGTGACAGGGAGGGGTGCAAAACCAAGGAGTTTGCTAAACTCCCAAATATATATAAATATATATATATATATATATATATATATATATATATGAGAAACCAGGGGGCTGCACTCACCTGAACATGCATAAATGGTGAGTGCTGGGGGCCAATTTATACAATACACAAGATCCAGCGCACTCACCTATCCACTAAATAGCAACTTCAATGTTGATAGATTTTATTAGTTTTTTATTATTATTTTATTTATTTTTGCCTAGATTAGGTGTTTTTTTTTAAATACAATCTGTCAACATTGAAGTTGCTGTTTAGTGGATAGGTGAGTGCACTGGATCTTGTGTATTGTATAAATTGGCCCCCAGCAGCACTCCATTTATGCATGTTCAGGTGAGTGCAGCCCCTTGGTTTCATATAGTTAAAAAACACATGAGGTTAAGCAAGAAAAATAATAAATACCTAAAATGCAAATAACTGGAAAATGTATTTAAGGGTAAACTTCGATTAAAAATTCATATTATTTATCAATTATAAGAAATAATAAATAAAATAGGTCCATGAAAAATAGGAGAACAAAACAAACATTTTGGGGTCGAGAAGTGATGTGTTGCAAAATTATAAAGCGCTTCATATTGGGGTTTTACCTTCTTTTGGATCAACAGCAAAATATTTGAGACAGTCTGAACTTGATGGATGCTAGTCTTTTTTTCTGACTATATATAACTATGTAAGATAAATAAAAGTCAGATTAAATTTTAAAAGGTATATTCTGAAATTGTTGTCTGCAATACAATATGTTCTCACCACTATAAGCAGTACAAATACTAACCCAGTTCAAAGTTCAAATTTCTTGAAAGTTGGTCTATATCAAAGTCTAGAGTCAACATTTTTTCTTGAAGAATAACGGTTAATACGTAAAAAGACTTAGGAGAAGGGATGAGTCAGTTTTTGATCCATGGATTCAATAACCTAATGCAAAACAATGATTCACACAGGAAGTATACCAATTACTAAGACATTTATATAATGATACCAGTCACTAAGACATTTTTGTAACAATTTAACGGTATTGTATTATATAACTATAATAACATTCATCCTTAAATGAGAGACCTGCATTCACAGACATCCATTAAGATTTCATTTCAAGTACATTCCTGGTCAGGATCAAGTTATGTACATGGAAGCACAGAATACTGTAAATGCTAGCAATCTTGAACTCTTGAGGTTATGAGTAAAATGTATAATATGTTTCAAAATGAATAGCCTGTATACTTGCAAAAGTAAACCTGAAATTGTGTCAAAGCCTCTATCTCAAGGTAATAAAACTGTATTGCCCCATTTTTATATAATACAAATATGATTGCAAGCCAGCAGTTTAACTACTGCCTGTGCAAGCAGTGAGGCTGCACCGGGTCCCCACACACTGAGGGGACCCATCGGGTGGCCCATGCACTTAGGGCCACCCAATGGCAATGTGTTATCGGGGACTAGATCAATGCTGAGGCCCCTTAACAGAGCGGCAGGGCCCTTTTAATGATGTCAGTGCTGGGAGGAAGTGAGAGCTGGTAACTTCCTCCTGGCTAAAGCATAAAGCCATGCAGGAGGAAGGCAGAGAGAAGGGGAGCCTCTAACTCCCAACATCCTCAGTTTGCCAAGTGGACCACAAGGAAACCAATCTCCTGCACCCAAAAGGTAGGAAACAGGAGGGTGTCTAAAGAATGTACATTTTGCATGTGTCTCTGTCTGCATGTGTATCTATTTGTGTGTCTGTATGCATTTCTGTGTATCTGTCTCAGTGTCTGTGTATCTGTATCGGTGTGTCTGTATATATGTCTGTGTATCTGAATGTGTGTTATTATGTCTATCTGCGTGCCATTCTGTTTGTCTGTGTATTTACTTGTGTGTCAGTGAGTGTATTCATGTGTCAGGATTTGTATCTTTGCATCTATGTATCTGTATGTGTGTTAGTATGTGTCTGTGTATCTGCCTTGTGCCACAGAGTGTCCGTGTATCTGTATATGTGTCCATGTTTGCATCTGTGTTAGTGTAATTGTGTGTATCTGTGTTTCTATGCATCTGCATGTGTGTCATTGTGTGTACCTGCATGTGTGTCTGTGTGTACCTGTGAGTCTGTGTATCTATATCTGTTTATGTTTGTGTATCTGCATGTATGTCAGTGTGTGCACCTATGTGTCTGTCTTTGTGTGTCTGTGTATCTGCATGTCTGTACCTGGGTATGAATGTATCTATTTGTGTGTCAGTTTTTGCATTTGTATATGTGTCAGTGTGTGTATCTGTGTATCTGTGTATCTGCATGTGTATCTCTATCTGGATGTGTAATATAGATTAGGGAGCAGCACACACATAAAAATACTTTGTAAAATGTTATAAGGCTACTTAAAATCACATATCTCAGCAAACAAATATGGGGATTTAGTTCCACCATATGGCCATATGGTGTTACGCCCACCACTACTTCACAGTACCCCAATATCAGTGGGTCCTCCGTTAATACAAACGTAGGAGACAAATTTAATAGTGCTAGTGCTAAAAAAGTATTAAAATAATCTGTTGTAAGAGCATTGTGGATATATAATGCAATAAATGTTATAAATTGAATGATGCAAAAATGCAGTGTCAAAACTAAAAATTAAAGTGATAGTAATCAAAGTTCGCCTCTTTTTACGGAGGGATGTGTGTAACAAGGTGCTTTACAAAGTGAAGGTGATTTTACGGGCAGCTCTATACACTTGTGTGGAAATATCATCTATCCCACTAGACAAAATAATTAATAAAGGACCTACATTACAGCTGACTGAAGAAGCTCTATTTGAGAGTGAAACGCGTATTGGCCATTTTTAAAGGACTTTTATTGAGGACTTTTTTATATTATTTGTTTTTATAAATTTTTTATAAATATGATATATTAATAAATTTGTTACTTCATTTTTATATCTTATTTAAGTCCTTTTTTGGAGCCTCCAAGAGAATCTTCATAGGGGTAGTGCCATCCCCATTCAAATTGGCACAGAGTTTATAAACCTAGAGCCAGGACCCACAGGCTCAGGACCAGGTGAGCACCACATTTATTAATATATATGTGTGCTTCTATGACCGCAATCTACACATTGGTTCGCTCTCCCTCTGTTTTTTGTCTTTGAGAATCACTCCAAACAGAAATAGAAGGGTGGTGCTACCATTATAAGCACACAAGCTTTGATACAGAGCAGTGTTCCCATATACAGGTTCCTTGGAATGTGAGTGCACCAGCCATTAAGATTCCATCATTATTATTGCATTGTCACTTTATATACCATCTGCACTATATTGTATTTTTCTGTATTCTTTTACATGTATTTTCTACTGTACCATGATACGAAATAACGTTTGGTAAGCTATATATATGTTTGAGCGCTCCACTTATAGGTGTAGGTCTCTGTTACTTACACCGCACTTAAATCAATTAAAGTGATAGTGCTTTGATGTATATACTCACAATGCATATATCATATATCTACTCTATGAAAATTATGGTGACATTACAGTCCAAAACTATTTACCTGTGGTCACCTCCAAAGGGGCTGTAGCGGTAAAGAAAGGAGAGTTTCTGACGGCTGCAGTAATTTATTCTTTGTATCAGATATGTGTAGGAGTGCTCTGAACACCACCAACATCAATATCTTTAAACACCTTGAGCACCGTGAAACCGTAAGCACCATAAGCACCGTGAAACTGTAATAGGACATACAAATACATTTGTTTACAGAGTTTCAGAGAAAATGGTTGCAAACAAGATTACAAACAGGATTACAAATGTGGAGTTCAGATATCTGCATACATTGATATTACATTAAACATCTGAGGAATACATGACATATGCACCGTCGTTATTCGGCAGGTGCTATCTTAACTTAAATAAACACAGACACCATTTATCCTGTTGGAGTATAACGTCCACAGCTTTATTAATTATTAAATATAAATAAATTAACATTTAGGGTCATTGTCTACTCCCTGCACAATACCTCTGACAATGACCCTATCACTTGAACAATAATTCACATTCAAACAACATTTAACTTGCACCAAAGAGCTTGAACCTACCAACACTCACTTCCATCTGGCCTACTCCAGCCTAGGTCTTGGCCTGTCCATTTCCAATTCCAGCAAAATTCTGACTTTACCATGCCCTGTTCCCGCTGCTGTGACCAAACGGGAACTAACCTCAACACATAGGGAGGGACAATTAACAGGTTAGTGAAGCTCTGATTAAAATGGCCACTCTTTAAGATGGCCGCTATTCAAACTGACTTTACTCCACCCCTACATTGTACTGACCTAAGCCCACCCCTCAACCTTTTACACCTGCCCACTCCGTGGCCTTGTCAAGGCCCACATCCCTGCTTCGCTGCTCCGTGGGCTCCAAACTATGTACAGAGATTTGGACGATAGTACTTTTATACAAACGTTTGCTTATATATAACATATCTTTAAAGTTAAACTTATAAACATGCACTCCGCTCGCTCCGCTTGCCAAGGGGTGCAATTTTAAACTTTAGAAAAACCTCAATAACAATCGCCTTCCCACGAGGTCAACAGCAAAAAACAAATGTGAGGAAGGCTGAACTTGATGGACGCAAGTCTCTTTTCAGCTATGTAACTATGAGGTACTGCTGGCTTGCTTTGCATCTGAATGCTGAGTCACAGAGAGACTTTTGCCCCCAAAACTAATGGAATGAGGGGTCTGATGATCAAACATTCCCCGGGGAAACAAGTGGAAGGCAGAAAGGTTCCGCCTGAAGCAGTCAGTGTGGAACACAGATTTAAAGTCATAAGCGGACACTTACAGGGGCCTCTGAAGCTGGAGGGCTGAGCGGGGTGCTTAACCCCAAAGGGGATCTGGTCTGGATTCCAAACTTACATAGTAAAGACAAAAAGGAATTGGGGACACACAGAAAACATGCATTTCATAGGAAATGTGCTGCCGGAGTGACCAAAATTCATACATAATACAGATTAAGGAACAGACACACATACAAATGCATTATGAGGCTACGTAAAATCACCTAACTCAGCAAACAAATATGGGGATTCAGTTCTTAATCTGTATTAAAGGGACTCTCCAGTGCCAGGAAAACAATCCGCTTTCCTGGCACTGCAGGTCCCCTCTCCCTCCCACCTCCCATCCCCGGTTGCTGAAGGGGTCAAAACCCCTTCAGTGACTTACCAGAGGCAGCGACGATGTCCCTCTGCACTGCTTCTTATTGTTTAAGCGCCTGTACACACAAAATATCTATTGTTGCAATCATGCTTTCAGCATAAACTCTATGCTGAAGTTTGTTAGCAAGCAAACACTCCTATAGACAGTTCTTTTGCTCGCCTTTAATAGTTAAAACATGAATATGTTACAAACTTCCCCTAGTAGCAGCCCTCTACCTTAAATTGGAAAAGAAAGAGGACTTGTGTGTTCATGAGCTGATGTGATAGCAATGAAGCCAGCATCTTCGTGAGAACCAGTTGCAGATCCGGGAGGGGGTGTAACGGGGCAATTTCTCCCCTTCCCTGCCTCTCCCTTCCCGAGTAGAGAGTGCTGGGAGGAAGTGACTATCTGTTACTTCCTCCCAGTTTACTGACAGCGCAGGCTTGGACGACTGAAGACACTCAGAGAGGAGGAGGGAGGAGAGAAAACTCTGCAGGCAGACTGGGGGGTGGCTAATAATATATCAACTGCAATTTTTGTGTCAGTGTGTATGTTTAGATATGTGTATCTGTGTGTGTGTGTCAGTGTGTGTATGCCAATATGTATGTATGTGTGGCTGTATTTGTGTGCCAGTATGTTTATGTGTGTATCTTCGTAAGTATGTGTATCTGTGTGTACCAGTGTGTGTATTTGTAGGTATGTGTATCTGTGTTTGTAGTTGTGAGTGTCAGTGTGTATCTCTTAGTGTGTGTGTGTGTGTGTAGGTATGTGTGTGTGTCTTTGTGCATGTGGCAGTGTGCTTATGTGTAGATGTGTGTATCTGTGTGCCTGTGTGTGTGTGTGTATGTATGTGTGTCAGTGTTTGTATTGTAAATGTGTGTGTGCATGTGTATCTGTGTGTGCAATTGTGCGTATGTGTAGGTATGTGTGTGCCTGTGTAGGTTCATGTTTGTATATGTGTTTGTGTGTGTGTGTATGCCACTGTATGTGTCTGTGAATGTCATTTAATCTAATTAGAGCCCCATCCCTCAACTATAATTCCCTACCACCCAACACAGCCCTCTATGCTCCACTACAGCCAACTAACCTGCTAATTACACCCCAACCCCCCCCACCACTACTGCCCCTAATCCCCTACACTACAGTCATCGGTCCCCCCGCTACATCCCACCACCAGCACCCCTCCCAAGATTTGCTTCTGGATCCGCCACTGGCATTGCAAAAAATAGGGCAGTGCAAAAGGAATGATGCTCTGGATCTACCAAGCAGGAAACAGGAATTAGACAAGACACAATGTGAAGGTGAGTGCAATAGATGGTAGCTATGTGACCCTCAAGTTGTCTAAAAGATAACCATCTCGAGCATCCATACTCTGTATGTATTTAATAAACCAATAAAATAAATAAGCAAATGTTAAAATTCTCTTTTTGAAATATTTAATAAACATGTGCAAATTAACGTAGGTCAAAGAACAACGCATTATTTAAAAACTGCAAATATTTGGGGTACAGAGACTTGTAGGATAATTTGCTAAAATTGTTTTGAATTGACTATCAGATTTGGAGATTAATTTCTATCCAAACTGTAATTCATCATGTGATCTGGTGGTTGGTCAAATTCCCTAACTCCAACTCGAAATGTGCCTGAATCAAGAACCAAACTAGACGTGCAATGGCCAAGCATATTTGTTTTCATTCATGATTCTTAATTCCACCCATTGCTCTCAAAAAAGAGATGATTGATAGGAAAAAAATATGATTGATGGCTTGGGGGAAAATAGCAGAAACTGTAAAAAAATCTATATTAATATATTATTTATATAATAAATATATTATATATAAATATATTATATTTCTAACTTGATCTGTAAACCTAAAGATAGTAACACAATCCCATTAGTGTATTTCAAAATATATGCATAATATTATATTTGTATATAGTTTTGCAGTTCACTGATTTGTCCATTTTCGCTCTGTTTTGGTTTGAGTGATTCGGAAACGAATCCGTTTTTCTTTCCCGAAATTATGCCAAGCCAAACCAACTTATCGCAGAAAACAGGGCATCCTGAAAATGTTTCTAATTCTCAAGAAAAATGGTTTAGCCGAAAGTGTTTTCACCATGTACAAGTTTAACAGTAGATTGGGTGTAACTTTACCAATTAAAATTTGGGAAATTGTAATCAGCAAAGCAAATATTTGCAATGCAGATGTGAAAATGCATATGAAACATACAATCTGTCCAATTTTACAAAATATCCTCCTTACAGTACGTCTAAAGGTTGGAAATCATAGCAAACATATAAATAAACAAATAAATAAATGTATTTCTGTAACACATCCCAATATGCCCATTATGTGTAATTCCAATTCAGCTCTCCAGCCCCTACTTTTAATGGACCTAAATTATTTATTTTACTTCTTTTTATGTAATTTTTGTTCTTCTCTCGTACTAACTTTCTATTTTTACCTCTATTTTTTACTCCTAATCTCAAAATATTTATTACCAACTTTCAAGAGTGTTGACAAACTCATTAAGTATGAAAAATTGCTGAAGAGGCCAAGCAAAAAAAAAAAAAAAAAATGAAATAATATAAAAATATTCCAAAAGCAATTTTCAATCCCAGACAATCATAAATTGCAACCGCTGAATTTTAAATTAGTTTTTTTTATTTTTTTTTAGCTTTTCTTTGCTAATCTCTTACCCTGGCAGTTAGTTTTCATATTGTGTTAGTGCCGCGGGTTACAAATCAAAGACAATGTCTTGTAGACGTACTGTCCTGTCTTATTAGATAGACTATTAAAAAATAACATCTTTGAGAAGACACAAAGAAATGTTGGGGGGCTGGAGCATTTTAAAACCCTCCTCTCTATCTTTGTGTTTTACAGACCTCTCTTTCTCCATATAATTGTCTTTTCTCTGATGTGTGAAGTGCCTCAGTAATTTAAGCACTAGGGGTGAAATCACTAATGAAAAAAGAACAGCTTGATAAACCACGTCTGGAGCAATTCTGTATTAATGATGTTTTTTCATATACGATCAATTACATTCCTTGTCTAGAAGCACCCAGTAGATTAGCACAAAGAGGAATAATTAGCTTAGAATTCTGGGAGCTTTTGCAGTCGCATCGGTACTGAAGAACTGAACATATAGGGCATTTTGTTTGCGATGGATCACACACAATGCATATTAAGGTGGTCTCGGGAGTCAGGAACACAGGGCTATAGACATATTGACTTGTGCATTAAAGATGCAATGTGATAATAGTGTTAAAACCATACAAGCGACAGGAACAGTAAGTTAAAAATCCAAACAATGAATGATGTTACTTATGTAAACAGATTGTATTTCTTGCAGAAAATTCATATCGAAAGGGGATTTTTTTCTTATTCATTAGCATGGCATAAAAAGTGATGCAGGGTGCGTAGTCACTTCTGTGTCCAAAAAGCCTTATGTACTTCTCTCAGTGTCTCTTTGTGAGCTATTCAGAATTCCACCAAGAGTAACAGGATATGAAGTTATATGCCATGGTCACTGCTTCTGTGCTCCCAAAAGCATAGACCTCATTATTATTGTTATTATGTAGTGCCAACATATTCCACAGCGCTTTACAATTATAAGATGGGGATATAAAATAACAAGTACTGACATACTAAGCAAACAATAGGTGAAGAGGGTCCTGCCCAAAGGGGCTCACAATCTTTGTGTCAAAGTCACTCATGTCTTTTCGCTTGCCCTTTATTCCTGCTTCCAAAACATGAAATTCGATAACTGTTTATTTGCTGCCTAATTTAACCCACCCCTTGATAGGTGCCATTGTAACGATATAATCGATGTTATTCACTTCGATAACTAGGATTATTATTATTGTTATTCACTGAGAGCTAGGATTTACTTTCTGTTATTTTGTTTTGGTGTTGCTAGAAAAAAAATACCCATAAATTGTGTTTAAAAGACAAGATCATGTTGTGTATAACCCTAGAAGTCTGTGCTAAGATCTCTAACATTGTGAGGGTTGCTCACAACACTCATCAGAAGATTCTGCTAACCAAAAAATAAACAGATATATAGTGCAATATCAATTAAAATATGTGCCCTTCCAACACAGTCCCATATAAATAAACTCACAAAGAAAGAGTGTCTCAAACTGCTAAAAACATATTAACAAAATAATATTTTGTTACTTCAACTGTAAAACCTCAACCAAAAAAATAAACAAATCATAAGCTGATATAACAGCAAAAATAAATAAATTAAATAACTACAAAAATGGCTTGAGGGCTATTTAATTAATGATTTTAAATGTCCCTTCTAGACTCTCTGGGATTATAAAACCACACGGTGTATACAGTAGGTTAGATTAAACCCGGTGAACAATATTCTCACTCATAAAATATGTGCATTTGATGGCCGAAGGTATAGCGGTCCAAACATAATTTTCCAGTATAAAAACGTTTGGTTACAAGAAAGGCAAAACAAAACATAATAGCAATCACAGGATAATATTGCATAAAATAGTGGCACACACCCACATACTAAACACACTTACAAAATAATATAGCACTAAATAAATAACTATTGTATAATGGTCAAAATATGCCCCCTCTGTAGATCTTTCAGTCTTCTCAGAGACTCCTACTCAAAGTGTTCTCTAGGTAATGTGTGTGTTGCCCACATTCAGGATTGATTGGCTAGGAAAGCCAACCACAGTATTCTCAGGCAAGTTTCACTATAGAAAACGTACTTTATAATGTCATTACACAAATGACCTACTGCTCATTATTTTTCTATGCATATTGACATTATCTAATCAACATTAAGCATGAATTTAATGAATTGGCTACTGATTGCTTAGGTATTTTATCATGCTGTCCCCTGTATATATGGGTTTGTGGCATTTTTCTTTCAGGTTTTGCATAATTACATTCATAATCTCCTTTTTAATACATAAAGAATATTAATATTAAAAAAAACAATCTTTTCTTTCTTTTTTTGAAAGTACAATTTCTACTCTGGGGTGAATGAAACGTTCTCTGCTAGTGCTTAATAATGTTCACAGGAATTATTTTTTTGGCAAACAACTTTAAATTGGCTTACATAAACAAGAGACAACATCCAAAGACTATTTGCAGAATAACCAATGGAATGAACAATACAGTTAATGATTCTTTTATAGTGTCCCTTTTCATTGTTCATAAATGCAACATTGAAAATAAATTGATGGATGAATGGACAGACAAAAAAGGAGTATCTACAGTGAGGGAAAAAAGTACTTGATCCCCTGCTGATTTTGAACGTTTGCCCACTGAAAAAAAAAAAAGATCAGTCTATGATTTTAATGGTAGGTGTATTTTAACAGTGAGAAACAGAATTAAAAAAAAATCCAGAAAAATGCAAGTCAAAGAAGTTATAAATTGATTTGCATGTCAATGAGTAAAAAAAGTATTTGATCCCCTATCTATCAGCGAGATTTCTGTCTCCCAGGTCCCTCTTAAAGTGCTTCTAATCTCAGCTTGTAACCTATATAAGACACTTGCCCACAGAAACAATCAATCAGTCAAATTCCAAACTCCCACCATGACCAAGACCAAAGAGCTGTCCAAGGATGTCAGAGACAAGATTGGAGACCTATACAAGGCTGGAATGGGCTACAAGACCATCACCAAGCAGCTTGTTGAGAAGGTGACAACAGTTGGTGCGATTATTTGCAAATGGAAGAAACACAAAATAACTGTCAGTGTCCCTCGGTCTGGTGCTCCATGCAAGATCTCACCTCGTGGAGTATCAATGATCATGAGGAGAATAGTGAGGAATCAGCCCAGAACTGCATGAGAGGATCTTGTTAATGATCTCAAGGCAGCTGGGACCATAGTCACCAAGAAAACAATTGGTAACACACTACGTCGTGAAGGACTGAAATCCTGCAGTGCTCAAGAAAACACATGTACAGGCCCATCTGAAGTTTGCCAATGAACATCGAATGATTTAGAGGAGAACTGGGCAAAAGTGTTGTGGTCAGACGAGACCAAAATCAAGCTCTTTGGCATAAACTCAACTCGTCGTGTTTGGAGAAGGAGGAATGCTGCCTTTGACCCCAAGAACACCATCCCCACCATCAAACATGGAGGTGGAAACATTATGCTTCTGGACCCAGGTAAAGGTCCCCCATTTCTAATTTTGGTGGTGGTGAGGAATCTGTTGACGATGATATAACTCTTTTCCCTACCACTCCAGACAATAGTTTATATAATAGTCAACTATAATACAGAGAAATTATAAGAGGAGACTCTGGAGGAGAGAGGCCGCAGTTCACTATTTTCTGCAGTGACAGTGCACTCACCATTTTGTCCAAGTCCATGTCAATCTGCATTTAAATCGCCTCATTTAATGAAACAGTTAAAGCTTCATCTCCTATCATTGTCAGAAGTAGCTCACTCAGTGAGATTATTATTCACACTGGCACTTTCTTTGTCTTTAGCTGTCAACCAAGTGCTAGTGTAAAGATTGGTGTTGCGACAGTTATTACAAGGCCAAGGATTGAGGCTAATATATTGCACTGAAACCAATTTGGCATTACTTTGTAAGCCTCACAGAAATGTGAATTGCAAAGTGTAAATTGTGTGCAAGGAAGTGAGTAGCGGGAGACTGCCAGTACATCTGCAAAGACAGATACTACTGCACGGACATCTTCAGGTAATTTAAGCTATTTGCAGTGATATTTATACTTATATTGCTTTTGGTTTAAAATTCCTTTGAGGCACCTCTCCGAAACCGCTGTTGGCAAATCCGGTAGTGGTGCCCCTTGTAGACACACGTGTTAGCAATTCCGTCTTCATCCACCATATTTGCCTGGAAGGGTTTGCATTCCATTTGCGTTTCAGTTTCATTCAGAAAGGAAGTTCAAAAGTCCTGAAATCTTTATTCCTCGATTTATACAAAAGACATATATAAAAAAAAGTATAAGAAAATATAAATATGTGTATTAGAAATTTGGAAATGGGTATAAAAAAATGAAATAGAATAAATAGAAGTATGCTTAATGTACATTTACAATTAAAAGAGACAATATGTGATTGAAATAATCTGTATCAATCTAAAAACAATGTCACTAATATAAAAGAGAAGAAGGGACAATATAAAAGCAAGGTCCTTTTTGGGATAAAAAGGTGTGACAATTAAATTATAGAGCCTAAAAATTAAAAAATATAAAAATAAATTTTAAAAAAGCAAAAATATATAAATACGAAATTTAAAAGTATGAAAAAAATAAATGTGTGTATAAAATAAGGATCTGAAGGGAATGTGTGTATTGGAGGGAAGAAATAATAAAAAAAACATATATATGTTTTCACAAAAAATAAAATAAAAAAAAATCTATGTTTAGGCCCTCGGGCTGCATCATCTTCAATTTGTGAATCCAACATTTCTATATTTTCCGAAGTTTAATCATCATATCTTCAGTTTTTCATTCAAAGTGACCCTTTCGATCCCAGTGCATAAAAGTTTATTAAAATCAAAGTGTGGACAATAATTGCAATATAAGGGTACAGAATGAATAGTGACCTTTTTATTTATACTATTGCAATGCTGCAAAAACCTTACTTCCAATTGTCTACAAGTCTTAACTATACACTGTGCACCGCAACCACCGCTGACTAAACAAACCACATGGGTGGAAGTGCATGTGATGTAGTAAGTTATTTCAAAGCATTTTCCCATATGGTAACTTGCAAAAGAGAGTATCTTCCTTGGGAGACACCTACACCCCTTGCATGACCCGCAAGTGTAAAAACCTGAAAAATGACCTGACTCTTCCATGTTTTCTTATTTCTTTTCAAAACATACTGGGAGCTAAAATATTCTTAAGAATCTGACTCTTCTTAAATAATGTGATTTCCATGATAGCACCATGTTCACCCATTTCTTGAAATGGAATAGCCTAATATGTGTTGACCCAAGTTGGAAAGTAATGGTAGAGAAATCAAACCCAAAAATATAATTATATAATTTGGCTTGGACTGGTTCTAATTTTTATAAAATTTTTAAAACGTATAACACTATAGTAAATGAAATAATAAAAGTGTTGAAAACTTATAAGAACAAATTGGAAATGACAGATGCTTTCTTCCCCTCAACACCAATTGAGATACTTCAAGACCTGATTCAGGGCATTAATTTCTCCAAATAGAAGTATGGCAATATTGTAGTATTGTCACAAATTGTACCTTCAGGAAAATTTAAATAATTTCAGGAACTCCAAATTCAATTTGGACTACCTAATAAAGAATCCTTTAATTACGCTAGAATAAAACACCTGATTAAAGCACATGGTATAACGGAGCACTCAGAATTTGAACATTTTATAATTAAACATTCTACATTTAAACTTATTATAAAATCCACTCAAATAGTAAAACAACAGAGGACAGATTTGAAGAAATCATTATTGTTAGAACAATGGGGTGAGGTATTTAAAATAGTTAAAAAACCTACCAACAGTTTACATGAAACCTTTATTAAGATTATTTATAGATGGTGTCTTACACCGTACAAACTAAAAAAAATTAAACATAATTATTCTAATATTTGATGGAGATGTTCAAATGATATAGGCACACTGTACAACATGTGGGGGGGGGGAGGGTTGCGTGAGCTTAAATGTAATAAAAAGTACGATTTCTAATGTATGCATAGGTCTTGGAGTTTTGACACAATCAACTCATCAAATCTTTTTATTTCCTCTTAATTTTCCAAGTTGTAACATAGAAATTAAATATTTAATAATTCATATAATAATTGCAACAAAACTTACAATTGCCAGGAATTAGAAAATAGCTAAAGAACCAACATGGTCAGAAATAGTCTCCCAGATTAAATATCAACTACAAATGGAAGAAGGTTTCTACAAAAACGCTAGTTAAATTATTCTATCTAAAGAAATTTGGTCTGAATGGATGAACTTATCTCAGCACAATAACAATATACAGTATGCAGTATACACCAATAAAGCGATAGAACTTTGTCTGTAATTAAAAAGAAAATTCCCATTGTCCGACACCCAGTGCTCAGTTATAAGAAAAAAAGGTGAGAAGTGAGAAAATAAAAGAAGGAAAAGTCTTCAAAAGAAATATTGTAATCAATGTGTGAGTGAGTGAATGAGTGAGTGAGAGATGGTAGAAGTAGTCTTAAAATAATTTCAAACAAAATAGGCAAACCAATAAAAGCAACTAAACTTATTAAAGATTTATTAAAAATGGGTTTTCCAAATCTGTCTGAGTACACGCACCTTGAGTATGTACATTTTTTGTTTATTTATGTGTATGTATTTATACAAAATGTTGTACAGATATGTTAACCATTTTAAACGTTTATAAATGAAAAAAATTCAATAAAGGTAAATATAAAACAATGTCATCGTATCCCTTCTCTAAAAAAAGTTTTTTGAAATTCTTATTCTTAAATTACCGGTGCAATTTCTTTTAATTCTTGTGAACTGGCTTTGAGAAACACCCCAGAGCCAATAAAAATGCTGATTACTAATGATGTTGATAAAATTGGCATCGGTGGTTTAAAAAAAATTTTTGTCTTAATTTTAGAGTTTTCTCTAAAAAAAGTGTTAAAGCTAAAACATAGATTTTTTCCATATCAATTTGTGGATTAAAAAACAATATTGTGGGTGGAGCTTGCTACTGAATGAGAACAGAATCTTGTAGCTCCCGAGTAATCCTTCAATTTTGGGCAATTATTCCTAAAATTGCCAACCATCTAGGGGAGAGACATATTGCAAACACCCTAAGGGACCTCCCAGCTCGGACGGATGCTGTTTGTTCACACTCCGAAGCCGAGAAAAGTGAAACGCAGGCCTCCGGTCTACTACCAGCCTACTCTGGCTGAAATTGAAGCGCTCCTAGGCACCCCAACAGCAAACTTCCACTGCACAACGGATCCCACCCAATCTAAGCTACAGGGCGATACACCCACCATGGGGCACCGATCACAGAAACTGCCTGTGGGCCCCTCTTAAGAGACCAGAGATGCAAGATGGCGCATGCAGAAGGCCCAAAGGCCTCCGCCTCACCCAGCCTCGAGGTACTGGCGGATCCACATGTACAGCCCACAGTCCCAGGCAGGGCACTCACCATGCCAGCACCACAAGAAGGGCAGGAACTTGCCACCAAACAAGACATCAAGAAATTCCTGCTGGACATCAAGCAAATGCTGACAGCCGACATTGCTATGGTTAAGGAAGATGTCAAAGTGGTAATGGACAGTGTCCATGCCTCTAAAGAAGACATCTTGGAACTGCGCGGCAGCCTGTCTCACCTGCAGGATCCTCTCAGGAAAGGTGAATCCTCCCAGCACAACCTGAATGCACGCATGTCTGCAATGGAGGATCGGAGACACCACATCAAGGTAATGGGTGTACCTGACGGGGTTCCCCCTGAGGACTTGCCACACTACCTGAGGTGCTTACTATCCACTATTCTACCCCAACACTTAGCCAGGAAATTGACCATAGATGGGTCGTATAGACTGCCGCAGTCCCCGAACGCACCTCCTAATGTCACCAGCGACGTCATAGTCCGGTGCTCCTCTCTTCAAGACAAGAGACACATTGTGACCGCAGTCCACGATAAAACACCTTACCTGTTCAAGAATTCACACCTCACATTTTATCAAGACCTAACGATGCTGCAGTGGCGTAAATCTCTTAAACCAATCACTGGTCGATTGCAAGACTATGTCCTGACCTATCGATGGGGACCCCAAAGGACTCTGACTGTAACTCACCAAGGAACTATAAACAAGCTCAAGTCCATTGTGGATGCCCCGCAATTCCTGCAGGATCTGGGACTACCCGCTATGGATGGTGACAAGACACCCACGACTGCCCGGGCATGGGACCCTAATCACATGATCTCTTTCGTGCTAAGGGGCGCTCTGCTGACCCAAACGGGGACCTGGCTGTACAGAGCAACCATAATTATTGAAATCCATATAGCTTTGACTATACGGCCTTGTTTCCGTTTCTTGCAGGGCAAACACCTAGCTTGCATTGTATGTTTAATTGCAATATAAAATGGTGCATGTTACTCAAAACACATGTATTGTATTGCTAATATATCTTATGAAAATCACACATGTGAAAAGTTATGAACCTGTTTAACTGTCCGCATATGCACTGCAAACATATTTAAAGAAATTAAAAAAAAAAAACAACAAAAAAAAAACAATATTGTGTTTTTATTAAGATCAAGAATAAAATCGACCAAACCCTTTCAAACTATTAAAATATTGTCTATGGATTATTATTCCAAATATTTCTTTCTTTCCAATAATCGATAAAGATGTTAGCATAACTTGGCGCGAGCTTGGTATCTATGTCTTTACCTTTTAATTGAACAAAGAAAGAACTCCCTAATGAAGTAAAAAAAATCATGTGTTAAAATGACTGCTGTTGAGTCCATTAAAAACTAACCAAAAAAAGCAGTTATCTCTTTATCTCCTTCCAAAGAATATTTAACCGCCTAGAGACCTATATTGTGTTCTATTATAGTGTGTAAAGCTGTAACATCTAAGGTGGCCCATATATATTCCTTCCTCCAAATGATGCAGTCTAACTCTTGGATAAGATGTTTTGTATCCTTCAAGTAGGATCTTGCTTTTTGTGCATATATTTGTAGGAAGGAATTTATATATTCTGGTACTTGTGATGTAAGGGAATCTATACCACTAATAATAGGTTTCCCATTATTATTATTGATTGCTTTATGAATCCTAGGAAGGAAATATCAGGATTCTTATTTTATTTAGTAACAAAATCACGCCTGCTTTTCCAGCTGATCTCTGTAGGGGGAACTTCCTTTTCCATGATAGAAAGATAACATTTCAGCACTATCCTGTGCCTTTGTCAAGACTTGACAAAGGCACAGAATAGTGCCGAAACATTGTATTTTACTCCAAACTCCAAATAAAAGAGTATCTGTTAAAAAGAAAGCATTGGGTGTGCCCAGACGTATGTATTTGTTAAATTATTTTTTAATCCAGGTAGATAGTACACTATAGATGGTCCACTAGGCCAAGCAATATTGTAACCATGTTTGCATGTCAGCACAATCACTATTTTTCCTGCTTTTTTGGCTTTCCTGAATCTCGATTCTTCAAGTAACTAAATTCCTCCAATGCAATTATTTTTTCCTACAAATGTGCTCATTGCACTAGCCTCTGCTGTGGTGCTGAAAGGGTGTATTTGATTGACATAGTATGTCATATGGGAGCTTACACCTGTTCTCACAAGGCTTATCATTTATACAATGAAACAGGGATTTTAATGCTTGCAAAACCAGAAAGCTATCTAGAAAACTAAAGAAAATTGAAACCATCGGTTTCTATTAATTTAACAAGACCATTAAGTGAAAATAATTAAGTCGTAAGATTGTAATGTAGGCAATGAAATAATAGAGATATTAAACAGATTTGTAAGTGGCATGGTTCTATTAGTTTGTCTCTCTCTTTCTTTCTCTCCCTCTTGCACTCTCTCTCTCTCTACATATATAAAAGGATCTTACTCTTCTTTAGCACTCACGATGAGTACCTTCATTTATTAATGTATTCTATACTAATTACACAAGCTAATCAATAATATGCATTCAGTTCGATCACTGCTCTTCTTTATTATTTTGCTCTTTTTATATGGAATGTAATTGTAATTATACTTCTGTATTCTATAAATTGCCTTTCACTTACACACAATTTATTTAAGTGCTCCACACACAAAGGATGCTAATTACATTTTAGCACGTCTATTATGTGAGGATATTCCATTTTGTTTTATATCTGTACTGTAGGTATTTAAAATAACAGTATACATTAAATAAATGTAAATCTATGAAAAAAAGAAGACTCAATGCACCGAGATTTCTTATACCAGGTAATATTTGTGAGAGTCTCACTAAAGGCTTCCAGTTTCCCCCTGGAACAACTAAGGAAGGGGGAGCATGAAGGCAGGATCAGTTGAGGGCACCTGACTGTTTTCCTGGCTGACTGTCCTGTGTAATAAAAGAATAGCAATCTTTAGTTCTCCTTAGTGACCCCTTCCCTGGTACTATTTAATCTGCATATTTATGCTGCCCACTACCCCTGTCATGCTGCTCCGATTGCCCCAGAGGCAGACCCGCAGAAGCTCCTGCAGTCCTACCTGGAGGTGCACGGCCTGGGTGCCCTGGACGAGCTGGTGTCGGGTGTGAGGACCATTGGCCCAGCTGAGGGAGAGTTGACCGGTCGAACTGATGTTCCTGGCGGGCAGAGGGCCAGGAGATCGAGGCCTCCATTGCACCTATCCCCCAGCCCGGTGCGGCACAGCGAGCGGAGGTGAGGTTGCGGCCTGGCCCCGCACTCTGAGCGGCCATCTGCACCTGACAGATGGCGGAATTGGGCTGGTGAAGTTGGCGGTGCATAGGTCCAAGATGGTGGTGGCAGCAATGGAGGAGGTCCGGCCGGGAGATCGCGCAGCTCGCACGCTTCTCTTCCGGTCCATCTGGAAATGTCGTCTCTGAACTCCCCAGCCAGAGAGAGTATGACTGCTCAGCCAGCCGGGCCCTGACTGCCTCAGACCCTCGGTCCATGACCGATCTGCCCGAATGGTCAGTCCGCCCCTGAGCATCACAGCATTGCGCCAATAGTGCCAACCTAGGTAGACAGCCGCAAGGCGGACATGCTCATAATTTAACTAAATTTAAAAGTTTAACATTCCATGGCCCTTCCTCGCATGAACTGTATTAGCTGAATTCATTAAACAATTTAAGTAAAGTATTTTGTCCCCTGTGGGTTGCGTCTAAAGGGTTAAAGTAAGGCTAACGGTTAGTAACTTATACTGTGGATACTATTGCCGCACAGTGTTTGTACGGTTAAGCAGTGACCACCTTCTCTCCCCCGTTTTCCTCTCCCCTCTATATAGAAGGGAGTTGTTCCTTTGTGTGTGTTCGTCTGTCCATTTGGATGCCGGTCCTCTATCTGTCCACCTCGGGCTAAATCCGACCCTCCAGAGGAGCGTTCCGTGATGCCATGGGCACTCAGAGTCCAGTCCAGTTTGCCTGACCCACCACCAAGAGTCCATGCACCGTCTGTCTCCTGCACCTCCCCAGTATCACTCACGCTGCCATGAAGCACCGGGACTGACGTGTCTCACCCAGCACCAAGCCCATGCTTTTTGGATGTGCAATTCATGACTGTAGCAGGTCTTACAGATGCTCCCCTTGTGTAGGTTGACATCAACTGGAGCTGAGGAACATCTGAGGTGCGCATGTAAGTTGTGGGGCATATAGTGCCGCAAAGGCCCCGGTGCCCGGTCCCAGACTGGTCTCTCAGATCTGCTCAGGTCGCCCCCCGCAAGCATCACTGCACAGTGGGCACTCAGGGACAATCTGTGGTCTTGTGGCCTCCCCCCCAAGAGTCCTCGGACCCAGTGTCTCCTGCACATCCCCCAAGCCTCTGATACCACAGTGATTACCTTAGGTGCTCCAAATGCCTCTCCCAGCACTGGCCCCATTCTCAGAAAAGAGGATGCGTTGCCGCCCAGCCACTGGTCCGCCGGAGGCAAGTAGCCCTCAGTCCTGCCGAGCTCACAGCAATGGGTGCAATTCCCTCCAAGCCTCCTCCATACCCGGAAGTTGAGTGACAATACTGTCAACCTGAGGACAGTCCGGGTTTTCTGATCACGGCCCAGGTCATCCAGGTTGTGCAAATATGGGTCCAGGTGCACCACTATGCGAGGGGTAGTGTCCCTGTGTTCTGGCAGGCCTCATCTTGACGTCCTTTGCCAGTGCAGGGGATAAGCATGGTCCCCGAGCAGAGACATCCGCCTCGGCTTGTGCCGTCCCCATGGGCCGGGATCACCCCCACCGGCCGGGGGGGGGGGGGGGCGGGGCCTTTCCCCGAGCCAGCGGGGTCCTTCATGGGGATAGATGTCTCCGAAGTGTGTTTCCCATCCAAGTGGGCTTCCGGCAGCTGAGTCATACGCTAACGCCGTCTGTGATCAGGCTGTGATTGGCCCTTTGCAGGCGTCATTTTGAAGCTGGGGTGATTCTCCACCTCAGCATACTCGAATATCCGACTTTGGGGTGATTTATATGAAGTTTTAAAGCCATTGTTTGCGGCTCGGGCTCAGAGCCATGCTTGTCTGAGTCTGTAATAGCATGTGATACAATTAATAAATTATTTTTCTACTACAATATTGTATGATGTATTAAAACTTCTTAAATGAAAACTATAGTGTTGGGAATACAAAACGGTATTCCAAACACTACAGTTTTGTATTCCTAACGCTATAGTTTTCATTTAAGAAGCTTCAATACATCGTACAATATTGTAGTAGAAAAATAATTTATTAATTGTATCACCTGCTATTACAATTCCCTCCCAAAGACAGGAAGTCTTTAGTGAGACAAAGGAGCTTAAAGTGTTGGAGAAACCAACAATATAAGCAAGGACTGGATAAAATATAATATTAATTAGAATGAATAATAATACATCATATATATTCCAAGTCTCTAACTAAGTTATAGAGTACTACCCAAACCAAAATTGTGTAACCAGCCAAAAAAAGGGCTGACCCCTGACGAAGGTGCATGTTTTAAGCACCGAAACGCGCGTCGGGTTTTTCCGCTTTCTCTTTCCTTTCACTGTCACATTTGGGCACTGTCACTCTAACTATGTGCAGGTAGCCAACACTCTAAGTATGGCTCTGCACATTAGTATTTTACTTCTTTTTTAAACCTTCCTTTTAGTCCTGATTTCTTAACCTCATTTATATTTCATCAAAGAGATACAGCATAGCAGTCAGCAGCTACGTGTTTATGACTAGCATCCTCTCTTTAATGTTTAACTACATTAGCTCATGAGATACATTTGTATCATAGAGTTTGTTTTGACATTATTTGATACTATCTGTAGATACAAGGTATCTTACATTATCTATTTTCATTTACTCTATCTCTGAGCACAGCTATTCTTTATTATATTATTGGGGTTAAATAGATAGTATTTGATTTATGATTTATGCTCAATTTTTCTATGTATATCTATCTAATATCAGGACTTATCTATTTGTGACTGAATTCACAATATTGGGAAATGTCAAATTTCAGTCACAGTGTGCTATGAAGGAGGTATAGCCCTTTTTTTGTCTGGTTACACAATTTTGGTTTGGGTAGTACTCAATAACTTAGTTAGAGACTTGGAATATATATGATGTATTATTATTCATTCTAATTAATATTATATTTTATCCAGTCCTTGCTTATATTGTTGGTTTCTCCAACACTTTAAGCTCCTTTGACTTATAAAAATATAGGGGTTAAGCCCCAGGACACAACTGGAGTGCCCACACAGGTTTATGTTGTGTGTTCCATAGTAAGTCTTTCCTCTTAGGATTGAATTCTTGCTAGGAAAGTTCACAATTTTATTTTTGTTAGTCTTTAGTGAGACTCTCACAAGTATTATCTTGTATAAGAAATATTGAGTCTTCTTTTTTTCGTAGAGTTACATTTATGTAATGTATACTGTTATTTTAAATACCTACAGTACAGATATAAAACAAAATGGAATGTCCTCACATAATTCCCTCCCAAAAGACAGGAAGGATGGTGATCAAACTCATGGGAGGCCTTGCTTGGGTGGTTTAGATATTTGTGGATCTCCAATACTATATTTACATTTATTAGAAGTGGAGCGGTGTGGCAAAACCGACCTCACCACTGGGCATTGAAGAAGACTGATTGCCAGCCTCCTGCCATGTGACTATGGCCCCTGGGATGTATTGCCCTTTAAAGACATGATTTGGGCATAATGGATTTGTGTTGTGCTGCTGTTGGCCCTTTAAGAACCATCTGGGGACATACTGTGGAGTTACTGGGTGGCCACCATTTCCTGGGGACACATTATACTGTAATTGTTTTTCATTTAGCCTGCATATGTTCTGTGGAATCTGCATTAAACTGTATCTTCCAAAGTACTGAACGGATCTGGGTGAATTTTGGATATGTGGTTCACCCAGATCCACTGGTTCCAATGATATACTTTATGGGGTTATTGCATGTTTTGGGGTCCCTGTGATGTGTTTTATGATACTGTATTTCTCTGTCTGTGATAATTAGATTACCCATTGAGTAAGGTAATTGTATCACAGGCAGAGGGGAGGATTTTGTGTGGGAGTGTCTGAGTGTATTGTACGTGTTATTGGTTGTTCTGTAAAACCCTGTGGGCAGTACTAAGTTTGTGGATTGGGAATAAAAGTGGCTATATGTGCCAGTCCAGTCAGTTCCTGCTTAACCCTCAAAGTGAAGTGTCGTCTCATTACTGGGGGAGGATTTATTGTATGCTGTTCCAGTTTGACTGCTAGGAGTGTAAACCTATTTGCATGTTTTTTCCTATTCTGCTGTATACAACATTCATATGCTTGAGAGCATTCATATGCTTCTCTGATTCGGTGGTTGTGGTGTCTGCTGCAGTGCTTGGAGTCCTCATGAAGCGCTAGGAGCATCCTTCAACGGAGGTACCCAGTCGGGGTGCCAGGTGATCTGTTACAAGCGGTAAAAATCTACTAATGGAAGGCCATTATGACACTATAGATAACGTGGCATCTGCTTGCAATACATAGCAGTGTTCATTTTGACTGCAAATTACAATTTAAATTTAGTCATATTCTTTTGACTAAAAAGTCATTTTAGTTTTAGTCGAATTTTAGTCATCTGAATTGTTTTAGTCTAGTTGTAGTCAACACGACTAAAATCAAATGGATTTAGTTAAAGTCTCTATCTGTCTCTTTTACATAGTTACATAGTTATATAGCTGAAAAGAGACTTGCGTCCATAAAGTTCAGGCTTCCTCACATTTGTTTTTGCTGTTGGTCCAAAAGAAGGCAGAAAACCTAGTCTGAAGAGCTTTCAATTTTGCAACAAACTAGGAAAAAATTCCTTCTTGACCCCAAAATAGCAGTCATATGTCTCATTGAATCAAACAGCTATTACCCCACTAATTAGAAATTGTTATGTTTTTGCAAGTATGTATCCAATTGCAGTTTAAACATGTATGGACTCTGATAAAACCACCTCTGCAGGCAGAGAATTCTGAAAAAAAAAAAACTTTTCTTTGCCATAGATGAAATCTCCTTTCTTCCACCCTAAATGTGTGACCTTGTGTCCTATGTATAGCCCTGTTTATTAATAGATTTCCAGATAATGATTTGAACTGGCCCCGAATATATTTGTATAATGTTATCATGTCCCCTCTGAGGAGCCATTTTTCCAAACTAAAGAGATTTAAATTTTTTAACCTTTCTTCGTAACTAAAATGCTCCATTTCTTTTATCAATTTTGTAGCTCATCTCTGCACTTTTTCTAGTGCCATGATTTCCTTCTTTAGAACAAGTGCCCAAAATTGCACAGCATATGCAAGGTGTGGTCTTACAAGCGATTTATAAAGAGGCAAAATTATATTTTCATCCTGAGAATCTATTTATACATGAAAAAACCTTACTGAATGACATTGCATATTGCCTCATTTCATAGTGTCTCATTTCCTCTCCTTACTCCCCCATGTGTCTCATTCCCTAAGCCCCCCATGTGTCTCATTCCCTCTCCTTACTCCCCCATGTGTCTCAATCCCTAAGCCCCCCATATGTCTCATTTCCTCTCCTTACTCCCCCAAGTGTCTTATTCCCTAAGCCCCCCATGTGTCTTATTTCCTCTCATACCTCCCCCATGTGTTTTACCCGCCAGTGTTAGTTTTGGCAGCAAATTTCAATTTAGTTTTAATTATAGTCTTTTGACTAAAGAGCTATTGTAGTTTTAGTTGTATTTTAGTTATCTGAAGTGTTTTTTTTTTTTTTGTTTTTTTTAAAGAGGTCAAGTTTCATAAGCTAACATGCCTAGTGTTTTTCGGTGGTTTCATTATATGTTAGTTTTGGATAAACATTTTCTGCATTTTGACTAGCTGTTGTTAGTTTAGTCTAGGGTTTGGGGTGGGGTACAGAAATAAGAGGTGGGGAGTAGGGTATTCTACCTTATACATTTTGTAAGTTCTTTCTTTACATTTTTCCCATAGTTATTTTCTGGTAAGTTGAGGTATAAAATACAGAGTGTGGGGAGGTTAGTCGCTTTGGGGGGTTACACTTAGTTAAGTGCTTTGCGATGCTGTAGGGTTGAGGTGTAGAGTTTGCGTATTCAACACATTGATGATTACCCTATTGAGTCGTGCCTTTGGTAGGAGCGTCTGTTTATTTTTGACTTTTGGGGTATTTTCAACGCCTTTCGTTTGGTGTTGTCTTGTCCCCCCCACCGGTTATGAGTTTGTGGTCTGTGCTTTCCCCTTGAGGTCTGTGGTTGTTGTATAGGGTGATGAAGTGTGCGGATGTCTGGTAGTGTTTGGTTCGTGTGGTGTCTTTGGGTGTGCCTAGTTGTTTGGCTTTTGGTGGTGTAGGTGGTATGGTAAGGATTTGTGGGGTTTAGGGGTTGTGGGGGTGGGAGGTGTGGGGGGGGTGGATAGGGATGGTATGGGCCAGGTTCTGCGTGGGGCTTTTGATGGGAGGGTATGTTGTGGTCTTTTTCTCAGTTGGATGCATTTGTGGTTTGTCCGGTCCCTGGGCCAGCCGCTCCCGACCCCAGGAAGGACTCCTGGGTCCACGTGTCCCAGATTTTATGGTAGTGTTGTGACGTGTCATGTAACAGTGCCGATAATCTATCCATTTCTTTCGTTTCTGTTAGTTTTGCGAGCATCGTTGTGTTTTGGTTCCCCCATTGTTCCGCTATTGTGCGTCTGGTGGCGAGTGCCATTTTTGCTACTAGTTTATTCTGAGACTGAGGGTGGGGTTTGGAGAGTAGCCATATCCAGGGGTCTAGTGGTATGTTAGCGTGTAGAATCCTGGAGGCTAGGTCAGTTACTTGTTGCCAGAGTTGGGATATTTGTGGGCATTCCCACCAGAGATGTATGTATGGCAGTGTTTTAGTTTTAGTCGACTAATCTGACTAAAATTGTTAGTCAGCAAAATTAACAGATACATACATATTGTAAATATCCTATTGCTTTTGTGGGTTATTTTCCTTTTACAAAGCATTCCATCATGAAAGCAATAATAGCTTGGCTTATTTGCTATCTGCAATAACATTGGGCCCCAGTAATGCTAAATTCAAAATGAAGGCAGATGAACTTCCATTACACAAAATCAAGTTGATAATATCATAAGGTCAGGCAGGTCTGACTTTGTATTGGTAGTTAATATGTGAATTGTAGAACTTTGAATAAACTACATTACTGGATGGTGATTGTGTCACCTTGAATAAGTCACTTGTCAACGGAAGAGTTCTGATCTTTAATTGTAATTAATTAAATTTCATAGCATATTAAAGGACCTGGAGATAATTCATAATCTATCAAATAGTACTCATGTTTCTATACTCACCATGTTGCTCAAAGCAATTTATGGCAAGTGAGCTGAAAACCAACAGATGGCAGCCCACTGAACTCGTGTAACACAGTGTGGTTGATTTACTAGCTGGAGTCAGCATTTTTCTGTTGCAATTCTTAATATTATTATTATTATTATGATATTTATAGAGCGCCGTCAAATTCCGCAGCGCTTTACAATGGGTGGACGAACAGACATGTAGTTGTAACCAGACAAGTTGGACACACAGGAACAGGGGGGTTGAGGGCCCTGCTCAATGAGCTTACATGCTAGAGGGAGTGGGGTAAAATGAAACAAAAAGGTAAGGATAGCATTAGACTAATGACAGTTGCAGAAGAGGAATCAGTTAGGAGCTATTAAGAGTTTAAGTGATACGCTTTTATGAAGAAGTGGATTTTTAACTCTTTTTTGAAGGAATGGAGACTGGGTGAGCATCTAACGGAGGAGGGAAGCGAGTTCCACAGGAACGGTGCAGCCCTCGAGAAATCTTGAAGGTGAGCATCAGAGGTGGGAGTACGGACAGAAGATAGACGTAAGTCTTCAGCAGATGGTAAGGGCTTAGACGGGACATACTTGTGTATAAGGGAGGATAGCTAGGTGGGAGCAGCATTATGTAGCGATTTGAAAGCAAGAACCAGAATTTTAAATTGAGCTCTATATTTTATAGGAAGCCAGTGTAGGGATTGACAGAAGGGTGAGGCATGGGAGGTGCGGGCGGACAGGAAGATGAGCTTCGCCGCCGCATTCATTATGGACTGTAACGGCGCTAGTTGGAAGCACGTAAGACCACTGAGAGGCGGATTACAGTAGTCAAGGCGAGAAAGGACAGTGGAATGGACCAACACCTTAGTCGCATCTGGCGTTAAGTAGGGGCGGATGCGCGCAATGTTTTTTAGATGGAAATGACAGGATTTGGCGATAGATTGAACATGAGGCTTGAAGGAGAGGTCGGAGTCAAAGAGAACACCTAGGCAGCGAGCCTGCGTGGTGGAGCTGATGGTAGCACTGTTGAGTTGGAGGGAGACATACACAGGAGTAACAATACTTGAGGGAGGAAAGACCAGAATTTCAGTTTTGGTCAAGTTTAGTTTAAGGAAGTGGGCAGCCATCCAGTTAGACACAGCAGAGAGGCAGTCAGAGACACTAGTCAAGAGGGACGGGGAGAAATCAGGAGAGGACAGGTAGATTTGCGTGTCATCAGCATAGAAATGATATTGGAAGACAAAGGAGCTAATGAGTTTACCAAGGGAGGCAGTATAGATGGAGAACAGTAGGGGACCAAGGACTGAACCTTGGGGGACACCAACAGAGAGGAGTTGGGGAGAAGAAGCAGAGCCAGAGAAAGAAACACTGAAAGAGCTCTGGGAGAGGTAGGAGGAGCACCAGGAGAGAGCAGTATCTTGTAGAACGATATTGCGGAGGATGAGAAGAAGCTGTTGATGATCAACAGTGTCAAAAGCCGCAGACAGGTCAAGGAGAATTAGGATAGAGTAGTGACTACGAGATTTTGCAGCGAGTAGATCATTGGATACTTTGGTCAGTGCTGTTTCCACAGAGTGCTTATCGCGGAAACCAGACTGAAGCGGGTCTAGCAGAGAGTTGGACTCGAGGAAGTCTGTAAATCTCGCATACACAATTTTTTCAAGGATCATGGATGCAAAAGGCAGTAGCGAGATAGGACGATAGTTGGATGGAGAGTTAGGGTCAAGATTGGGCTTCTTTAATCTAGACTGGGTGCTAAAATGGGGGAAAAAAGCCTAGTTACCACATCAAGACTATATATGTGCAGTATCTCACAAAAGTGAGTACACCCCTCAAATTTGTGTAAATATTTTATTATATGTTTTCACGTGACAACACTGCAGAAATTACACTCTGCTACAATGTAAAATAGTAAGTGTACAGCCTGTATAACAGTTTAATTTAATTTAACTTATTTGCTGTCCCCTTTAAAATAACTAAACACACAGCCATTAATGTCTGAACCATTGGCAACAAAAGTGAGTACACCACTAAGTGAAAATGTCCAAATGTCCAGTTAGCCATATTCCCTGCACGGTGTCATGTGACTCGTTAGTATTACAAGGTCTCAGGTGTGAATGGGAAGCTGGTGTGTTAAATTTGGTGTTATCGCTCTCACACTTTCTCATACTGGTCGATGGAAGTTCAACATGGCACTTCATGGCAAAGAACTCTCTGAGGATCTCAAAAGAAGAATTGTTGCTCTGCATAAAGATGGCCAAGGCTATAAGAAGATTGCCAAGACCCTGAAACAGAGCTGCAGCACGGTGAGCAAGACTATACAGCGGTTTCACAGGACAGGTTCCACTCAGAACAGGCCTCGCCAAGGTCGACCAAAGAAGTTGAGTGCACGTGCTCAGCTTCATATCCAGAGGTTGTCTTTGGGAAATAGACATATGAGTGCAGCCAGCATTGCTGCAGAGGTTGAAGGGGTCGGGGGTCAGCCTGTCAGTGCTCAAACCATACCCCGCACACTCAATAAAATGGGTCTGCATGGCTGTCGTCCCAGAAGGAAGCATCTTCTAAACATGGTGCACAAGAAAGCCTGCAAACAATTTGATGAAGACAAGCAGACAAAGGACATGGATTACTGGAACCATGTCCTTTGGTCCAATGAGACCAAGATAAACTTATTTGGTTCAGATGGTGTTAAGCATGTGTGTGGTGTCAACCAGTTGAGGAGTACAAAGACAGGTGTGTCTTGCCTACAGTCAAGCATGGTGGTGGGAGTGTCATAGTCTGTTCCTGCATGAGTGCTGCTGGCACTGGGGAGCTAAAGTTCATTGAGGGAACCATGCATGACAACATTTACTGTGACATACTGAAGCAGAGCATGATCCCCTGCCTTTGGAGATTGGGCCACAAGGCAGTATTCCAACATGATAACGACCCCAAACACACCTCCAAGATGACCACTTCCTTGCTAAAGAAGCTGAAGGTAAAGGTGATGGACTGGCCAAGCTGGTCTCCAGACCTAAAACCTATTGAGCATCTGTGGAGCATCCTCAAACAGAAGGTGGGGAGCGCAAGGTCTCTAACATCCAGCAGCTCCGTGATGTCGTGATGGAGGAGTGGAAGAGGACTCCAGTGGCAACCTGTGAAGCTCTGGTGAACTCCATGCCCAGGAGGGTTAAGGCAGTGCTGAAAAATAATGGTGGCCACACAAAATATTGACACTTTGGGCACAAAATGGACATTTCCACTTAGGGGTGTACTCTCTTTTGTTGCCAACAGTTTAGACATTAATGGCTGTGAGTTGAGTTATTTTGAGGGGACAGCAAATTTACACTGTTATACAGGCTGTACACTTACTGCTTTACATTGTAGCAGAGTGTAATTTCTTCGGTGTTGTCACATGAAAAGATATAATAAAATATTTACAAAAATGTGAGGGGTGTACTCACTTTTGTGAGATACTGTATGTATACATAATAACCAAAAGCACACCAATTACTGTAAAAAAAAATTGTCTTTATTAAGTATAAAAAATATACAAGTAGGTAACATATAGAGTAAATAGCAAAGTGCATAGTTATAAAGGGCATAACATAACAAGTATAAACAACATAGGTAAGTATCCTTAAAATGCAAACATCTCAAAAAGTGTAAAATCACATGTTCTGACCTAGGGCTGGAGACTAAAGCACTCCAATGTTTTGGCTGTTGCCATCTTCCAGGGGATCTCAAAGAACTATAAGTACCTGAATCAAATATAAGTGCCCAACCACTTAAAATCAATCACCCTCCTTATGAGTACTAGTAATTAAACCGAGTCACACTTGCCAGATGGTGTCCAAAGATCAGAGGGGATGAGGTGACATTCCAGTAGTGAAAGCTGTGTCGATAAATACATGCAAGCAGTCCGAGCAGTTGGGAAAATAGCCAATGTCCAGGGCCAAAGTTATGAATTCAAGTTGTCCATCCATGAGACATGGAAGTAGAGAGCTTGCAAGTGAATCAGTTTATATGAGAAGGTTCAAGGTACAAGAGCAGGACTAGGTGCAAAGATTCAACAAAGGAATGCTAGTCTCGTCATGAGGAAGACACACTTCAAAGAAATAAGCTAGTTTAATCAGCAGACTCTATAATTGAGAAGAGACAGCACAAACAGTTTATATATAAGCTCATTAAAGGCATGGCACAATACGTAAATTAGCTTATCTAAAGAATTACTATTGGCAGGTATATAGTGCCAACTTATTCTGCAGTGCTATACATTAATATAAAGGGGGAAACTTATCAATACAATAGACAATTACAAATGTTACAGGAACCAGTGATGGTCATGCTCAAAACCAGCTTGCAATCTAGAGTCATGCCATTATAATGACGTAGTGTTTTCTTAACTCCCCCCACCTTTCCATGCCTTGGTCTCTACTGATAATGGGATATCTAGATTTATTAATTATTACTTTAAAGCTTGGTCCCTCATGTTTACTGCCATCTTCTTCTTTCTTCTTCAGCAGACGTCACTGCTGTACTCTATCACATGCAAAAGAGTACAGCATTGAGGTCTATGGAGGATCCTGCAAGACATTGGGATCCCCAATAGATAAAGCCAATTCCATGTCGCCATCGGTAGTAGTAGTCCCAACTCTGTCTTATGTTTTTAGTTCGAAATAGATGAAAAATGTAAAAAAGAAAGACAGAGTAAAGAGTAGGAAAGAAGCAGACAACAGGAAGCGATTGGGAAAAAGTAAGTACTGTGTGAAAGTGCTACTTTAAATTAATAATCTTTATTAAAATGTATCAAATCATACTCTTTTGGCTAAATGCTATTATAGCTAAATGCAATTACACAGTTTTATAGGACTAGAAGCGTGCAAAAGAACATGCTAATGCCTATTATAATTTTGGTATAATTCTAGCAGGTACAATCAGTTAAAAGTATTAAAATATGCTATTTCAGGGCAGTGAGTCTCATTAATGTGGTTCTATTTTAAAACGAGTTTGGAACAGGCTCCAGGGACTTGTACCTATTACTCAATCTCCGTTGAAACACCAGGTCGCATCTTGAGCACCTCTAGCTCAATCTAGCCTGTTAAAGTAATACACAAGCTTCAAAATTCAGATAAAACCCCTTGTTATTTTTTTTTAATTACTTTTTAAAAAGGGGGTCATTGGAAAATGGACACACTTGAAAAAATATGCTCAACAGCTTCTGGCTATAAACTTATTTTATTTAAATTGGATATGGGGAAATACTCAGAATAAATAATGAATGAGAACTCCAGTTTTCCAGTTCTGAGTTAGACTTGTGCACAGCTAGAAAGTTTTGTTTGACCGAATCATTTTTCCTGTCATGGTTTTGGGGTGAATGGGCTTGGTATGCAGAGGTTTGTAAAAATCAAAGTTACTTAACTTAAAGTCTTTATTGAATTAACAAATAACATAAACTGGAAAGTCCAAGACAAAACCATATAGTGCAAGGCCAGGACCAGCAAAACAAAGTAAAGTCTTTGACTGGTCAAATAAGTAGGCAAGGTTTACCAGGTAGAACAGTCAGGATCAGGCAAGTTCAGGTAGGCAATAAGTTCAGGCAGACAAGAATCAACTACGGCAGGTTCAGGCAGGCAAAGGGTTAACCAAGGCAGGTTCAGGCAAGAGTTAATCAAGGTGGGTGCTTTTGGTGTCAAGCAAGCATTAACTAAGTTAGGCTCTGGCAGGCAAGGGTTAACCAAGGTAAATTCAGGCGGCCAGGTGTTAATAAAGGCAGAGGAGGCTTGAAACCTCTAGAGAGTTCACAAGTACAATAAAGCAAAGAAACCAGGTCTGGGTTTTAATAGGTCAGAAAGAAAGTGAGCCCTCCTACAAGGAGGGGTCTATGTGCCTACATAAGTGCAATGCCCCCCTAGTGTGTGTAGGCATTTACGCACCGTGTGTGGACGGGATGTTATATCAGTTTGGCCTTTAAACGAGCTATTCTCCACACTTCTCCCAGAAATACCAGGATGGGTCCAACAGGGTTCTGACATCCTGAGGGAATCCTAGAGCAGCGTGGGGAACACACGACACATTCCACCAATGGCAGGCGAGCCCAAAGGCTAACGTCCAACCCACGTGGAGTGGCTGCAGAGGCTGAGAAGTGAGGAGAGAGTGCAGCGTGCTTTACTCCTATGGCATGCCTCCAAAGAACTGTGGACATGCTGGTGGCCGGGAGGAGTGATCAGTGCGTCCCCCACTAATGTGACCCAGAAGTCCACATGGTGCCTGTTGAATGAGCGTGGCATGCCCGTCCCTCCTGACATGACATGACATTTCCTGGACTTGAAATTATTTCGAGACATCCAATGCTCATTTCTGTGATGGTTTAGCTTGGCTGAATACTGTCCATGAAAAAATATTCAGAGGAACATTCGTACAGTTGCGAAAATGCCAATCATTGTACTGCAAAATATATATTTATAACATAAATATTATGTATATATTTTGCAGTTCACCAATAGACACATTTTACTGCCATTTGGTTCACAGGTCAAGTGATGAAAAATAACCAATCAAGGGAAAAAGAGGAGAAGCAGTAAAAAACAATTATATTTATATAGTAATTAATTATATAATATATGACTAAAGAGTTCTTTATTTTTTTTTCTTTTTTTTGGTCACTTGATCTGTAAATAAAATCAACACTTAGTATTTGCCTGCTAGCCATCAATCATCTTTTTCCTATCACTCATCTCTTATTTTTTTTATTTTTTGGGGCGCCAAAAGCAAAACTCTGAACACAGAATAAAATGAACATGTGTGGCCATTGCACTAGTTATTTGCTTGATTATACATCTGTATGGTGTTTTTGGGATACAGAATTTTGCCATGCAACTTATTGGCCCAAATTTGTCTGAATCACAATATAATTCAAATGCACAATTCTAGTGCAAGTATTAAACTTAAAATAATGGCTAGGAGATTGGCTGTTATATATGTGAGTCCAGGAAGGCCATGTCCTGCAATGACTCAGCCTGGCCACCACGCTGAACTGGGGAAGCCCTTCCCGGCCAGTTTGCAGTCTGCGAGAAGAACACAGCATTGCTACTGAAGCTGGGATGTAGGCTTGCTACCAATTTGCAGCGCCAAATTAGTGAGCCAAAATCTCTTCTGAGGAACATGCTGGGTTGATGTCTCCGCAAAGAGAGTGGGAGATATGGTGTGGGAGATCGAGTTAAGTTGGGGGAAGTGAGGGAACTTGACGTGTGGTCAAATTTTTCATTTGCATTATTACTATGTTATGACATCTCCCCATATATTTTACCCTATATGTTATCAGCAGGTGGAGATTCTGCTAGTAGTTCAGTTGAACCTATGTATATTTTGAAAATAAAATTTCAAATTGTGCTTGCAAGGGTTCTAAGCTAATTAGAATGCACAATGTTATGGTATAAAGACATATATCTAACACTTGTGTATAAGCATTATTGGTAGTGAAGGAGTTATCTATTAAATGTACATATACAATTTAAAATTGTAACACATGACAACTCACCCCCTACTTTGTTTTGCATCTAAATTAAATGGTTTAAGCAGTTTATTAAGACTAAACACTTGTATAAAAAAGTGCTCTGAACTCTGGATATTTCTAAAGGTTCATGTATCAGTAGCAGTCCCGTCATACTTAACATGTGCTTGCTTAGGGTTGTGTTTCGATCAGTGCATGTCAAATCTGAATTTGAATTCAGTGATGTTTTGAACCATGTTTAACAGGAAGTCCTGCACCTTCCCTTACATTTTCATCTCCACATTAAAGTTAGTTTCAACAAGGAACAGTGTCTAAACCATGAGACTGATGCAGCCAAGTTGTGTGTGGGTTATCCAAGCATTACTCATCTATAACTAAAAATGTAGGTGCAGTGGACAGCCCCCAGCAGAGGAATGAAGAGTTTCACCCTCAACAGATCATCATCTTTTGAGCAATGTCTTTTAGTGTCTTTTAATCTCATACATACATTATTCAATGATTTATGTTGCTCGGAGGCTGTTTTGTGTACAAATAAATTTGTCTATAAATGTGCATACCTCCGCTCTGTGTACGTGGCAGCTGTTACGGAAATCAGAATAACTAGCTGTTTAAATAATACATACTGGGACAACTGTCTCTCCCAGAATTATGTTCAGCTGAGTACTTGAGAGATGTACCCATCAGCTTCTCAATAAAAAAGGGACGTTTTCATAATGTATTGTTCTGTATTTTTCATCTACTGCAGAATAACTTTGCATAAACATTTAATACACTCTGAAACAGTCTTCCCTTAAATATGTGTTGCAAAACAACTCTACTGAAAGCTATATTTATATTGAAAATTATGACCCAAAGGCATCCAAATATAATACATTCCTTAATCACTTTTTTTTCCTGATTTCTGTGTCTAATTAGATTCATATCAGAGGCCTGATTACTGAACACAATCATTCACTTATTCTTGCAATGTTCTCGGCAACTCTAAGCTCCCTCCTCCCATTTCCCTCGCCTCTCATCCATTGCCCCCACCCTCCCGTGCAGTAATTACTATCTCAAGCATCACGTAAGCCTTTCTGATGAATTTCAGCTCCTAATTGCTAATTGAAAAATTAGAAATGAAGTCAGAAAAGCAATCTAATTAAAATAAAATCGAATGAAATATATTTTGTATATGTATTTAGTACTCATTAACCATATAGATGTCAGTATCTGTTGATAGTAATATTTGTTTGTTTGTTTTCTAAATTGTTAGAAGTTTCAAAACTTGATGAGTGCATAGTCGCAATATGGGCCGGGGAGAGATCCATGAACCTGAACCCAACCCACCCAATAAGACACCGACACTCACGGGTGTGGGTCAAAAATGTCAACAGCTTTAATGATGAAATAATAATAATAATAATAACGTATAATATACAATTATATAAAGGTCATTACCTGCCACACCCCCAACATTATATAATCTCTCCCATATTTAAATTAAGGCAATGACCCACAATTATATATAACAACTATATAAATATAACATGTAACGTGCATACATTCATCAGTTTCACCTGGTAGGGGTATACCCAGATACCCTTACACCATCGAGGTTCTGAGCCACCAAAGGACTTGAAACCTACCAAAACTTGTACGAACAGTGTACCTTCTTAACCAATCAACTAACTGCCCCTACTCCTATATTAACTAAGGCTCATTTTTCCTTAATGTTCCTTACCCCACCCCACCACAAGCTCAGCTGTCTCAGCTCTGCCACCCCGCAGAAATAACACCCTGGCCAAGCCTTCCTGCAATCCTAAATTAAACAGGCCCCACCCCACATCTGAGAGATGGACTCCATCAGGAGAAAAATAGCCTGCTAACACATTTTCCAGCTCCCTGTGCCGGACCACTACTCCCCCCACCTTCCTGACAAAGCTAGCCATCAATCTGTTCACTTTAGATCCCGAGCATGCCGCCAACAAGGAACTATTTCTGACCAGACCAGCTGCACCCCAGGGACCCTCGTCCCAATATGATTAATATCCTGCTTCATCCGCTTAACCAAGAGATCATGTGTAAGACCAGCAGATCCGGCCTCCTACCCCCCGCTATCATCCTGAACACCTCACTGAAAACCTCTTGCCACCTATAGCCTCTGTATCCAAACCAGACCAACCTCATCCGGTCCTCAGGAAAGTTCAGCTGCTGAACCCAATAACGAGCTGCAGCCCTCCTCTTGGCTCAGAATATGAAGGAATTGCCCACGATCCAAGCCACTTGACCTACGGGAACAAGAGAAACATGTCAGCCAAGGCACACCCCCAAGCTGACCCCCCAAGCAAGCCCTCACACCAGTTTGTTAAGACGAACGTAAGACCTGAACCAAACTGATTCCCACCTACCAATCTTTTTCACAAGCTTGTCTCCCAAACCTAACCTCGTTGCCTCCATTGCGACCCCTAACCTGAATGAGTGCATCCTGAACTGGCTTGGCTGTGGAGCCCCATCCAAAAGACCCAGAGAAACTGAAAACTGGAAAGAGAGGAACCGTCAACATGCACCAAGATCGAGCCGCCAGATGTCAGACGCTGAGACAAGTATCTAGTAGTACACAAGGGGGATCACAAGGGGGATCCCATAAAAGCAAGTAGTACCACTTCGACACCTTTGCCCTGGACATCAGTCTTAGACCAGGCCAGATAGATCACCACCCACGCGGCCACCAACCGAACGTCCGGGAGCAGTATCCCCCCCGACTCGCCTGGTTAGCGCTAACAACTGATCCAGAAAACGACAAAAAAGGCCAGTAAGAATGGCACTTCAAAGAAACCCGCTTCGTAACCATCATGGCAGATGTCCTTGAGGGACTTCTTAAAGGGACACTCCAGGCACCCAGACCACTTCTGCCCATTGGAGTGGTCTGGGTGCCAACTCCCACTACCCTTAACCCTGCAAGTGTAATCATTGCAGTTTTTTATAAACTGCAATAATTACCTTGCAGGGTTAACTCCTCCTCTACTGGCTGTCTACTAGACAGCCACTAGAGTGCACTTCCATGTCTATAGCTCAGGTGTGCTAGAGAATCGCTGGACGTCCTCACGCTATGTGAGGACCTCCAGCGTCGCTCAATTCCCCATAGGAAAGCATTGAAAAGCATTTTCAATACTTTCCTATGGAGAGCTCTAATGCGCATGCGCATTAGGTTTCCTCAGCCGGCAGGCGGGATCAGTATCGCCCACCAGCTGACGTAAGGCAGGGGAGGAGCAGCGGCGACCCGAAACCACTGCCGAGGAACATCAGCGGGGGTCTCAGGTAAGTGACTGAAGGGGTTTTCACCCCTTCAGCAACCGGGGATGGGGGTTGGGAGAAGAGGGGACCTGCAGTGCCAGGAAAACGGATTGTTTTCCTGGCACTGGAGTGTCCCTTTAAGGAGTGCCATGGAAACCAGTCTCCTTGCGTCCCGGGTTTTCTTCCCCTTGAGCACTTGCCTTATCACAAAATGCTTAGTAAAGTCTACCCAACCCTGCAGCTTAAACCAAAATGCCAGCGCAGCCATGTGCCTATCCACCACCACCAGGGAGGAGCCCTTGGTAAGCAATAGGAATGTGTACCAAAGCAACGCATACAGCCCTGGGCCACCTGCAACGTATCCATCCACACCGTCCAGCGACCGTTCCAATGCATCCCAAACCTTACAATATGCTGTCCAGGTACCTGGGGCCAACGATGCCCTCAGCAGTCCCCGAAGCAGGACTTCCTTAGCCACCACATTCAAACAAACTTCTGCAACATGCGCGCCACTGGCACCGAAGCGGCCGACATTTTATTAACCGTATGCACCACTGCCATATTATCCGTATAGAACACCACCTTCCTATCGCTCAGGAGTGCACCCCAAAGTGACAAGTTGACCACCAACGGGAACAGTTCTTGGAAAGCCAGATTCAGCACCAGCGGGCTCCCCACCAGGCCACAGGCCAGGGCGCTGCACACCACCACCCCCTAAAGTATGCCCTGAAACCCACGCTGCCGAGGCGTCCATATACAGCTCCAGCGCAGCTACCGACAACGCCTCCCGCCCGAAAGAACACTGTGCTGAAGTGCTCCAGGAACGTGTCCCATACTCCCAGGTCAGCCCTCATGGACGAGGACACCCGCACAAAGGAAAGGCTTTGACTGAATATCCGCCCCATCGGAAGGACACAACAAGCAAAATTAAGCTTTCCAAAAGGTGATTGCAGCTCCTTCAATGTGACCTTCTGCGACCACCGGACTGCCACTACTGCCTCATGAAGCCCAACGAGTTTCGCCATGGAAAGATGGCACTTCCCCTGCTAGGAGTCAATTTCCAGCCCAAGGAAATTTAAACACAATTGTCCTCAGTAAGTAGTGGCAAGTTGGGAAGCCCACAAACAGAAAGTTGTCCAGGTAGTATACCACCGTCCGACTCCTGGATTCCCGCTTCACCACCCATTCCAGAAACAAGCTGAACTTTTCAAAGTACAAGCAAGAAATGGAAAGGCAAAGGTCAACAAAGAACCGCCCCTCGAAGAATCAACCCAGCAGGTGAACGGGTAACAACTGAAACGGCGCATTGATATCCACCTTGGCCATCAATGCCCCCCACCCGGCCCTCTTAACCAACTTGACCGCCTGGTCAAATGATGCGCAAGAGACCGAGCATAGCTCCCTAACAATGTCATTGTTGCCGGACGCCCCCTTAGGGTGAGATAAGTGATGGATAAGGCGGTACTTCCCAGACTCCTTTTTGGGGACAAAGGCGACAGCCGCAGGTTTGACAACAGGGCGACCTCAAATGTACCCGCCATGCTTCCCAGCTGGACCTCTTTACACAGTTTTTCCTGTACCACGGTCGGAAAATCCCCCACCGACTTCAGATTATGATAGCTCCGCGTAGCCTCACTGTCCCGGAATGGGATAACGATACCCTCCTGAAAACCCTCGCTCAATAACTCTGCATCCTCCCTATTACCGTAGAGGCTTAACCATGTATGCATAGCGGCGAGGTTCTCTACTGGGGTTCTGCCCTGGGGTAGCGGGTGCTCTCCCCTTTTCCTTTCTGAAAACACCGGTGAAGTCCGTGCCCACCCTCGCAGCCGGAGCACTTGTGCTTGTATTTGTAAATAGCACAACCATTTGCACTGGCCTTCGTTGAAGGACTTTGGTATATTGCATTTCCTTTTCTTCTTCTCCTCCTCCTCGTTCTTTGTATCTTTTTTGTCCTCCTCCTTGAGGTCAATATAGTCCTCCAGAGGCAACAGGGAAAAAACCTCCACGAACTCACCCTTCCATATTCTCTCCTTAATTTCCTGTTTAAGATGCACGACCATGGGGCCTGCAAACAAGATGTAAGCATTCTGCCGCGCCGCATCACTCACAGCGTCGACCTGCGCCACTGCCCCGTCACCCTCAGCTACCGTCCTTACTGAGCCCAGAGCCACCGACTCGGCACCCTCGCACTCCGTCCCTTCCGGCACCAAGACCTGTCCTTGCATCCGACTTATGAGTATCTCCTTGACTGCAAGAGTCAATTAGGTGTTGTAAAGAGGACAGTAAGCCTAGGGACCGTGCATTGGTAGACTCACTGACCAAACCCTCCACCTGCAGAGGTCTGGGGGCTGCTCCTTGAGGATCAATGGAATCGGATGAAGAAATAATCAAACTCTACATTCCAAACGGGGGAACCCTCCAGTGTCTAACGCCTCCTTGGGGGGACTCGCTGGAGGACCTGGAACAAGAAGGATAATTCCTGGGCAGGTTACACTGCTCTGTACTCACCCTCCCCGTACCTCCCAGGAATCTCCAAACTGAAGCCCTGGCATCCCGCCTGCGGTCTCAGCCATGGCGGCCGTATAGGGACCTGGAAGCTCCACTAGTCCTCCTTTGGGGCTATGACAAGGCTGCGAACATGACTAGGCCTGCGCTGCGCACCACGCTGCGGTGTAAATGAGTGCCCCCCAGAGGAAACGCTGGTCTCCGATGCCAACCCAGCGACGACGTCGCCATCCCTGGATGCGCTGCTTCCCGACTCTGATGAGTCCCTGCCTGCCAAAGCACTCCCTTCCATCCCCACTTGGTTCTAGGGTACCTGTTACTCCAAGACCTACACCCGGCCATGCCCCGTGCAGCTCAACCCCTGTGGTTCGTCTGCCTGTGCAGCCCGCTGCAACATTCAAGGTGCCAACCTGGTGGCCCACATGCTTCCTGGACTCATGAACCTGAAGCCCTGGCAACCCTCCCCAACAGCCCGGTGTCGCACCTGCCCCATGGCACCATCGCCAATGTCCCGTGGATTGAGAGCCTGCAACACGGGCTGGGTGTGGACACTCATCTGAACCAGGGCAGCCCCTCCTGCACCCATTCTCTTTGAAGGGACAGTAAAGTCACCAGAACAACTACAGCTTATTGAATTTGTTGGTGAATAGAATCATTACATTCAGGCTTTTTGCTGTAAACACTGTTTTTTTTTAAAGATGCAGTGTTTACATTACAGCCTAGTGATAACTTCGCTGGCCTCCTTAGATAGCTGATAGAGATCCTTCCTGGGTCATGGCTGCCTAAAATGCGTCCAAATATTCAGTGTCTCCATCCTCTGCATGCAGACACTGAACTTTCCTCATAGAGATGCATTGATTCTATTAATGAGGAGATGCCGATTGGCCAGGGCTGTGTTTGAATTGTGCTGGCTCTGCCCCTAAACTGACTCTTTGTCAGTCTCAGCCAATCCTATGGGGAAGCATTGTGATTAGATCAGGCCACCACTTCTGCTGATGTCAGCGGGCAGTGGGCATGTCTAAAGGAAACAGGGACAAAGTAAGCAGCTGCAGACTTGAATTAAAGTAAGATTTTACTATATTTAGGGAGGCATGAGTGGGACAGGGGAGCTAGATGGTGGGAGCTAGACTAGTTTTAAAGGGCGAGCTCCTTGCTTATGATCAGTCTGAGACTGATATGGGCTCTGGTTTGCATTATAAGAGGGTGCGGCCCTTTCATAACCTCAGCCCGAAACGAAGGCTAATTTACCTCTCTGATACAGAACCTGACACTAATTTTCCATTCGAGGGCGCAACCCTCCCCTAACCTCAGCCTGAGGCTGATATTATGGCAAATTGAAGGTTTGAAGTGTGATCCACTCTCATATACGGAGCCAGACACTGACACAGACACTGAGTTTTATTAGAGGGTACGGCCCTCTCACACTGTCAGCCTGAGACTTACAGGGATACAGTTTACATTATCTGAGAGTGCGGCTCTCTCATACATTCAACCCGCTACTGAGCTCCCCTCAGGTGCAAGTATACTGCTTCCTCAGATTACCCCTGGCATGACAGCTTCTTACAGTACTGGATTCTACTACCCCTCTTCAGCACAAACCCGTCGCTGGTCACTGTCCAACAGGGTTATTTAGCTTACTGTCGATCCTTGTTCATCTTACAGGCTTAGGCTAGTACAGGACACCAGTGTCTTCGTAGGGGGTGCGTTCCGCCTACGGGCAACTCAATTCAGAGACCTATGCTACATACCGTGGTTTGCTGCTGATACTACAGCTCTTGCTAAAAGGACTATGGCTACCTCACTGGAATAGCGAGGAGATGCTACTTAACAGCGACTGGGTAAGAGGAGAGAACCCCTCCATTAGGTGGAGTTAGTACGGAGGGAGATTCCCCACCTTTTTTACACTTTTCCCCGATGCCTTATTGGACAGGGTAGCCGCTTGGAACTGGCTATCTATATACAACTCCTGGGATTGGCCCACTTTGTGGGTACCCTACAACTCCCTGTTGGATTTACTCCTGGAGGTTGTACGGCTGATGGGGGTTAATACAGGTGTGTAGGTTTTGGTAGAACCGGCTTTATAACTCTGGCTATGTTTTCACACACCGTTTTTGACAAACTGACCAGACAGTTCTTCCCCCTATCAAGGGTGACATGTGCTTTTTAGGCCTCCAAGCACTAGGCATTAGGTCTCCCCCGCCGGCGGGTGTGATCAGTCTCCCCGTCTGGCTGGCGTAGTGACAACATTGTCGTTGCCTCTGGTAAGTCACCTAAGGGGTTTTGACCCCTTCAGCAACCGGGGATGGGAGGTGGGAGGGTGAGGGGACCTGCAGTGCCAGGAAAACAGATTGTTTTCCTGGCACTGGAGAGTCCCTTTAAATTTAAAATTCACTTTCAATTCATTTTGAATTCTCAATTTAGTAAATAACCATGTATATATTTAATTTAAAGGACCAGTAAAGTTACCGAGTGAAGTGATCTGGGAGCAGTGATCCTGTCATTTTTATCTTGTAATGTAAAACATTGTAGTTTAGACCCTGAGGTCCCTGACCCTGTGGCAAGGCCTAGAGAGAACCGGGACATGTGAGTGTGAGGGGGGTGTATAGATAGAATGGTAAGGAGGTCTTTGAATGGTGGGAGAAGTATTAGGAGGCAAAGGGGTGGGATAGTATAAATAGGTAGGCAGCTTACAGGATAGTAGCCATCTTAATTATCAGTTGGCAACAGCTTCCCGCCCTCCCTCCCCTTGATTGTTTCTTATTTGTGTTTGTTTTCTGTGTTGGTTCTTGTCACAGCGTGGCGTTATATGGCTCTTCTCAACCGGGGGTTGGACCACCGGTCCCTGGAAAGTGGATGGGTAGGGCTGTCCCTCCCCTAACCTTAGGTACAGTTATGGATAACAGATGTGCCCACTGAGTCAATAATCGGCTAGTGGTTAGCATTATGAGAAAGGAAGGCCCAGAAAGGCCTTGTGCTGCTTTGGATGGGGGGAGGGAAGTGAATGTTTTTGGTTGGCAAGGTTGTACTCAGTGATGGATATATTTAATGAGTAAATTATGTATATACTGTAGGATGTTTTATGATATAAAGTTTAAAGACGTATACATATTTATATATTTAATAAAGCTGCGGCCTATTTTCTCCAAGTAAGTCTGTGGTTTGTTTATTTCGGGCAAATTAGTGGCTGGGGTTTAACGGATGGGTACGGGTCATGCCAATACTCAATACCCTCTACACACGCACATGAAGACCTGACTTCTTTGGCTGAATGCTTTGTGGGTTAATCTCATAAGAGCAGGTATTAGATTACTAGAATAGGACCTGCTACAAATATGGTACACTGGTTTTGTGGCAGACTTATGCAATTCATGATCACATACTGTAAACAAAGCCCCATTTTTTTGTGAGCTATGAACCTGGGGTTTAGTGGGTTAGTGCACTGGATTCTGTATGTTGACATCACATCCGTGCAGTACAGAAAATAAAACAGGATCTGCCCATTAAAATGATAAAATATTAGTTTATGAAAATATAAAATCATTTATAACATCATTTTATAAAATATAAAGTTATATTATATACATATTACATACATATACACATAGTACATACAGAAAGAGCTATGCATATCACAATTATTTATCAACATGTTCATTTGAGGTGTTGCTGCTATTAATTATTTAGAAGTTTTATAAAACCAAAAATAACTAAACCTGCACAAAGCTTACAGTTACCAATATACCCAAATGATGAGTGACATAAGACATGTAAATGCATGTTATACATATTCAGTAACCAGAGTGAAGGAATTTGTAACGACCCAATGACAGCTGAGATGTATAATAATAGTGGGGACAATGATGATAATAAATGATGTTACAAAAGAAAGGGAAATTGGCTTCTTGATATACCAGATGGTAGAATAATGACATGTACCGTAATGCTATTGTCCTCAAATTTCATGTACACACACAGTCAAATAATGAACCTCCTGTGACAATGCTGCAAAATATAGTTTCGCACTGGTTTTAGCAACCGTTGGTAATTGTGTGTCACATGATGTATGTGTCACATGATTTGTGTGTCATCATGACGTGTGTGGATATAGATACACTAGTTGTTTTTCAGATTTAAACTGAGCAAATATGAAGTTTAAAAAGTTTTATTTTTTAACATCTCCTAATATCTATTTTTAGTTAAATTCATTTGAAATTGTTTTATAATTGTATTGGGCTGCATCTTAGATCATAAGAATTGAAAGGGAAGACAAGATCCATTGAAATATCATAAAGGAAAATAAATGTATAATATAAGAAGTGATACACATTCTAGTAGTATGTAGAAACTCCACTTGGATGTTTAAATGAGGTAAAAATCCTTTCAGTCATTGTTCTTGCATAGGTCTTTCACTATTCTCTAGACCATGGTTCCTCAAACTCCGGCCCCCCAGATGTTGCTGAACTACAACTCCCATGATTCTTTGAATTACATAGATAGCCAGAGAATCATGGGAGTTGTAGTTCAGCAACATCTGGGGGGCCGGAGTTTGAGGACCCATGCTCTAGACCAAGGGTAGGCAACTGTTGGCATCTGAAGTGTCGAAGTCTGCCTACCCCTGCTGTAAACCCACGCTGCTATTAATGATTAGTGAAAGGCTGCTAGAATACAGATCTGTCACTGCTCCTGCTCGAATACTACAAACAGGTAGCAGGAATATATTGTGGTTGGTCCCCTCACTATTTTATAACTTTTGATAGTGCTGGTCATGGTGGTGACTTTGTTGATGGTGCTAGATGACCACCTTTATTGCAGGTTAGATGCAGTGGAACGTGTAGTTGAATCATGGGGAGAACACAAGGAAAGCAGAAGATGGAAAGGAAATATGACATGGAGAGTCAAGGATTAATAGGGTATTTGTGAATGAAGGTATTGATGAAGAATTGGGAAAAGGGAGATAGCATGAGTAATGGAATGAGGAGATGACATATGAATGGTAGTGGGAACAAAGAATTGGAAGTCAGAATATATTAAAATGGTATAAAAAAAGGTGAAGCAGAGTGAATGAAAAAGTTATATAATGGCAACATTTTACTCCACTGCAGCCTGTCCTGGTCACAATATATTGCACAAGAAAAAATTATGTTAAGGAGAAACCAATGGTGCCATAGGCCACACCCAAGATCTTGACAGCATGCATGCATTCTGTGGACTGCCAGTCAGACTGCTCTGCTCTAAACTCTATCAAAAAAGTTACACAAAAAAGTTTAAAAAGTTCTGCTTCCATGTCCATTTCTCATATTGTTGTTGAAATAACAGATGAGGCCTGAGTTACCATACCATATTTTCGGATTAGTTCTATCATGGTGGGAGATGCCGCTATACCATCTCCACTGAGTGTTGTTATTCATATTATTGTTTTCATATTTTTTATTTATGTCAGACATGCACTGAGTTCTCCATAGCTTTGCTGGCCCTGTAGCCACACAATCTCATTTCCCTGAGTTATACTGTGTCTCGGTCTATCTCACCTCCCCTGTGTACAGGTTATATGAAACACTAAAAGCATCATCTGCAAATGGATAGAGAAACATCACCTGCTGGATCACTGCTTAATGCACAGCAATGCTCCTGTCAAGTTACATTTGGCCAACACAAATAAGATGAGATGTGTCTTCTCTGGGGAAGAATAGAATTCCTGTATCATCTCAAAGAAGACGATACTATATTTATATACTATAATATATTTATCTATCTATATGTATGTTAAGTAATTGCAGAAGCACTTAGGGAGTAATTATGGGTTATGTGTATGGAAGACATTGTGGAAGGAATTCTAGGAAATTGTTCTATTAATATAGTAAAGGACAACAGGGAGAGACTATTGGAATAGTAATTGCAATGGGATGTTATAAGAGCTGATATGAGATGGAGGGGGTAATTCATTGAGAAATGCTTCAGACAACGAAAAGAAGCCTGAAGATATAATACATTTGCTCCAGATTTAATTCTTAAGATATCCATTTCTTCTCTTCAATTCTGCTAGGGAACACAATCTAGTTTAAAATTATAGTTAAAACTCCCTTTGTATAATGAACAGCTAGCTTACACTTTTCATAAACTTTTCATAACCATGCTAGCTTTTATAATACAGATGGAGTACTATGATTGTTCTATCGCTTGTGCTTAATTATCCAAACTTTGTAACTACTACAGCTCACTGTAGTTGTTGTGGTAATAAGAGTGCCATCCTTGTGTAATTTGCTAATTTGTTTTTGGTCTACTGAGATGAAAAGGGCTACGTGCTTATTGGCAGACAGCGTGAATTGAGTGCTCTAAGCAAATTAGTGCAGTCCTGTATTGACCTTGCTTAGGTTGGAAGGAGTCGGTTCGGGAGACCCAAATAAGTTGTCAAACTGTTCTAAAATGGTCAGATTATATTGGGGCAGAACTGGCACCATACCCACTACAGCAGACGGTAGTTATAATGGTGGTTGTGGTGTTCCTTTAATAAAAAGCCTCATAAATCAAGTAGTTTTAATAAAGGTGCATCTATCTGTAGGGGACATTTTCCTAAATATACATGGTGAATGGTTATATGTTGGTTAATATGTAGTTAGTAGCCAATACATTATCATACCTGTAATGACTTGGGTGATAATTTGTTTTAAGTGTTTAAAATTAAACGCTTGGGGCGAAGTCTGACTTCCAAGCAGAGCAGACATGTTTCACTTGAGCTCCTGCTCATAGAATTGATTCTGGGGTGCTAAACCTGATTACAAGCAGCCACACTTTCTACGGGGCTTCACTACAGTGCAGGGATCTCTGGTAAACATACCATGACTTACTGGGATCCTGTTATCCTCCGAAGACCAGACAAACGCTGCTGCAGCCTACTGGGGACGGAGCTGGGAGAGGGGGTTGATCTCCTCACTTCCAAAAGCTTGGTATTGCTGCACTCCTACCCCTGGACCTGTGGGGTTTATCCCGGTCCCAAGTGGACATCACAGGCTGCCCAATCTGCACTGATTTATGAATTGGGATGTTCATTGGCCACCTATGCAGAGTCTCCAAGATTGCAACAAACTCCTTGCCGGATGGGAGAGGCCTACCTCCTGGTCGAAAGCCTCACTGTGACACACTCAAATCTGCTTTGCAATGCCTGGATGCCATTTTTGAATGCTTCTTGCGTAAAATAGAGGAGCGTTCACAAACACCAGTGCCTGAGTGACAGGAGACAAGAAGGGAGGGCATCCTGTTGGAGCGGAGCGGACCTCCTCCAGGCGAAAGTCACACGCGAGCATGTACCTACCCTAATGCACGCCTGCCTGGGCTGAGAACCCCTCGAGGCATGGCCTCTACAGTCACCCTCAGAAGCGGTAGATCACCTCCCTGGAACGGCATGCAACACCAAGACCCTTTGCTTACTCCGGACGGGGGAAGGACTTGGCCCTATGAGGTTCCCTAGTCAGTGGTAAAAAGATGCAGGCACTCACACATGCCTGGGGCTGGAGGAGCATGCCGCCCTGCTACGCTGCATGTATTATACACCTGAACTCTCCCATGTACAACACGCCCATGCCTCTGGCGGGGATCGACTGAGGTGCCCAGCAAACAAACATGCATCCAAATATGAAGACAGTGAAGGCTGAGTCATAGGCCATATTGGATGAGAAAAAACTCTATACAAGCATACGCTTTTGTTTGATTTACTGCTATACTTTTGTCTTGTGCTGACCTGCTCCCAATCACAAGCATCCAATAGTGCACTTGAGAGACCCAGCATCCAGAGGTCTTACCCATTCAGTATATTGCTCCACTCTGAAAGCAAGTGCATTGCTTGTAGATACATAGCATGATGTGCAGCAGTTTGATCAGTCAGTATCATCTCTAACACCAACACTCACCATGCTGTCTGTCATTAACTATATTGATTTAGAGCATGTACCTATCTCACACCTTATCATTGTAATTCACTATACCGCCAGTACATATACTCCAACATATCTACTACTTCTGTATTTCTGTTCACTGGCGCATAGACCTAAGCTTGTTTTCTATACTAAAAAATGTGCAGTTTCCCTCATGATACCATAGGCTTTGCTGAAAATGCTTGTACATGAAGTTGTGGCATTGTAGGCATGTATGTCAGTCTTTTGCACAGCAAAAATTAAAAATTAAAAAAAATAAAATTAAACCCTTGAACTACAATATTTTTGAAAATTACAAAATATATAATTTATGCATTTAATATATTATAATATTTTTCTCAAACATGTTTTATTTTACAGGATAATTGCATTATACCATACTTAAGGCAAGGCAAAAGGGTCATCTGTTCAAGGTTTACACATTTACAGGGACCCAGATAAGCTGCCCATTTTACATATCTATCTCAGCTTTTATTTCTCTCTCTCTTTCTCTCTCCACATAACAAAGTAACTGGTAGTGAGTGAGTGATGTCATTGGGATGACCTTCCATAATACTACTGTGCTAATGTCACTTGAAATGTATCCATTAGCTTGTAGCTGGGCCACACTTATTATAATAGAATGAGCTGCTGTATCACCAGAATACATAGTGGGGAAAAGGGGGGCTACGATGAAACATTGGTGTGCTGAAAATGACGGATTGCTGTAATGAAGGTTCAGAGGGATAGGATGGACAGGGAACTAGGAGCAAGGTATGTGATACTGGGAGCAATGGTGTGCAAGGAGATGATCTATGAAGAATGTGTGAGATAATGGGATGGTAATGGGAAAACAATATAGTAATGCTTAGAAGGAGGCTGTGCAAGGCTTAATGAGATGCAGGTATAATAATTGGGTACTGGGGTAATTTTACTGAGTTTGGTGATGAGACCGCACTCAGAAAAACTGCAAAAAAAGTAATTTTAATCTTTCAGTATTGCATAGAAAGGGCAACAAATATGTATCAACTGTAGAAATATACTAGACAAAAGATATTAATGTCAACTACATCCTAAAGTCACAGATATATAGTGTCAGTTTGCATGCATATATAGATTAGCTGTAACAACAGGTAACCACAGCAATATTAGCCAAGAATACTTTAAATATTGGTGGATCCACCTAATCTCACTACATACAATTATAATGTAGCTGCAATTCCCATAATACAGGATCAATATCTTGTAAGGTATACCTCTAGAACAATGTTTATGTAAAAATAGAAAAATATGGGGAACCGTGGCTTTAAGGACTGCCCCACCCTCTTGCCATTAAGAGGCAAATATATAGCGTTTATAAGAAAAACTGCTTGCTCTTTATATACAAAGAAAAACACACAAGCATAGACATACAGATAAGACAGACATTATTTGTACTACAAACAGACAGACAAGAAGGACTTTAAAGCAGGTTAAATACAAATTAATTGAAATTACCTGGATTATCGTACACACTTTCCCCTTCCTCATTTGCAACCCTCCCAACACAGAATACATACAGTTTAAAATGGTGTTCATGTTGAATCGAAAAAACTCCAGACCTCGATAAGAGTGTACTTCTGGGAGAAATAGAATGTTTAAGCGATTAAGGTGAAACGAAGTTATATTTATAACATCATAGCATGACATCGCTTATTATGATTCCCCTGCCATGGATCACAGTCTCTGAGACGGATGTGAGAAATATAAAAAGGGGATATGATAACAAGGAAAAGCCCATTTCCACAGTCTATTTACATTTTATATCAGAAGTAAACTTTGTAATCTCCCTCTCTTTCTCACTTTTGTCCTCCTTAGAGATTCCATTTGTTTTTTTTTTAGTATATCCACATATACCGATTTGTTTCTCTCAAACCTTCATCCTGTGCTTGTATCTTCCCTCTCCCCACTCCCCACATACATTCATTTTAAATTATCTCTCATTAAAATTTTCTTATTACTGTTTCCTAAAATAGTATATTCAATAAATAGAAAATGTGTAGCCAGTTAGCAACAAACTGCAAACCTAATGCATGAGACAGAATTCAGTGTAACTTAGCCATTTTCTAATCTACTTATTTTGGTTTAAAATGCATTTTAAGTGAATAAATCACATTCACTGTTATTCTTTCATGGTCTCTCTCATTTTTTTTTTTTTTTTTTATCATGAGCTTCTATTGCCATCCTTTCTATCTTACTGTCAAATATTTTGTATTAATTCATTCATTAATTAATGTAATAAAATGTAAAAGGGCAAAGAACTCTCCAGCTATTTTTTGAACAAGAGCTCTCATAATGCTTTGCAGCCTACAGCAAAGTTAGTTTATGACTGCTATGGAGAGGTACATACAGAGTTTCTTTGACCTGGATTTGTTTTAATTTCCCCAATTATTCTGAGTATACTTAAAAAAAAGGAAGCACAAACCCATGTCAGTGCAATTTTGGCCACTACAATAATTTTTTTTTTTACCAGGCAAAGGATATTAACCTTTACCCAAGCAAGCTTTATATAAGATACAAGGATATAAGATATAAAGATGGGTAATGGTCAGATGATTTCTGGTGACCTAGATCCCTTGCACCACTGAACATATTGCGGGTCTCTAATACAGAAAGGGCAGAAAGAGGGCTATAAGTGATGGAAATCGCAGAATGCATGGTGGACCATGGCCTCCACTGAAGAGTGAAGAGCAAGCAACTAGAGGCAACTAATCTAATCTAAATTAGATGCTAAAGTGTCCTTTGTGGATCACTTGTCTAGCCACGTTAATAAATGTTAATAATGTTGGTGGGATCACAACCAGGGGAGTGTAGGAAGTTCCCCCCAATGGAAAGCCAAAGAAACCCACTGCATTTCATCCTGCACATGTGAGTGCTCCATTTATTATGCTATAGTGCTCCATTAATTATACTATAGTATATTTAATTTATAGGTGAATGGGGACGTTGCCTTGGGTAAATTATAGAAAAGAAGGAATAGAAATCACACACAAAGCAGATGCACACCTATATTGCACACACTAAGCACCGATAAGTACCGATAAATTCAGGTTGGCCTGTCCCACACACAGCCAGAGCAAGTATTCATTATTTATTCACCTATATTGCACACACTAAGCACTGGCACACTAGCACTGCAAAAAAAAATCCCAAAACATTTTTGATCTTGTGGAATATTTATGGTTCAAGGTCTAAGGTACCGATAAATTCAGGCTGGCCTGTCCCACACACAGCCAGAGCAAGTATTAATTATTTTTTATTTATACCATATATTTGCGTCCCTTAAGGTTTATGTCAAGGAAAACAGCTGAGTACATAATCTATTATAATTTTTAAAAATGGTTTCCATTAGATTGATGCTTACAAATAATTGCTTAGAGGCATCAACAATCCTGGGACAAAGACATTTTGTACTTGGTTCCTAAACTTCAAAAGTTCTGTGGCCATTATATGCCTATAAGTGCCCTCTGATTCCCTTGGCATCTCATCCCTTATTTTACATTTACACAGGTGTTAACCGAGACAGGGAGACTGCAACCACCTCTCATTACTCCACATCTGCTCCGAGCATTCTTCTGCCAGGTCGTGTGACCCTCTATTACTCCCTGGATGATGCAGAGCGAGTTTTTCCTGTAGCCCTGAGCCAGGAAACTACAGGAAGATAATTAATCCTGACGAGGAAAATCTGGTTATCAGACTTATTACAGATGAACAGTGCCATGGTTTCCAGCAGTCGGATGCTCTGCTTGTGTGTATCCAGCAGTGTTCTTTCTCGGATAACTTCACTTCAGTGGAGTCATCTCTAATTGTTAAGTCATTAAAGCGAGTTTGATTGGTGTACATACTTTTCCGGTGCACACGTTTGTCAGATAAAAAGAATAGCTTGCGCTATCTGGTGAAAATTACAGAATTAGTGCTGAAATCTAGCAAGCAGTGCTCTATTGCAGCAACAGTTCTGGTTAAAAACATTCTACAGAATATGAGGCAAATCCCATACTGCACTGATGTCACCCATGTAGTTATTTAACATAATGAATGTAGCGGATGGCCATGAGCTGCCCTGGGACTTACATTATGTTTAAACTGTATTCGTCTATTTACTAAATGTCTATGCAGTAAGGTAATGTATTCGTGTAAAATAGCTAAGTTCTATGTGGAAAATGTATTGGATTCGTCTGAATGTAAGGTAGTTTCATTCCCTTAGTTTGTTCGAATGAAACTACCGAACAGTCAGACCTCCCTGTGTGAAGTGTGCCTTCAATTACCTGTTGCAACATTGTTGCGAACGGGTAATTGACAAGCTGTGTAGCAATCCTTTGTTCCCAGGGGTGGCCGCCATTCAAGAGCCGAACACGTGGCGGCGGCCATCTTAACCTACCGAACAGCGGTGTTTTGCCGTCGAGTGTCTGGAACTAAAAACGGACACTCGATTAGGCGAACACCGCTGAGACCTCCATCAGCCCGGTCCGTTCGGTTCCAAACTACCCAACGGCCCCTCGTTCGGTAGGCATAATCAACCGAACTAGGGGATACAGGCAAACCCTCCCAAGCCTCTATAGCTGGAGGCTTTCAGGTACTGCATTCGCCTTTTCCAGGACCGACCGCAGGGCCCCATCGCATGGAGCCCAATTCGGCTAGTTCATCCAGCACGATCGGTCATTTTATTCCCTCCAGGAAATTCCTGAACCCCTGGTCCGATCTGGGTGATTTTTGGATATGTTGTTCACCCAGATCAGGGCTACCAGGGGATGTATAATTTAAATGGGTACCCCTAGGTTTAGGGGTACATCCAGAAACAGGGGGAATTGCTGTACTGGATAAGGGGATTATGATGCCGGCTGAGGGAGGAGATGTGTGGGAGGTTACCGGGACAGGATTGGCTACTGTATTAATGAATGGAATCTTGCATGGGAGCATGCTATATAAGGCACTGTGGAATAAAGGTTGTCAGTTCTGCTCCTGAAACTGTGTGTCGTCCAGTTATTGGGATTGCTGTTGGGATACTGCTGTGTTATTTTGCCTGCTGGAAACCTTGCCTGTGGATTTACAATTTACTTGTTCTTGAGCCTCACTTGGATTATAAGTGGAGATAGCCTGGGGAATATTGTATCTCCGCTACAATGAATAGGTTATAATTTACAATCAGCCCAAAGAAGCCTTTTTGCCCTCATCTTTGGCTGAACCAGGACATACATAGCCCAGTGTGCCCAAGATTAGTGGACGTTCCTGTAATTCCCACTAATCTCAGGCAGTAGTGGGATATATATATCCCAGTGCAGTAGTTACTGTAAAAATCTCCATTAACCACTGCAATACCAATACACTACAATTCACTATCATTAAACATTAATCCTTATACTACTTTGAAACTAACCATTAACTCCTACACTACCCTAACAACACTAACCTAAACCTAAAAATATCTTACAGTTGTAATCAAAATTATGCAATTAGTAATTGCAGTACACTGATTGGGCCATTTTAGCACCAATTTTTGTTTGTCATAATTTTCTCAAATAATTTTTATTGACGATATTTGGAGGAGCCAAACTGGGCAATTAATAAGTGTCCTGGCGATCCTCCTGCTGCTACATGGTAAAATAGGGAGGCCAAAATGACAAATGTCAATGTATGTTCGTGTAGCAATATGCAAGTTTAGCAGTGTGATTGTGTGTTTAGCATTGTGTCTGTTTCAGTGGCAATGCTCGGACAAGTTAATTATGCCTAAGGAGGTTCATTAATCCCTTAAGGACACATGACATGTGTGACATGTCATGATTCCCTTTTATTCCAGAAGTTTGGTCCTTAAGGGGTTAAATGATGGGAGGTTAAAAAAGTCCAAAGTACTACACCCCCCTCTCCTGTATTGGGCAGTAATGAACTGTTGGTTTCTATTTACAAACCCCAGTGAACAGACCCCAACAAGCATAACACAATTCTATCATTTGACATGCTGAGCTTTGATCAAGGCACTGGGAACCTGGGGTCTGCCCTCAGTAGTCTGGCCTTTACCGATAGGCAGATTGGCATCTATTCACACCAGGCTGATCTGATAATAAAGGACATTCCTTAGGGTTGCCACATTTGTAAAAAAAATACCGGCCATACTAATTTGCATGATTAAATATATATGCTTAGTATCGCAGATCTGCGGTGTTATGTAGCATCTCAGGGAGTTACATAAAAGAAAAAAACATTTGGAAGGGGAAATTCACTAACTCACTAATAAACTACTTAAAATGTGTGTACTATGTATGACTGTGTGTGTGAAGCATTGTGTATGTGTACCAGTGTGTGTATACCATCTGAACTGGTCTGTGTTTAGTAGTGTGTGTATAGCAGGGAGTCATTGTCTAAATGTGTGTATTACAGAGTCTGCATACTGTTGTCTGTGTATGTGTCACTGTGGGTATACTTTGTCCAAGTGTGGGTATAACAGTGTGCATATATTGTGACTGTGTTGAGGGGAGGGCTGGCAGCCTTAGGCCTGGGGGCAAAACCAGTCAAGAGGCCCATTGCACCACCAAATCAGTGCAATGGTGCCCACCTTTTCCTGGATTTATAACGGATATTGATGTTATGCTAATCAGTAGCTCTTTGCCATACCCGCTCCTTCATGGCTCTGACTTTCAATGTTGTCAGAGCGCAGGCTGAGAATCTCTGAGCCTGTGCTCTGACTCACTAACTGAGCGTCGGAACCACGAGGGAGATGCTATAATCTGACTGCACCTACTGCTGGTGCGCACCAGTGGACCACCAGCGAATCGTTTAAATTGAATAGGCTGGTGTCCCCAACTTGTGAGCTGTGTTGTCCGCCGGGCGCCTCTGTTGTGATGGCACCCTGCGTGACCGCACAGCGTGCACACCCCAATGGCTGGCCCTGCTGACACACACTGATGTTACTACTTAGAAATCCCTCAATATTAATACAGACAGCAGAGTAAACACCAATAAACTGTGGAAACAGATCTGATCCCATCCAAATTTATAAAGATTTGCTTACTGGATTTGTTGTAAGATTAAATCATGCCTCCTCCCCTCTCTCTCCCATGCGCTGCTCTGTAAGCTGGGAGGAAGTGAAGAGTAATCACAATCTCTCAGCACAGTGGCACCTGTGGCTGCATGGGGAACAGCTGTATTTGCCGCCCCCCATGTGACATCACAATGCCCCACCTATATGAGCTGCCATACGAACTAACGCCAGTGCTGCCCACAGTGTGTGTTTACATTAAAAAGCCTGCAGGGACCGCCTATAGATACCAGAACCACTTCATTAAGCTCCAGTCATTCTGGGGACTATAGTGTCCCTTTAATGTAATGAAAATTATAGATTAGTGTCACTAATAATATACTAGATTGCCTACTTACAACCAAATGAGGATGATGATGGGCTGCAGTTTGGCTCCACTGGTCTGGTGTAGAACAGGATCTCTGGAGGCTGTTTGCAACTGTGGTCACAAAATTCAATGTTCTGGGAGAATTGGAAGCAGCTCCATTTTTGGAAGGGCCCCTTACACAGCTCAAGGTCTGGGCCCCAGGGCCTGACGGTGAGTATGCCCACAAGGCCCACTCATAAGTCCACTTATATGTTCCACCCACCCATGAGTTCGCTCACAGGGAGTGGAGTGTGTAGGGGATGTGTTATGTGTTATTGTAGAGCAGGGGTTCTCAACGTTACTCCTCAGGACCCCCTACCAGTCCAGGGTTTAGGGATTACCTGGGTGTGTCTAAGGTGTTTTTTCCCTTTTTCTAAACACCTGAGACACACCCAGGTAATCCCCAAATCCTGGACTGGTAGCGGGTCCTGAGGACTGGGTGAGAACCCCTGTTGTAGAGGATCTAATATGTGTGCTTATGGTATGTAGTGTATAGGGATACCAGTTTGTGCAGGTGATGCAGTGTGTTTGTGTGTAGTGGAAGCAGTGTGTATTTGTGTATAAGGGATGTATTGTGTGTTTCTGGTTGTGTGTAAGGGATGCATTGTGTGAATCTGTGTTTGTATGCATAAGGGATGCAAGGTGTGTGTCTGTAAGTGTGTGTTAGTGATGCATTGTGTTTCTGTGTGTATGTAAGAAAAGCAGTGTGTGTGTGTAAGTGTTTGCATTATGTGTTTCTGTGTATGTGTGCAAAGGATGCATTGTCTTTGTGTGTAAGTGTTGCATTGTTTGTGTGTAATGGATGCATTGTGTGTTTCTCTGTGTGTAAGGGAAGCATGTTGTG
>OW240912.1:125180048-125200405 GCA_933207985.1 Pelobates cultripes
CCTCCTTCATTTACATCCCCATCTTTACTTACTTCTCCCCCCTTCACCCCCTTCACTTACTTCTTCCCCCCCTCCTCACCTCTCCCTTGCCCTCCCCTGTAGCGTGGACGAGCTGCTTGCTGGTCCGCGGTGCCGGCCGGACTGATAGGAAAGTGCACGCTGAGTGTGCACTTCCTGTCAGTCCGGCCAGTTACAGGAAACAGAAACTCCGTGCGGAACTGGAGTTTCTGTTTCCTGTAACCGGCCGGACTGACAGGAAGTGCACACTCAGCGTGCGCCTTCCTATCAGTCCGGCCGGGCACCGCGGACCAGCAAGCAGCTCGTCCACGCTACAGGGGAGGGGAGGAGAGGAGCAGCCGCAGCCGCCTGAGGCTCTTCACAGAGCGCTCAGGCGGCTGCAGCATTTAAAGGGCCGGCCCTGCAGCGGCCGGTCCCAACAGATTTTAGGGCGGCCTGGGGGGCAATTGCCTCCCTGCCCCCCGGCCCAGCCCGCCCCTGTCTGTGTTACTGTGTGAATATAGCCAGGGCTGGTGCAAGGATTTTTTCCGCCCTAGGCATACAAAAATTTGCCCCCCAATCACAATGTCCCACCCGTATGATCTGTCATATGAGCCAACGCCAGTGCTGCACACAGTGTCTTTTCTCTGAGAAGGCAGTGTGTTTTCATAAAAAAGCCTGCAGGGATAGGCTATAGACACCAGAACCACTACATTAAGCTGTAGAAGGTTCTGGTGACTATTGTGTCCCTTTAATGTGAGGTAAATTAGGGATTAGTGCCACTAATAATATACTGGATTGTCTACTTACCACCAAATGAGGGCAAGAGGATGATGATGGGCTCAGGCTGCGGTCTGGCTCCACTGGTCTGGTGTTAAAACAGGCTCTCTGAAGGCAGTGCTCACAAAAACAATGAACAGGAAGCAGCTCCATTATTTGAGGCCCTTTACCCGGCTCAAGGTCTGGGCCCCCAGGGCCTGACCATGAGAATGCCTACAAGGCCTGCCCATAAGCCTGATGACCACAAGGCCCACCCATGAGTTCGCTCACAGGGAGTGGAGTGTACGTGTGCAGGGGATATGTTATGTGTTATTGTAAAGGATGTAATGTGTGTTCTTGTGGAATGTTATGTATAAGGGTACCAGTTTATGTAATCGATGAAGTGGGTGTGTATAGGGGATGCAGTGTGTGTTTGTGTGTAAGGAATGCATTGTGTGTTTCTGAGTGTGTTTGTGTGTAAGGGATGCATTGTGTGCTTCTGTGTATGTGTACAAGGGCTGTATTGTGTGTGTGTGTGTTTGTGAGGTATGCAGTGTGTGTGTTTAAGGGATGCATTGTGTGTGTAATGGATGCATTGTGTATTTCTGTGTGTGTACGGGAAACATGGTGTGTTTTTGTGTGAGTCTAAGATGCATTGTATGTTTCAGTGTGTCTGTGTGTGAGTAGGGAAGTTTTGTGTCTTACACTCCCCTTCTGTCGATCTCTTACAAGCCACTTGTGTGTCTCTTACCCCACCCCCCCTCTTTGTATGTCTCCTACATCCTCCTAACCCCTTTGCGTGTCTTACTCCCACAAGCCCCTTTGTGTCTTACTCTTCCCAGCTACTTGGTGTGTTTCTTCCTCCCCCAGGCCCCTATGTGTGTCTCAAACAAACCCTTAATAAATAAGTATCAGAAAATTAAATATTCTGTGCACGCCAATGTATACATAAAAAGTGACCTTCAATTAAAGGGATACCCTAAGCACCAAAACAACTTTAGCTTATTGAAGCAGTTTTGGTGTATACATCATGATTCTGCTCAATTATCTGCCATTTAGGAAATCTATATGTATAAGTAAATATTGTTTTATCATACTATACACTTTTTTTGTCAGTAGATCACTGTAAACATGTTTGGTCCATTTGGTTGTAGTTTGGACATTTCTGGCTCTTCACAGACATCAGGGCAAACCTATATGCAGTCATCCTGGTCTCTATCTTGTGGGTGTGATTTTCAGTAGCAAACTCACAATGTTGCACTGCAAAGCACTCAGTGCTTTTTCTTTGTATACATTTTTGAACAAGAAGATCAAGCAAGATGTTCTCTATATACTGTAACATTTCTAGGGACAGCCTAGGTCAACAGAGGGAAGAACTGAAACTAAGGACCCAGTGGGCTAGCTTTACCCCAATCAAACTGTGGTAAAAGTGTCAAGTCAACAGGATGTAGAGTGACAAATAATTAAATCGCCCCACTATTTACAGCTGGGATTTCTACTCTGTCTTCTGTGGCAAGCTGGAAAAGCTCTAGTAATGTTCTGGCTCTGGCATTCTTCATGTTGCAAGATGTGCGTTAGGTTGGCCTTGTTTAAGTGGGCTTTATGAGTCACTTTAATATGTATAAGGAAACATTAACTGGTGTTTGAACTGTATTGGATTCATGATTTCCAGCGTTAACAGTTATCAAATTGATAAAATTAAAACAGTCTCCAAATATTAAAATTGTCTTCTTTTGGTATTTGAGTTATAGAGTTTATTTACATATTCTTGAAGTCTTCAAAGTTTCTCCAAGATTTCTGTTTCCATCCAGATATTGTACACTATACCTGCCTTTAACCCTATAAACTCTAATCTTCCATGTTAAACCACGGTAGATGCTGATGTAAAAAACCCTCTTTCCCCTGCTTGCTGCCTGCGGATGAGAGAAAATTGAGCTAAACAAATTGTAAAAGCAACTTGTAAAAGGGAAAAACAAAGCCTCTTGTTTTAGTGTTACAATGCAGTGCCATACATCACCACACTGCTAAACTGATCCTGTCCTTGGATCGGCCAAATATTAGCATAGAAAAGTTTATTATGGGAATAAATCAAAGCATTTAGAGATGGCTTGTGCATTCTGCCTGGAGTAGATTGCAGTCATTACTCTCGCAGTGTGCTCATGGCCTAGAAGGCACAGATGAGATTTGATTATGCAGGAGTCGAAAAAAGGACCCAGAGGCTGTACGCAGAGAACAGTGAGAGAGATGATCCTGCAAACGCCAGGGAGGCAGAAACCCCAATCTTTCCCGAGGGGGTACAAAGAGGGGGGTAAATTGAAAGAACCATTCTCAAAGGCAAATGGGCAGCTGAGAATATTATAAGGCTGACACTGTCCTATTTTGAAATGTGCAGAGAGAGGGTACGGACTGAAAAGTGTATCGCTTTTTATAGCAAAATATATCTTACTAATGCCCTCTTCTGTAGGCACAGAGCTGTATTTCTTGATGAGTGTGAAAAAGCAGTCATACTGTACATGATTGCAAATCTAAAATATTTGCATATATATTGGTGACAATGCACAGGCACAAAGCTGTGCTTTAATATCTAATTTATTCCACTGTGCTGCCACCTACGCACCATTTAGCATGTTTTCAAATTGATATAGATTTATGTGTTTATATGTAATTGAACATGAATACAGTAAAAACACATAAGGAGTTTTTAGAGAGAAAAAAAAATTGCTTCAAGATTAACTGAATGACCATGTATGTATGTAGCTGGGAATGTGGTGCAACTAAGAGTAAGGAGACTACCCCAATTCTCCCCCCTAATAATGACAAACAATGAATATTGGATGAAACAGGCCACAGCATTTATTAAACTTACAACTGTAGGACTCATCCGAACTTTATTCTTTTTCTTTAATTCAAATATAAATAAACACATAAATATATATACATACCATAATTAACATATAAATTACATTTATTGCCCTACAGCCTCCAACTTAAATAACTGTCCTTGCCAACGAACTTAACCAGGTGCCTCTGCACCAAAACTTTACCCATTGGTGTCTCGCCTCCCCCCTCATCCAAACCAAAAATTCCCATCATCTTAAATGCTCTAACACCAGCCGGCTTTTTGCTCGGTGGGCATGTCCTATTCGGTAACTTAAAAGTTTACCTTACAGAGCAGGGGAGGTTGAGACCCACCATGTCCATCTCCTGACATTCCATCTGCTCCCCAACCCTGTTGGCAAGGACACGCTCCCCGCCACAAACCCCGCTGTATTAAACCTAAAATCAGCAGGGAGCCCCACCAAAACCAACCAGTCCTGTTCCACTACTTCCTGCATGGCAAAACAAAAAAAGGTCTAGCCCGACCTCCATCACCCAGAAACACAGTAGCTGCCACACCCTGTGGCAAACCAAAATCCCCTTACCCTCCAATTTTGATTCATACGGCAGCGTACCATGCACTGATTATGGGCCCACTGCCAAAAGATCCGGGAAATGACCTCCGACCGATCGAGGTAATTTATTTATTTAATTTTTTTTTTTATAACATACGACAAGTACTGTATAACACATCCAGAACTTATTATAATAATCTCTATAATTATAATCTCTCTTCTTTTCCAAAACCAAAACATTAAACATAAATAACCATAACTTCACACAGGGTCTTACTGTGAACCCAACACCACGCATCACGAAACAACTAAAACACGCACCTATACCCTATTAGGGGCAGACACCACCTTGGTATCATCCCAAGCTCAATGCCCCCCAGGTGGATAACCTGAACATTAGGGACAGGTGTGACAGCTGAACCTACCTCTGGCACCAAACCAACCAACCATCCTCCGCTAGAGAAGGCCCACAACCCAATAGCTCACCTCCCGGACGGACACCCGCATGCCACTTGGGAGTATAACCAGGAAAAGACATCCAGATATTTTCTGTTTTCCAAGTGCACCCTGGGAATTGTTACTTGTACCCAAGGAACTGGTACTTGTTTATCTACCTCAAAGGAATGAATGGATGAGCCACCGCTGGGAATTGAACCCACAACCCCCCAAGGATTGAACAAATTCCACGAAACCAACATAACTTCATCGAGACATCTCACCATACCCCCTCCCTGTTCTTTGCTCAACGTGCGCTGACATACCCATCCTAAAAGCCTGCAAGGCAGCGCTAAACTGAAAGGAATGCCACAAGATTCCTTGCTGACAATCCCCAGAACCATCAGACTTGAGTGAAAGACCCAAAGAATTGGGAATGGGAAAGAAAAGATTCCATCTGCATAACCCAAAAGAGAAACCGTGCATACTGGGCGCTGTGCACAGTTCTCCACAAAGGAAAAGTGCAACAGCCGAACCGCCATACCCTTCCTGAAAAAACATCCGACCTGGATTGTCAAATACTTATAGTGATATGATCCGCAGGGCACCGAATGGCGGCAAACAATACCCCACCACCACATGGCCTACTAGGAATAACCAATAAAAGCAAAATGCATGTCCCCCAGGAGCATAGCATCCAGGTGGCCTTGGAAACTGATCCACGTACCCATTCCGTCACTCTGCCATACTGAGTGACCAGATGTCCGCGGGCAAGGCGTCCCCTCCAGATCTGCCTGCGGGGCAATTGCCCCTTAAGCAAGCAAACCACTGGAGGGAAGGAGGCTGTCAACCGAGTAATGGCCTGAACAACCCCCAAATTGTCACAGTGAAACACTACCCTTAGATCCTGAAAACGTGACCGCCAGACCTCCCCCACCACCAAAATGGGGAAAAGCTCCAAAAAAGCCCAGATTCTTTGTGAACCCAGAGACATGCCAACTGTCCGGCCACACGGGAGCACACCCACTAGAGCCCAGAATGATCCCAAACCCCACCGCGCCAACCGCGTCTGTAAATAGGTGGAGGTCGGCTTTATAAACCTCTGGCCCTTGCCAGCAGGACTGGTCATGATATACAGCCAAGAAGGGGTCCCAAACCGCCAAAACCTCCCGCAGGGGCAGAGAGCCGAATGAAATGGCAAGGCCCGGAGACCCCGGCCGTCGCTGTAGCCAGACACCAGTTAAAGACCGGTTAATCCGACAAGCAAAATTCAGCTCACCCAGGAGCGACTGCAGGCAGCGCAGCTGAAACTCGTGCCGCCCCATGGCCAAGGCCCCCTCGCGCTGCCAGCCCGCGCTGACCGGGCCCACTGTCTCTCCAGGTGCCAAGAGGACCCCAAACTTATGGAACACCTCACCCAGAACCCATCGCAGTAGCGCGCAGGCTGGCAAATCGGCAGGACCCACACAAAGGAAATCATTGAGGTAGTGTAGCAAGGAGTCTATCCCAGCCTCCTTCCTCACCGCCCAGTCCAAGAACGTGCTGAAGCATGCAAAGTAACAACAGGATATGGAACTACCCATAGGTAGGCACATATCCACATAATATATGCCTTCAAAAACACAGCCCAGAAGATGGTGACATTCCGGGTGCACAGGAAGTAGACGGAAGGCCCAATCCACATCAGCCTTGGCAAACAAGGCCCCAGGGCCCATGGTCCTGACCACGTCAACCGCCAAAGGATGCATAAGATACTCGGCAGAGTTCCCAAGAGATGTCGTCATTCATGAAACACCCCTCCCGGGGGTACGATAAATGGTGAATCAGAATGTATTTATCCAAAACCCATTCTCAACCCATCCAGTAGGATGCCAGCCACGCGCGACGATTCCTATAATTGGCGAGCCAAGGGCGTAATGTGCTAATGACCACCGGCGCCATCGCCCTCTTACCCTAAATCCCCCATCTCGCCAGCTTTACCCCGCTTGAAGCAGTGTGAGGCGGGATGGGCTCCCCCACAAGTGGAACATTCGCGCTTGAACCTGCAAGATGCCCCCCATGTGCATTGACTGTCGTTGAAGTTCAACAACAGCCCGGCCTCTGATGCGCGTCCGGTGAGGAGGAGGACCCCCCCACCGCCCTCCCCTGAGAAAGGACGAGAACCCACCCTCTTGGGGGCGGGCAGGTCATAATGGAGAAAGAGGCCAATGTCAATCTGGTCCCACAAAATTGAGGGGTGCACCGCCAACCGTTGACGGAACTGCTCATCATATTTCCACCACCTCAGACTGCCATAGGTACGACAAGTGTTCCAAATGGTATCCTGGTAGCAGAACAGCACTTCTGCTGAGCCCTTTCCCCAATTATACTGGCCAGGATTGCAAACGGCAAATCCAATTCCCACAAGTCTTAGGGATCTTCCAGTACCGGCATTTCTCCTTGTCTTTTTCGGATTCCTATCCATCCTTTGCCATTAAAGAAGGAGCCTCCTCCATAGAAAGGAGGGAAAAGTCTCAACAAAGTCTCCCCTCCAAATTTTTTCATGAACCTCCTGTTGTAGGTGCAAGCCCAAGGGCCCTGACCAACACATAGGCAGACCCACGCAAAACGTCAGCAACACCCGGGGGGTCACCTAATGCTAGGGACACCCCAACAACAGCAGGTGCTGCGGCACCCGACGCCATAGCGGGGGTGCCAACATGCCAATTCACTCCGGAGAGGGTAACCCTATGACCCCAGAAACCATCTAAAACCCCTGTGGCTGCAGCACTGAGAACCACACTAACCGGAGCTGACCATCTAATAGGGGGACCCTACCTGCTTGCGCACCCTGCTCCATTTGTTTCTTTTTTTATTTTTATATTTTGACTGATCAAGAAAACCCCCCAGCAAGGAACCCCCGGACTGAAAAGAAGAAACATTAGTGAGCTCACCAGCCGATGCCCGAGTAACCTTCTGCGGCAAAGGAAATGAAGATGATCCAGGCAGGACAGAGTTAACTTCATTTTCAGCACTGCTCAGCCTTGCAGCAGTACCAGGCGCCATCTGCTGGACGGTCCCAGGAACTGCAGCCACTGCAGCCAGATCCTGTGAGAAGAGCCACGGAGAGGAAGTAAGCTCACACCCCGCAGAGGAGGGCAGCCGAGGTGAGTACCCAGGGGGATGAGAGGGGACATAGGGACTAGGAATAGGGACAGAAGAGAGGGGAGGAGGAAGGGGGGAGACAGAGAGAGAGAGCCAGGAGAGGGAGCAGAGGGAGGAAGGGGACACAGCACAGCAGTAACAGGGGGGGAGGAGGGAAACAAAGAGGGAGAGGGGACAAAGGATGGCATCACGGGGGGGGGATGGAGACAGAGAGAGAGAGGAAGGGTACACAGACCAGCAGCAACAGGAGAGGAGGAAGGAGGGAGACAGAGAAAGAGGGGAACACAGCAGTAACAGGGGGGGAGGAGGGAAACAAAGAGGGAGAGGGGACAAGGGATGGCACCACGGGGGGAGTGGGGAATTGTGGACTGAACCCAGGGGAGGAGAGTGGGACTCCCTCTCGGCCGACCCTCATCCCCAGAGGAGCCATCAGAGCCCGTGGAGGAACCCCCTCCACCCCCCAACAGCAGCATGCCCTGCATGGCCCTGAGGGGCCCACTCACCAATACCGGCCCGGCTCTGGATCTGCCAGTGTGCTGACCACGTGGGGGCTGGGAAGGCCTCCCAGACCCCCCAGGATGCTCAGCAGGCCTTCTGGCACCCCTGGACGCTGTCCACAGCTGGGGACCTCGCGGGAGGAGGCAGATGAAGCAGGCCACATGCCAGATCGAGCTGACATGTGGGCCTGGTGATGCCTTGGGCCTGGGCTCCGGCTCCTATAAAGGGCCCGAGGTGAGTGATCAGGGCTCAGACAAACAGGCGGGTGGGAGCGTAGCCGCGTGGGAGGCCTCAGGAGAGGCCTGACCTCGGGGGGTGAACCCACACCGGTGGGCAGGCCAGGCTGGAGGTGAGCATATTGCTCTCTTAAGTGCCTACCGCCATCCAGGGCAGCAGCAGCTCTGAGGGCAGCAGGATTGAAACCACATCCATCCCTCAAGCAGGAAAAGTATGGAGGCCCATTACAAACAGGAGCACAGAGGCAGGGAAGTTGTTTGCTGGCCAGAATCCCAAAAGACACTGAGGTAAGATGATCCCGGCCCCACTACAAACCCATAACCACTCCCCTAAACACATATAGCCAATCACTAGCACCATCCCCACGCTCATACATGTGCCCTTGTCTATTTAGCTGTGCTGACCCCCCAGGGCCTAAACAGGAAGTCTGAAGTACCTAAGTGGCAGTATTTATTTAATCTGTCTGTCTATCTATCTATCTATCTTTCCATCTGTCTGTCCCACCATTCATGTTTAATGCATTTTAATATTGCTACTAAACCCATTATTTTCATATGTTTGCAGCAATTTTCAAATAACAGTACTAAAAACTAAACATTGATTTTGAAAACTGTCTGTGCAATAAAGCAAACATTAATTCCTAACTGTCTGATGTCATTCACTTCACTTATTTCAAAACATTATACTGAATTGAGTGTCATGCACACACTTAAAATATTTTAGTTGCTTCCCAACAAACTGCATCATTCTTAACATAAAAATTAAATATTTTCAAAGTTTACTTACAATTTTTACCTGAAAGCTGAAAAATGTCAAATGGCATTATTAGGATAGCGTGTCCTTGGTGAGAGAATTCAGAGACTTTTTTTACTTAGCAGAATGGTATAACATCATAGAAAAATCAATGTTTATAAATTATAGCTCACATCAGATTACATTACCTACATCCTATGAAAAAATAATTAATTACAAAAGAAACATAATTGTTCTAAAGAATTATAACTGCAAAAATATCTAAAAATAAAATCTAAAAAATACCTCTAAAATGTAATGTAAATAATAATTTGTGTGTTATAATGCATTTCCAAAGCTTCTGTTTAAAAATAATTCCTTTATTTGTAATAGAATGTAAGGTCAATTGACTAGGGCCCCACCAGGGTCACATGGATGCAATTTCCTCCCCAGGCCCACGAAAATTCTAACCATACCGCATGATATATACATACAATAGTTATGTATTAACTGTTCATTGGCATGAAATGCCAAAATTATACTTTTACTACTCTTTGGCATGATATACCAAGTTTGTGCATTTTCTTACACTTGATATATGAAGTGTATATATTAATTGCTAATTGGCATGATATACAACGTTTATGCATTTACTACTCATTGACTTGATATACAAGGTTTATGCATTGTATGCATTAATAGCATTCCATTGCTGGAAAATTCTTCAGAATTCCATTTACTAAATGCTTGTCTGGTTAGGAAGATTTCTCTTATTTATAAGTGATGTTCAGTGGCAGAGCAATTGCCCCTCCGGCTGCTCTCTATCCACTTTTTATATCTAAATGCCCAAGCAGATAGCACTTTAATTCTTTCTATTCAGTTATCTTGTATGTCTATGAACACAACTATTTTGTTTGTGTACTTGTGTCTATCGCTGATGTTAATGGTGGGTTGGTAAAATTGCACTTTGGGCTACTAAATTGTCTTTGCCCCCCAGGTTACAAGTTACTAGCCCTCCCCTGATCCTCCTCAACTTTTGATTCTGTTCAACCAAACTTGTCAGTTATTTGTTGAATGTAATATATACACCCAGTACCCAGTGACCACTCTGTTAAGTTCTTCTTAATATAAATATCTAACCAGCCAATCATGTGGCGGCAACTAAATATATAAAATGCATGGTCAGTTTTCCAAATCAAACTGTTAAAACAAAATCTCAATAACTTTAACTGTGAAATGATAGTAAATTAAATAAGGCATTGTATAACAGTTCTATGCAGAATAGCATTTCTCAATGCACAGGTTACATACTTTGATGTCAGTGACCTAAAGCACCAAAAGGACATAGTGGTTTATAATCCTGTCAGCTACAAAATGATTCTAATACAAAAAAACAAGTCCTGCGCTCAAACTCCCTGGGCGGCAGCAACGACCATAGAACACATCAGTCCAAATACATACAGTAAAAACCAAAGAAAAAGTTACCTGCGTCCTAAATCTAACCATTTACCTTGCTTCCTTGAGCTTCTGGCAAAGATATCTCTAATGAGACAGAAAGGGGTATTTTTTTTATATACATCCCTACATGCTTATTAACCCTTAATAGGGAACAAATGGAATGGGCAGCAGCATTGTAACATAGCTGTGTTTTACAAAAGTGAATACAAATACAAAAAGCAGGGGTAAACCAAAACTGGACAGTAGATCACTGGAAATACATCATCCAACGAATCTCAATTACTGCTGCGTTACAATTCAAGGATCCTACCCATCTTCTAATATCCTACTTTCAGTAGGATAAATTGCAATGTTGAAAACACTCATCATGTCAAGTTGGTTCCATGAATATAACAAGAAGTTCAGTGTATAACATGGGTACAGTCACCAGATCTCAATTCAACAGATCACCTTTGAAATGTGGTGGAACTCGCAACATGAATATCAGTTACTGCTGCATTACAATCCATGGGTCTATCCTGTCTTGTGTCAATGTTTCAAGCTGGTGGAGGTGGTGCAATGGTATTGGGAATATGTTCTATCCCTACCTATCTTCTAATATCCTTCATGTAGTAGGGTAATGTGTCATGTTGCAAGCACTCATCAGGTCAAGCTGATCAGGTCAAGCTGGTTCCATGAATAAAACAATGTGTTCAGTGTATAACATGAGTACCTTTAGAATGTGGTGGAACATAAGACTTGCAACATGAGTAGGCAGCCAACATATCTTCACAGTGGTGTGATGCTATCAAGTGAACATAGACAAGAGTTTCAAAGGTAGAATCTAAATGTAGCTTCCTAGATGTTGAAGAACTACCATACTTGCTTTACATGTCCTTAGGGTGGACCAGGCATCATGTTTTACAATAGGTGTGGATCTATCCTGCTCTAAAGAATGTTTTTAGCACCTTATTGAGTCCATGCCACCAATAATTCAATTTGTTTTGGGGGCAAAGATAGAGGACCCACTTCTGTATTAAAAAGTACGCTAGTAAAGTGGTCACTGAATGTACTTAACACTGTACATTTTTAGCATTATTTTAATAAATTACAGATTAAATTAATTAGAAAGATCTGTAAATAAGTATTTGTACTGACAAAAAAAAAATGAAGAGTGTTTCTGTTATAACAGTAACAATTTCATTTTTACAAGTCATCTTTACACATTCCTTTCCATGGCCCATTTCTTTCTAATTTGTTTATTAATGGCATTTAGTTGTATACTTAGCAGTATCTCAATATGTGTAAATAAGTTTTATATTTTACAAAATTCCAAAGAACATTTTTTTTTGCTTGCAAAAATGTTGTGGACAAAAGCTCACAGATAATATATCAGTAGGAAAATATACCATTCATTAATAAAAGAGAAAGTTGTACAGAATTCTGTCTTTGTCATTACCTGGATACAACACTGTAGAGGAATAATGGTCAATGTCACTCAGATTTGTGCTTTTTCTAATCACTTTTAGAGTGTGTTATTTTTATAGTTTTACATTAGATCTATTATGGATTAAAAAAAAAATAACCCAACATAATTAGCTAAAATATTCCTGTTCCTGTTTTGAATCTACAATGGATACTCACCAGATTCGCCACTGGACGAAGGAAGGTAAATTGTACTTAATTCCCTCCTCCCATCTAAACTGAAAAAGTAGTAGATGAAGCATCACATATACAGCCGTGTGTTTGTTCTTTTTCTGAATGCTTCTTATCATTTTGTTGCCATCCACTTTCTGCCATGAGGAGTGACAAAAAACTAAAATAGTGCCATTGTCAAAGAATATGCTATATTTTATGCTACTGGTGCATGTAAATATAACTATTGCCTTTATTAAACCCTTTATGAAGAGGGGCGGACAAATTCCTTCATATCAAAACAATTTTGACTTATTAAAATTAAGCAAAGGTTATTTTAATATTTTAGTAACACTTTAGTATACCATGTCTACAAGTCTAGTATGTCGTAATAAATATAATACACAAACACACATCCAAAAACTCATTACTTGTATTTGGTGTATTTACACTTTTTGTCTTCGGCATATTTTTTCATAGCATGAGTTCAAGCTTTTAAAGCAATTTAATATTTTTCAATTAACTTATAAAATACTTTTTTTAATTAAAATATAAAAAATATATAAATAATGTATAATAAAATTTATTAATATAATAAAAAAATATCAAAATATTGAAATATTTAATTTGACCAATTTTACCAATTTACTAACTCATGCCATAACAACAAATACATGCTTAGGACGTTATTGTCTTGTGTACTCCAGTCACACATGCTAAAGTGTCTAAATATGTAAAACTCTCAACCCCTTCCACTCCAGGTTCCCTTCCCGACCTTCCCTTGACCCCCCCTCGTTTTTTCTATTTCTATTTGTAAGATAAAAGCTCACAGCACAATGATGACATCTGTACTAGGGTGCCGGGCTAGGCACCATAACCACCGGGTACGTCTGATGTGATAATGTAAAAACAAAATGTGTCATTACTTGGAAAACCCATACTGTAATAATGTTATACTCATGTATGTCTGTGAACTAACAATTCATAATAATAATAAAAAAATTGAAATATAAAAAAAATTATAATTATATAAGATTATCTAAAAATCTTAAATCATTTAAAAAACAAAACCAAAAGCAGTTCAGTTGCCAGTGTTCTGTATTTGCATGGTAGTGTAAGTTTCTTTAAAATATCTCTAAGTAGAATTTTAAATTTTTTGTACACACCATCAATCAAGGGAGATGTTTTTTAGTGTAGAATATATTTTAGAGCATTGTTTATATAAAATATTTTTTTAAGTCCATTTCAAGCTCTTTCAGTTGTTTGAATTACTAAGGCCCCATTTTAAGGATCAAGCACCATGACATTTCAGAGATTTGTTGTGGTCATGGTGCCTGGTGTCTTTATGTGCAGTGTTTTGCTGTGAAACCCTGGACATAAACTGAGATAAACCCCTTGCCTACCGGAGGTTCAACTCCACCATCTGGCCTATAAGTAGAGTTCTGAGCTGGCTAATGTCAATTCTGTGCAATTTTGTTTTGTTGCACAATGTGCCATTTATTGTCTCTCACCCAATAAATGGTGACTGAATTAGCGTACTGCTTCTGCAGCTCTGCAAAAGCCAGAAGCTCTTCATGAGCGAAAGGGGGACTGAAGACGTCAGATTGGGAACCTGGTAAGGGGGCAAACCACTACAGTTATCCCCATTATAGGGGCATCAGACCAAGGTACTCCTTTCAAAATAACTATTACAGCAGGCTTTAGTGGTAATAGTGCTTGGAGTAACCTTTTAGGTTTTGAAAACTCTAAGGCAAGATTGTGATTGCCAATGTAAAGTATAGATCCCATATTAAGCAATCCAATAATGAGCAAACGTGGTGTAGAAAAGTATGTGGTAGTGATCGCATTATCCATGAGCACACTGACAATAAACACTGAATATGTGATTGAATATTTACTGTCACTTAGGCCTTTCCCAGTCTAAAAAATAATTTTTTTTTTTTTTAAAGTAACTAAATTTGTTACCCATGATGGTGAACCTTCTTAACTATGAGTTCTTACTCGAGAATATTCCTGTGAATCATCTAGTTTACTTAATAAAGTGGTAACTGAGTGTGTTTATATACATACACCTACATACATAAACTGCCTTTACACTGTTTTGGAATAATGTAAAGTCCCTGTGTTGGTATTTATATCTAATAGAGCAAATAATCTCTGTCTCTGTATTTTTCTCTTCTGGCACGTCCATGTATAAAACTCAGAGAATTGATTTCATTGCTATAATTCCTGCTAGCTGAGTTCTTCTACACAAGCAATACTGTATCATTGCACTATTCAATAATTCATGCAGTAGTCATAGAGGAACAACTGCAGTCTATTTAAAAGCACTTTTCAATCAAGCTTTTGTCTGATGAAATGTGTGTGCCAATAAACCTACAATCATATCTGCCAAGTACAGTGATGCTGATCTACAGCATTGGAATGGTATAGAAGAGCCCGTCTCTCTCCGTGTAAATGGGGGGGGGGTTCGTCGAAGCAGTTGCCGGATTGTGTTTTAAGGATAATTTTGTTTGCTTTCAATGCAATTCACTCCAAATGGTTAAGCTTGCAACCAGACTGCTCTAAAGCATATTCTACGTACAAATCCAAAAGGAATTTTGGCTATTAGATGAGTAGTAAAGCCCAGTGGGTGAAGCTTCAGCCTTTGAGGTGAATTTTATAGGTACCACAGATATGGTTAAGTCCACATAAAGAACAACTCTGGCCTAAGAAAACTATAAATGGCTATAATTTTTGTTATTTTAGGATGTTAGTCTCTACTCATTTTGATATGTAGGGGTATCCAATTACTAGAACTCCAGATGAAAGCAATTTACATCTTTACATGAACCCTTTACAGAAGCTTTCTATAAGTTTAGTCAGTAAAGAATTATGGGAATTGTAGTTCACTAACAGTCAGGTTATCCCATAAGTTTTCTAAAGGGATTCTATAGTGCTAGGAAAGCAAAGACATTTTCCTGGCACTATAAAACCCTATAGTGCCCCTCTCCGTTGCGCCCCCTCCCGCGGCGCTGAATGGGATAAAACCCCTTCAGTCACTTATCTGAATCCAGTGCCGAGGGACATGTCCTTTGGGGCTGGGTCAGGCTCTGCCCATTCTCCTCCTCCTCAGCCACGCATGCATTAGGATTTCCCCATAGGAAAACATTGATCAGTGCTTTCCTATGGGGATTCTGGTGACGCTGAAAGTCCTCATGCATTTCGTGAGGACGTCCAGCATCATTTAGATAACCAAAAATCGTCTAAGCACCCAGGAGTCCCTCTAGTGGCTGTCTGGTAGACATCCACTAGACAAGGAGTTAACCCTGCAAGGTAATTTTTGCAGTTTCCCAGAAATTGCAATAATTATCACTGTAGGGTTAAGGAACATGGGGCATTGCACCCAGATCACTTCAATGAACTGAAGTGGTCTGGGTGCCTACAGTGTCCCTTTAAGCATCTATCTTCATGATTTTTCCATCATGCTATAATATCTTTATTTATATCTTCTTCATTAAACCATTTTTATTAGTAGAATTATTACTCTGCTTGCTGAATAGCAAGTATCCCTTCAATTTCATTAAACCTGTATCTATTTAAAAGTTATTGATAAAGTAGAGACAGGATTATTTGATCAAGTGACCTGTTTTTTTCTGAAGGATCAGAAAGTCTGTTGAAAGTGAGTTATATGTATACCGTTGGTTAAGCTCTCGCGTAACTGCTGGCTTGTCTTTGATGGACATCAGTCTGCCATTTAAATCACATATGAAAAGTGACAAATGACATTCTCAACCAGGACAAGATGCCCCAAAATAAAGGTAAAACAAATTATATTCAGAAAAAAAGATTAAAATAGTTTAAGATTTCCTTAAAAAGTTCCACCTTAGTCCTGCAAGCGTGACATTCTGCTTTCTCCTCATGATTATTATTATATTTTTTTTTCTCAGTTTAACTGCATTATTTCTGGAAAAGATAAATTCCTAGAAATTTTTGGCAATTACATTTTGTCTCAATTCAATATTGTGAACATGACATTTGTCATGAATATTTTAAGTGGTTTTCTTTAGAGGAGCTGAGGAGCACCTATGTTCTACTGTTTCTGTCTTTGGTTAGAAAATTCTTCCCACTCATAATTATGACACCTCTATCTCTTTCACAATGTGCGATACCAGGATATCTTTATTACTGACAGTTCACATTGTAAGAACTCTACCTTTGTGACAGGTTGTGTTACAATGGCTTGTGTTAAATATGCTAAAGAACCATCTATGCACTTTATAAAATGTGGGTTTTATTTCCTTTTTCGGGTGAGGTTTTATAGGGAGACAGATAAAAAAAACAAAAGTCACCATTTTGTAGATATATATTTTTCATAGTATAGCTTAAAACATCTTGCAAAAAATGGAGTTCTCTTGTCTGAAGCCCTTTCAATCTCTAGCCTTCTAAACCCGCCCAGACTTTCTGTCTCTGTGCAATCACAGTCTTCCCAATGCAGCTCAATGAAAAGTTTGTAAGTCAGGTGCTCCGGGCAATTACTGCCTCTTGGGTTTAGCTTCACTGAGCTAACCAAACCATGAAGTAATAAGACTTGCTTTCTAAAAGTGTTCTATTAAATTCTGCACTTTTTGTAAAAAAAGAGGACACATTCTTCACATATAAAGCTTTTCCACAAATTTCAGTTTGTAGTCTTTCTGTCTCTGTGGCAGGTGAAAGGTGAGAGGTATCTCTGTGATGATACTGATCTGACTGTGTATCATTCATCAGTCTGTCTATGCAAAATTGACAAATTGGAATACTTTTATAGTATGATACATTTGATTAATTTATCATGGTGTTTGGTAAGAAATAAGCTGAGAAATTATAAAAATCAATTCACTTAGGGGGGGCGCGACCTCAATGGTCTAAGTGTAGATGCACTTAGAAAGAGCTCCTTGCTTTTTTGATTTTATCACCTCAAAAATTGTTCCTTAGTACCCTCTTGGTGATACTGACAGCTCCTCACATGCTACCTGACAGGTGCACTTTACAGAGAGTCAGCCAATAGCCATACAGCTTTCTGTCTACTAGCATAATCCACTCGACACAGTGCGGCCTGGTGAATGCATAGGGCAGGAGGGGCGGCTGACCAAATCCTCTGTGGTGTTCCTTCTGGTGCCCTGTTCCACCCTCTTATCCCCACCCTCCAGGTCAGTGCAGTAATACTGGTCTGCCCCTCGAAAGCCCTGCTGCACCACAAAACACTGCGGGCCTTCTTCAACATGGCGGATGTCCTGTGTTCTACTGCTACAGACGTGGAGCATGACGATCTCAACTCTCACTTAGAGAGAATCTTTTTTACGTTCTGGCAGAAGCTCTGCCATCATCAGCAAGATCACGTACAGCAGAGTGAATACTCACCCTGCAGACTGCTAGGAAAATCTCAGAGAAAGAAGCCGGCTCCAATCCTGGTTTTGACTCGCCATCAACAGCAGAAGATGCATTGCCACAAGATGGCGGAAATAGACCCTGGCACACAACAAGGCCTTGTAACACTGAGGTCTCTTCTCAGAATACCTAGCAGACGGGTGAGGACATCTGGTAGCTCACAAGGACGTCTCACCATTCCACTCGGAAGCTGCCCCTGCTGACAACCAAGTTCTCAAGCCTACTAGCTGGCTTCAGAGTGTGGGACTCTAACCTTCCCCAGGAGGGTGTCAGTTGAGCTGTGGGCAGTGGGCTGCCCTTCTAGAGGAAAGCCAAAGCTGCATCACCCCCCACTTGCTTTACCTTGTGGCAGAGAATTTGTTTTGTTTTCTTTTCCTTTGAACATGCTGTATCTCCTGCTCACTATTTATGTTTTATAACATTAAAACAGTGCAGAATTTTGCATGGCATAATGACCACACTTGAATGCAAATTCCTACTCTTGATATTGTGCCTTTGCCAAATTGTAAGCTTATCATTGCACTGCAAGAAATAAAGAATTATAAAAAAAAATGAATGTATCAATTAAGTATAAAAAACATTGCAAATACTGATCCCCATCAGAATGTTTATTTACCTTTTAACATAGATAAAAAGTTAGAGATGGCTTATCTCCCCAGAAGCAAAAATGAATAAAATTAAAAACATATTGTAATTTGGAAAAGTGTGTACTCTTTTTGCTTCTAGCATTTTCTAATGCTCTTGCAAACTATCCATATGCCGATGCACTTACATTGTTTTTAACTTTTGTTTTGGGAACCGGTGGCTTTTTGTGCCGTTAGCACTTTTCCAAATTGGGACAGTTTGCAAGGGCATTAGTGGGGGAGCTGCCTTGAAGCAGCAGGATTAATAGACAGTATGCAGTTGTTAGACAGGCAGCTTAGTATGTAGATCGATTTAATCTGCTTCAGCACTCCTATTTCCCTTTCCTTCTATGGTTTATGTTCTGTTTTGATCGGGGATGTTTCAATATATTGACTGGGGAAGTGTTCAGCTATATACTTGGTTACCATAGGATAGGCAGCACTACCAGATTAACATTCAAATGTGACTATGGTATCCAGCTAGATGGTTTGGAACCTAATGGTCGATATCCATTTTTATATCAGGCTGGATACACTCTCTTTATAAAGACCTATTGGTCTAAGTAAGATCTGTAGCACAAGGGGCCGGCTGTTTAATGCAGCTTTTGTCCTTGCACTATTCAGTTTTTAAACTGTTCCTATGGTCTCTGTCTGTACCTGTATCCCTCATATCACAGCTACTCCCCGACAGTAGAGAATAGACTGGAGGTTTATCCCAAGGGAATCTGCCTGTCTGCTGAGATAGCATAAACTTTTTTTGCCACAATATATATTCTACTATGATTGACTTGATTCTACTAGTACTTTCCTTTATTTTGGTTTATGAATAGGTCTCACGATCCCACGTCTTTGTGAGAGGCTCTTTGTACAAAGATTTTACAATACAAGTCTTAATTGGGGATAGTCTTCTGTCCTTTGGACATTAAAAGCCTGTCCCCCTCTTTTTAAAGGTGTATTACATATTTCCACTTTACTGAGTGTTGGTCCCATCATGTGTTAATATATCTATTTGTTATCGTGTTTATGTATTATTTTCTAATAAAGTTTATTACCTTGAGACAATATATTACTTTGGAGGTAATTTAAGTGAGGTAGGATCCGCCAATTTTCCAGGCAGGTACCTATCCTCATTTGTCCTTTAATAATTTTTAGTTAATAAATATTCATGAAATTGGAACTTTACTAAGGGAGAATTACTAAGCCATTGCAAATTCTATGCCAAAGTAGCTATGCTGGAAGAAATGCTAAATTGAGCAATTGTAGCAGATTATCTATTTCAGTCTAAAATGAGCAACTCCTAAAACCTGATACTTTTTCTGTTGAAATGAGCTTTCATGTAATGTTTGCCATACATTACAAAATAATTTAAGTTTGGGGGCGGGGCCAACCGAGCTGCTGAATGGCCGCGATCTGAAATAGCTCCGACCACGCCAGACACAATCCGACCTAATCGGGCCGCACAGAACAAAGATGGGTCACCCTAAACGAGCCACATCGTCCCAACAAGCCCCCAGCAAAACCCCGTCGGGGAAATCAGGAGCGCTCACCAAATATTTCCGTGACCGGGCAGATAGTAACACCGGCCTGCTAGGCCCCAACATGGCGGCTGACTCCCCGCCTCTATGCATGTCCCCCTCCAGTCCGGCGGACTCGTACAACTCGGGCCCCCCAACAGAAGGAGACCTAAAGGAGATCCTGAGGAACTTACCCTCCAAGAAGGACATTGCAGGTATGCTGACCCGGCTGGAAGCCTCAGTCCAGGCCAAGATGTACTCCTTTAGTTCAGAAATCCGCCAGGTCTCTGACCGGGTGGTCATTCTAGAGGATGATAGGGATGCCATACAAACACAATTAAGCTCCCTACAGGCAACGGTAGAACACCAAAATGCTTACCTATCCACGCTCCATAGGTCTATAGATGATCTGGACAATAGGGGGCGCCGCAACAACTTGCAGATTCGGGGTCTCCCAGAATGTGAGCAGGAAGATATTTATGCAACCCTAAATGAACTCTTCAACCTTATATTGGGAAAACCAGGAGACAGCCATATTCTCCTAGACA
>OW240912.1:125201691-125213939 GCA_933207985.1 Pelobates cultripes
TCTCTTTTTCCCAGCTGACCTTACTAGGTAATTATATTCTTCCTATTTAGTTGTGCCTCACCCCTTCTTGGCCAGTTCATTGTAGGCATCCAGACCACTTCAGCTAATTGAAGTGGTCTGGGTGCATTGCCCCAGGTATGATAAACTGCAATAATTACCTGCTAGGGTTAACTCCTCCTCTAGTGACTGTCTACCAGACTTGACAGAGGGGAACGCTATAGTGCCAGGAAAACAAGTTTGATTTCCTGGCACTATAGTTTCTCTTCACTGTTAATAATATTGGTCTGGTCCTTTTGTCCTATATATCTGAGCCAGCTGCTTCCCTGTGTTCCTGAGCTAGCTGCCTTCCTGGACTTCCTGCACCTTCTCTTGGACTCTACATTGTATTAAATGCCCTTTTGTGAGACCTTGCTGTACTCCACACAAGGAAATAAATACAGGGAAGGAAAGGAAGAAATATTCAACATGTGCAATAAAACGTAAGATATATTATTAAGTTATGTGCATCAGTTGGGTCATGTGACCCTTTAATAGTTCACCGGACTTGACATTGTCACCATGGCCTGCTTGGAGGAAGTTATTTTAGGTCACTTTCTCTCAGGCATGCAAGCTTGGAGGGGGAGGCACTAAGAGAAGAGGGAGAGAGACTAAGCAAGTCTTGTGACTGAAACTCCCATTCAGCCTTAGCCAGCTTCCAATGAGCCCCAGGAAAAACCATCCTCCTGCACCAAAAACGTCACATTGCTTTGAATGTGATCCAAATACAACATCCAAGTTTGACTGAGCAAAACATGTCAGTAGTAGAGGATTTCAATCTTGTACACTCATTATTCAGGTTACATTGTGCTTGAACAGTAGCCTGGGATAAAGTTTGGAAAAGCTGTATGACATCACACAGATCGATGAAATATTGTACCAGTAACCTGTTTATTCATGCACACTTCTATGAAGGATTGTATTTTTACCTGGTTGTAAATTAACTAAAATCCCAAGTTAGTCATCTGAAGAATTAGAGTTTAAGAAATCAATATTTTCCACAGGAGAATTAACAATCTCCTTAGTCAACGAGGAGTAACCTCTCTCATGGGCATGACCAAATGAGTAGAGGTACAGATCATGTGCTTGAGAAAAATTAATTATAAAATTCACTTCATCTAATGTCTAAAGAAGGAAAGTTTCAGTGATATAAAATTCTGGGATTTCCCTTAGCAGTGTCAAATTATTAGTGAAGTAGAATATACTATACCAAATGAAATTAAATGAACAAAATAGTGTTAAAGCCATAAATGAGAAATCTCTAAAGCAGAAAACAGTTTGTGAAAGCTTATTACTCACAAAACCACCAAAATCACTTGTAACTGTTTACTTAACATGATCCAGACAGCATTAGGAGAATAGAGTTTGTGGTCTTATAAAGAGGCACAACTTCAAAAGAGTTGCTGCCCAGCCCAGCAAAAGGACATTGCAAACTGCAATGCAAACTGTATGGAAAGACTAGAAAAAAGGGCATTACAAGGCTTAATAAGATGATAGAATTGTGCCCTCATTATAGTTGGTAGCATGATCACACAAATCATCAATGAGTTTGTCACCTTTAGATGACTGACAGGAATGAAAAAAACTATACAGAAAATAACTTGTACAGCAAATACCCAGTGAAATAACAAAAGATTAAATAAACAGGAAGCTCAATGATAATATTGAAAAATACATAACATTGGAAAAGTTACTTGGGTCCTAATAGAGAACAGACAAAGCTGATTGATAAGTAGGACAAGAATGTAGTTATCACAATGACACACTATGATTGTATATATCATAATCCCAATCAAAGCTAAGCGCAAATAATGCTGGTTTCAATGATCGGAGATCAATATGTTCTTAAATTAGGGGTAGACAACAGTGCAAAAGCAAATAAGGCATGGAAAACATGTGGCTCAGCCCTAGGCTTATATACAAATGTCAAGAAATACCATTACGTATTTAAAAACTACAGGCACATAGTTTTAAGTCAGGGTTAGATATCCTGGGTGTGTTAGTTTATACAATGGTCAACACAGCACCCAAAGTTTAAAGGGACACCTACTGCCCAAATTAAAAAAATAAATAAAAGATGTACTGTTTAGTAGCTATGTACTTTGGGCACATGAGATCAAAGTGGAGATGTATGGCCATAATGCAAAGCACATGTTTGGCGAAAACTAAACAAGCTAAAGCTTGGCCATAATTGGGTCATGCAACAGGACAATGGTTCCAAGCACACCAGCAAATTTAGAACAGAAAGGCTGAAAAAGAAAAGAATCAAGGTGCTGCAATGACCCAGTCAAAGTCCAGACCTCAGCCCAATTAAAATGCCGTGGGAGCTTAAGAAAGCTGTGCATAAACAAATGCCAGCAAACCTTAATGAACTGAAGCAACATTGTAGAGAAGTGTGGACCAAAATTCCTCCACAATGATGTGAGAGACTGATAAAGTCATACAGAAAATAAATACTTTAAAGGACCACTATAGTGCCAGGAAAACATACTCGCACCCTCAGGGTCCCCCGCCCGCCCGGCTCTGGGGAGAGGAAAGGGTTAAAACGTATATTTTTTTTCCAGCGCCGGGCGGGGAGCTCTCCTCCTCCACTCCGCCTCCTCTCCTCCCCTACGGCTGAATACGCACGCGCGGCAGGAGCTGCGCGCGCATTCAGCCGGTCTCATAGGAAAGCATTTACAATGCTTTCCTATGGATGCTTGCGTCTTCTCACTGTGATTTTCACAGTGAGAATCATGCAAGCGTCTCTAGCAGCTGTCAATGAGACAGCCACTAGAGGATTTGGAGGCTGGATTAACCCTATTATAAACATAGCAGTTTCTCTGAAACTGTTATGTTTATAAAAAAAAGGGTTAATCCTAAAGGGACCTGGCACCCAGACCACTTCATTAAGCTGAAGTGGTCTGGTTGCCTAGAGTGGTCCTTTAAGTTATTGCTGCTAAAGGTATTTATGCAAGCAATTGAATCATAAGATGTACTACTTAGTTTTTCACATATGGCTTCTCTATTTTGGCTTTATTTTTGTTAAATTAATAATGACACTTTGTAATATGTCATGTGTTGTTGATCTGAAGTTGTATTTACCTAATTTTAAGACCTGCTTTCTTTTTTCCACGACTCTAGTTTATTTATTTATTGTTATTGTTTTCCTGTCCATGTCCATGGTAGCACTACAATGAATAACTCCTCTGTTGCCTAAAGCCTTAGATCAGAACGTGGCTCTCTCTGTTTCTACTAGGTGGGCTCTTTGGCTTAGATCTTGGTCTGCAGATGCCTCTTTCAAGAACAGACTTCCTGTTGCTCTCTTTCTTTTTATATGAATATGTTTTCAGCTGAAAGAACTAAGCCAAATGTATCAAAAGAGCAAGAAGCATTTTTGCACCAAGAGCATAGGTCTAGGAGATCATTTGACTACTCTTCCTTTATGACAAGTCCTTGGTGTGGTGGTTACAGTAGAGGCAGGATTTACAGGCCTGGAGGGGAATATGTAAGACCCCAGCCCTGGAGAAGCAGACAGTCTTCAATCAGAAGTGGAAAGTTCAGAGATACTTCATCTACCAAAATTCCAGATCCTTATGTTGGAATTATCTCCTAGCCTAGTGGAGAAGAGGCACGCCTGCTTTGTTCCAATAAGCATGGGAGGAATCGGTTTTGATATCATAAGAAGATGACTTTTGGAATTCAAAGGGGCCATTCCACGTCACAGCTTCGAATAACAAAATGGTCAGGAGACAAAGAAAAGGATATGACCTTACACAGGTTTATTTATTCTCTTCAAGGTGTTATTGTGTCAGTGCCATGGGAAGAGAAATTTTATTTCTGATTTTGTTCCCATCTATTCCTTACCAAAAGCTTCAGGAGAAAGGTTACCCATTTAGTTCTTCATATACTCAACAGATATCTAAATAGTCTAATACAAGATAATAATGCAAGAGGGAATCTCCTCAGTCCATCATGAAGTGTTTTTCCAGGTCAATGGTTAATGCTATTAGACTTACAGGATACTTAGTTTCATGTTTCCACTGCTCTCCACTATCAAGTTCTAAGGTTCACTGTAGAGAAAGGACATTTTTAGTTCAGATTCCTGCCATTCAGGTCAAAAACTGCATTAAACATTCTCCATGGGTTTGGTGGTTCTTATGTTAGTACTAGGAAAATAGGACATTGCTATTTATCACTATCTGGAAGACATTATGGAAGTCAGCAAAGCATTTTGACAGGACACTGATGGCAAATATCCTATGAGCTATTGTCTCCACAGACGCAAGTCACTGGAGTTTGGAGAACATATCTGCTGGACAGCTTTGCCAAAGGAAATTGACATTCTCAGTCAAAGGGACACTATAGTCACCAAACCAAGTTTAGTTTATTGAAGCAGTGTTGGTGTATTGATCATTTCCCAGCAGTATCACTGCTCAATTCTCTGCCATTTAGGAGTTAAATCTTTTTACTTATGCATCCTAGTCACATGTCCCTGCATGTGACTTGCACAGCCTTCCTAAACACTTCCTGTAAAGAGTCAGCTAATGTTTACACTTCCTTCATTGCAAATTCTATTTAATTTAAAACTGATTATCCCCTGCACTGTTGATAGCTTGCTAGACCCCACAAAAGCATTCTGTGTATGATTAAAGTTCAACTTAGAAAGCAGGCAATAAGAACTTAAGTAAGTTCCATCTAATTGAAAGTGAAACCATTTTTTTTCATGCATTGTGTGTGAGTCACAGCCAGGGGAGGTGTTACTAGGGCTGCATGGACAGAAACAAAAGGGATTGAACTCCTAAATTGCAGAGATTTGAGCAGTGAGACTGCAGGATCGTGATCTATACACTAAAACTGCTTCCTTAAGCTAAAGTTATTTTGGTGACTATAGTGTCCCTTTAAGATCTGCACTCCAACTTTCTAGCATTGTTAGCTGTTTTCAAACCTCTCAAGCACTTTCAGCATCATCTGATACAAATATGGATGAAAGACCAAAGGACAATGCCACCGTTGTGGCATTTTTCAAACATCAAGGGAGAACTTGAAGTCATAGAATGAGGTTCTTTATAAATGATGTCCTGGGCTCTAAACATCTGCTGGTACTTCAGAATTAATTGGTAGACTTTATCAGCCAAGTGGAGATAGATACAGGAGAATGGTGCCTGGTGGATAAAATCTTCCAGATGAGACCTAAGGCAAGTCAGCTTGTGATTCAGCACCCTCGTAAAATGATCCCCAACAGGTGCGGCATTCTAATGAACGCTGGCCACTGCGGTCCCACAAAACAATATAGCCCCGCCTCCCTCCTCAAAAAAGATGGCGCCGACATGCATGTGATGTCACGCAAACGACTCGCACACATGTTTTGGGGTCAAAGGCTATGTACAATCAATCATAGCCTTAGGAGGATTATTTTAAACTCAAAATAGCATTTGGTCAGGGCCCTGTCATGGTTTCCACTAGTTGGTTAACAGAGTGCGTTCCTATTCTAGTTGTTTTTGGTATTTGACTTTGACTTGTATTTTGACTTTCCCGTATTTCTGGTATCCTTGACTTTTTGCTTGTTTCCTTGTTGTGTCTCTTTCTGTGTCCTTGACCTCGGCTAGTATTTTGACTATTCTTTATTCATGTTAAGTCCGGCCATTCTAAGGCCAGGTATACATTATCATTGTTCATTGTGTATTACATAATTCTGCGTGTTGGGTCATATAGTAATCGTGACAAAGAGTGGGAAAATGGAGCATCCTTCAAGTGGAGTTAATGGCAACTTGCAAGAATAAGAAAGTGTACATATTCTTGATCCTCAGATTTTAAAAGAGATGCACTATCATGTGGGTGGCCTTTCAAACTAGTATATTCATTTCCATATTGACCTTGCAGACCATGGTTTCCCCTGTGTCTTTGTCTGTGCAAGGAACCTCCAATGAATCATCCAAGAATTCCATCCCTTCTCCACCAGGGACCAGTGCTTCATCCAATCCCACTTTCCCTCAACTTGAAGGCATTGAGATTGAAAGAGAAAGGCTCAATTATAAAAAAAATCCTCTGCAGTAATTGATACATTTCAATAGGTCAGGAAGCGTTTCACCTCGGCTTCATATTATAAAGTATGGGATGCCTTCTCTTCTTAGGCTCTTTGTAAGCAAGTGTATATTCAGAACCCCCCTTTGCCAGTCCTTACATTGGCTCCCTGAATCCTTTAGGAGTCAATTCAAAGTGCTAACCCATACATTTAAAGCACTGAACAATTCTAGCCCCTCTTATATCACTTCACATATCCAAAGGTATGCCCCTCCTCCAGGGCCGGACTGGGAAAAAAATTAGGCCCGGGCATTTTTCAATTAGAGCGGCCCCCCAAGAAGGGGGCGGGGCCAGAGAGGGTGTGTTTTGTCATCACTGATGACAACACGCCCCCTCTCAAAGTGAGCATGTTGGTTCAATGCACAGAGCCCCGCTGAAGAGCTCTAGCATTAGAAAAAGGCCCTGAATTTGTTCTGTGCAGCGCAAGCAAATGTAATAACATGCTTGCGCTGTGTTAGCTTTTAAATTGTCTCTGGTGTCTCCACAAGTGGGATACCAGAGGACAAAAGGGCCAGGAAAGTGTATGGTGCATGTGTTTGGCGCATGCTTGTGGGATTGCGTGTGTGTAGAGTGTGGTGTGGTATTGTGTAAATAGGTCAATTTTGTGGTGTAATATGTGTGGCTAGGGGTTGTAGAGAGTGCGTGTATAGGGGCATAGTGTTATAGGGGATGTAGCGAGTGTGTACATACGGGCAGTAGTGTGTGTGTATAGGTGACGTAGCATGTGTAGGGGTTGTAGAGAGGGTGTGTTTAGAGAATGTTGTATGTGTTTGCTTACAAGGAATGTAGTGTGTGTGTAGGTGGTGCAGTGTGTGTGTGTAAAGGACCCAGAGTGTGTGTAGAAGATTGTGTGTGTGTATGTGTAGAGGATTAAGAGTGCATATAGGGTAAGGGATCTAGCGTGTATCTGGAGCGTTATGTGTGTAGTGGTGCAGTGTGAGGGGTGCTGTAGTGTGTGTGTATATATATTTAGAATATATTTGGACGTATTGTATGTGTGAGGTGCGCAGTGTGTTTGTGTAAGAGGGGTGCTGAGGGTGTTTTTATCTGCCGTCACATTCTAGGTTTCTAATTTTCTTTGTCTGTTAACTCACTGGGAGTGAGGGTGCTGTCCGTCTGAGGGTGCTGTCTGCGTCTGAGGGTGCTGTCTGCGTCTGAGGGTGCTGTGTGTGTCAGAGGTGCTGTTTGTGTCTGGGGGTGCTGTGTGTGTCGGAGGTGCTGTGTGTGTCTGGGGGTGCTGTGTGTGTCTGGGGGGTGCTGTTTGTGTCTGGGGGTGCTGTTTGTGGGGGTGCTGTGGGTTTCTGGGGGTGCTGTGGGTGTCTGGGGTGCTGTGGGTGTCTGGGGGATGCTGTGGGTGTCTGGGGTGCTGTGTGTGTCTGGGGGTGCTGTTTGTGGGGGTGCTGTGTGGGTGTGTGGGGTGGTGTGTGTGTCTGGGGGTGCTGTTTGTGTCTGGGGTGTGGGTGTCTGTGCTGTGTGTGTGTCTGGGGGTGCTGTTTGTGTCTGGGGTGCTGTGGGTGTCTGGGTGCTGTGTGTGTGTCTGGGGGGTGCTGTGGTGTGTCTGGGGGGTGCTGTGGGTGTCTGGGGGTGCTGTGGGGTCTGTGCTGGGGGGGTGCTGTGTGTGTGTCTGGGGGGTGCTGTGGGTGTCTGGGTTGTGCTGTGTGTGTGAGGGGGCTATTAGGGAATTTATTTTAAATAATTTTTTTTTATTTATTAATTTAAAAAAAAAAAAAAGTTATCTGTTTCCCCCTCCCCTCCCTTTTTACCTTTATCCTGGGAGGGGGGGAGGAGATCCGTTCTCGCATGCTTCCCTGGTGGTCCAGTGGTGAGAGTGAACTCTAACCTGCGGGTTAGAGTTCACTCTCGCGAGAGCTGAGCGTTGCCGTGGCAACGCTCAGAATCCCGCGAGAGGACCCGGCGGAGCTGCTTGTTAGAGCTCCGCCGGGTCCTCCCTCCCTCCCTCACCCAGCCGGCGGCCGCATCTCCATTCTTGTGGGCCGGTGAGGGAGATCTGTGATCTCCCCACCGGCCCACGGAGACACACAGCGGGGCCGGCGCTCGGGTAGCGCTGGCCCTGCAGGGGCCGGCCGGGGAGATCCTGTGATCTCCCCTGCCGGCCTCGGCCCCACGGCCATCGCGGCCCACCGGGCATTTGCCCGGTATGCCCGATGGCCAGTCCGGGCCTGCCCTCCTCACTCCCTCCGCTCTGCCCGTGACCACCTCCTGAACGTTGCCCGCACCCGTACAGCCAACTCACGCTTGCATAACTTTTTGCGGGCGGCTCCTTTCCTATGGAATAGCCTGCCTACCCCCATCAGACTCTCCCCTAGTCTTCAATCCTTTAAGAAGTGCCTTAAAACCCATCTCTTTAGGAAAGCTTATGGCCTCCCAGAGTAACCTCTACCTTACATACCTGTCTCTTGCTCTCTTCTATAGGGCAGTGCTTTACTCTCTCCTCCAGCTCTGCTTCACTCCCACCCTATTTGATTGATATTTCCTGTCCTAATGTGTCTTATACCCCACCTCCTATAGACTGTAAGCTCATATGAGCAGGGTCCTCTTCAACCTATTGTTACTGTAAGTTTTCTTGTAATTTTCCTATTTATAGTTACATTCCCCCCTCTCATAATATTGTAAAGCGCTATGGAATCGGTTGGCGATATATAAATGGCAATAATATTAAAAGTAATCATAATACTAAGGACACTCTGGAGTTCCTTCTATCTGGTCTGGACAAAGGTTTGAGTTTCAGTACTCTGAGGGTCAATGTTCGTCCATTTCTAACCATAAAGAGGCCTCTGATATGGCTGTGATTTCTTATATCCAATTTTTTTACTGCATTCTTTAAGATTATTCCTCATGTTAAATTAATTGCTCCCCACATGGGATATGCCCTTGGTATTGAAAGCCCTGGACGTATATCCATTAGAACCTAGGTCTCTATTTCTCCATATTTTCTCACCATCAACAGCATTGCTACTGACCTTGGCTTCTGGGATGAGAGTATTGCAGCTTCAGGCATTTTCTTCTAAGGAGCCCCTTTACAGCCTTTCATAAAGATAGGGTTATTCTTAGAAGGGTTCTTCAGTTTCGTTCTCAAGGTTTCCTTTTCATATTAACAAGCAAATTGTACGTCCTTCCCTGCATTAGTTTCCGCAGGAGGAAAATCAAGACAGGTATGTTCAACACTTGACTTTGTAAGATGTTATAGGATTTGCTTTGATAGATCTTCCACTTGAAGTAAGTCACAAGACTATTCGTTATCCCCAATGGGGCTAGAAAAAGTCTTCAAGCCTCTAAGTGGCCATCAGTAGATAGATTGTTTCTGTCATTATTTAGGTTTAAAAGGCCTCAGGAGTATCAGTTCATGATGTTTAAAAAGCTCATTCTACAAGTTCTCTTTCAGCCTCTTGGACTGCTGGCGTGTCTCCAGAGCTGATATTCAGAGCAGTTACATGGGCCTTGGTTATTACTTTTATTAGACACTATCAGTTGGATGTCAAGGCAGGCATCTAATTTTTTCATTGGCTTGCATTTTGTTTGTCACTTGGGTATTAAAATACTTGCATTTGGGGGGACGTGGCCTAACGCTTGGCGAGAACGGACGCATGTGAGCAAAACACACAGACAGGACACCACTCATCTCCTGCCCACAACACAACACATCTTACAACACTGGGACACCGCAAAAAAAACAGATAGTATGATATCTCCGAATGCCGATGGCAGCTCCATTAACAGCACTAGTACCTATAATACCGACTCTGAATGTACAACCATGACTACAGGGAGGGATTCGAGAGATAAAGCAGTTATACAACAATGTAGGAATAAAATCATTCGCAGACATGCAACAAGAATTCAACCTCCCACACAGACTAATATTCTCGTACCTGCAAATTAAATCCTACCTAACCAAAAACAAACCCAGCAAGGAAAATAGTAAAACCACAACACAATTGTCAAACTTTGAGCTAATATGCACGCATAGGAAACCACCCAAAAAATTAATCTCCATAAGCTACAAAACACTGCTCCTGGGGTCAGATCAGGGGAGTGACACGTACATACAATCATGGCATAAAGTACTAGGAAGAATTATCACAACAGACAAATGGTCTAAAGCTTACTCGTCACATAAAGGTGTGACTTCATGTGCTACACACATCAAGATGCAACGCAAATTAATATACCGCTGGTACCTAGTCCCAGCCAAGATCCACCAGATATGGCCACAATCCCCAGATAGATGCTGGAGATGTGGGCTAACCACAGGCACTATGCAACATATTTGGTGGACCTGCTCCACCCTACAACCATACTGGCGGGAGGTACACACTATTATAACGGATGCCATACAGACACAAATATCGCTAACCCTGGAACTATGCATCCTATGTATCCCACCAGAGTCTTTAACTAAAGATAAGTGGGCAGTGTAACAGCACCCCCAGGCACAAAAGGGGGTTAAAAGCCGTTTAGTAGATCTTCCCTTCCAGAGGCACAGGCACAGCTACTGCAGAACCCCAAAAATCTACCAACAGTATACAAAGCAGTACTCCAAATTCCCGAACTGGAACCTCACGAATAGCTGCTAGCAGCTGAACAGGAAAAGCACGCAAGCGGCTTACACTCCTGGCAATCAGTCTCTAACAGCATACAGTAAATCCCCTCAAGAACGAGACAAGGCTCTGTGTTGAGGATCAAGCAGGAACAGACAGAGCTGTGGGTTTATTGTACTTATATACACATTAGTACCACCCACAGGGTTTTGGAAAACAACCAATAAACACGTACAATACACTCAGACACTCCCACACAAAATCCTCCCCTCTGCCTGTGATACAATTACCTTACACAATGGGTAGTGTAATTATCACAGGCAGAGAAATACAGTTTTTTTCCACATTATTCATAACTTTAAAAGTATGCATCACATTCACATAAAACATTTAACATACTTACATTTTCAGAATCAGCATACTCCAAATACAAACATACGTCAAAATCATACAAATTGGTCCAGTGGTTCAAAAGATAGATTGTAGTCCTTTGTGACCAAATGAAGCATGGCTTTTCTGCCCAAAACCAGTTCCACAGAGTCTTCTATCCTGGAGATAATTGGGAAGTAATCCAATTATCTCCAAGGACAGAGGCAAAACTCCATTGAACACATGGCAGCAAAAGACAATAAAATACATAAAAATATATAACTGTGCAGCCATTGTATAAAACAGGTACATTCAACATATCCCCAGATAGCTCAGATCTGAGCGCACATTATTACTGAATGGCGCTCAGATCACACACATACAGTTCAATTGCCATGAAGCCAAAGTCTTTCCCATAGTCTTTCATTATACGAATGGGCTCCATGGCATAGCTATCTGGGGTATCACCGCTCAAACAGGGCAAGCACCGAAATCAAGCGTTTCAACATGGGGCCATAGTCTAAAGGCAGCAGGCGAGCAACCAGGCTCCTCCAATGCACAGTGGCGAGATTGGTCTCGTCACAGGCAGTAACTTACCATATACTCATCTCAGCAGCCATGAGCATTGCCAGGCTCTGGAAAAAGACAACATTCCCGTCCCAGGATGCCCTCATTAACCAGATAAAGCTCAACTGGGCCTATGAAATGACCTATGCACACCAATATGAAGTAAAGAAGCACATGAGTTTAGCATACAAAATGTGGAACGAGTATTTAGCAGATACATCAATAAAACACATGTCAAACAAAGGGAAACCCTGATGTAACTCACCAATCTCTTTTACCAAGTTGAACCCCCCCTTTCCCCTCCACTCCTTCACCCATACATCCCAACACCCGACCCTCATAACCTAAAAAAGTACGGTGTACGCAACTTAGCACTATCTTATATGTACGACCTTGACATAACGTTGTACGCTGTATAATGTGAAATGACTCTAAGCATCCCTCCATTCCACAACAAAACCTAACGGAAGCTCACAAGGATGCGGGAGGGATAGTCACATATCAAAGAATGTATGCCTATGAATGTAATGATGATCTGTTAAATGCAAAGTATAACTCTTGTAAGCAGCAATGTAATGAGCTTGCACTGTCCAATAAAAATTGTCAAATTCAAAAAAAAAAAAAAAAAATCCTTGCGATTTTCTGGTGTTTGTG
>OW240912.1:125214039-125226017 GCA_933207985.1 Pelobates cultripes
TTTTTCTTCTCCCTCTCTTGGTTATTGCTTGGGTATTATCCATTTTGTGCTGCCATAAATATGACTAGGGAAACAGAAAATGTATTCTTAATTACCGTAATTTCCGTTTCCTGTCATAGGCCATGGCGGCACAAAGATCCTGCCCAGGAATATTGCTGGTAACAAGACTGAGGGTGGAATATATAGGTATATAAAGGTCTATACACCTTTCATTTAATTAGGTTCCTGTTTAATTAAGGAAAATAAAATTATATATATATGTAGGACTAAATTGTCTGAGATATATATATGTGTACTAAAACAAAAACATAAAACAATAGGAACAAAATAAAAAGAGTAGCAAACATATTGTGCTAGAGTGGCAGCTCATGTTGTTTTAAATGGGCATACCCACAGCTTCACAAAGAGATTTAAATAAAAACACAATTACTAGTGAGTCCATCTGAAAAATCTATAATAAAAGTTAATGCATGGAAATGAATTGTGGACTGTCTACCATTGTTGTTCCCATCACTCTATCAGGTGTATGGCGAGTAGATAGTATTTTCTTATGCCATTGTATTTATCAAAATATTTATCATATGTTACAAAAATAAACAATCTATGTATATGTGTCAATGTGCCTCTTCTATGTCTACAATGGGTTTATTTGTGTACTAACGCATGAACTGTTTTGAATATCTATCATCGTGTGAATGCGTGCCCTGGTTAAGAAACATCAGGTGCAAGCAAAAGAGGTCACCTGTGAGAAGCATGTTTTTTCAAAACAATCTCATTATCAACGAGAAAAGCAGCTAGAATCAGTGCAAAACCTCAAATCTCAATGTTGTTTAATGAGGTATTTACAGGGTGAACACTTTATCGGAAGAAGAATATAAAAATATATTCTAATCCTAGGAGACTTGAAAGATTCCATCCAACATCAGCCATCTGCTGTAGGAGAGGCTCTATTCCTCTTTATATTTAATTTTCTGTCATTGAAACACTGGAGCTCCAACAGTGGACAAAGGTCAGTGGCACCGCTTGCCTCTTTCCATCTGGCATAGTTATACTGTCTCTTGTGTTGTAAATGATGCCTTATCATGGTTTCACAGATTGATCAGTGGGATCTAACGGATGAGCTGTGTTGTACAATCATTGAAGCCAGTTAACTATATGTCTATCTTGAGGGCACAAATGTAAACTCATATATATATATATATATATAGAGAGAGAGAGAGCTGGCTAGGCAATCTGGGGCTGTCATTCAGATCATGAGAGGTTGCTGTATTAACAGGTGACAAGACGCATGATACCAATTCTTGATTTATACTTTATTGCATTATTCTTTTTATTTATTCAGCCCTTAAAAAAAAAATAAAAAAATGTAAGGGATGTATATGTGAATGCGAATTTTCTCTATTATATTTTGAGTGACTAATTAGGAAATTCTCTCAGATATTTACTAAACTGAGAATTGTGGAATTATAAATTGTTGAATAGAAATGAGGAAAGAGACAGATACAGTTAAGCAGCAAATGAGAAAGAAGAAAATACCCTCAACTAGGGTTTTGTGAATAGTTGATTAAATATGGATGAGCAAATATGAGGACCAATATTTGTTGTAGTGATATGGATAATCATGTAATAATTGTTCCACATCCTTCACTTCACATAGCAGTAGGAGTTTTGACTACCTAGCCAATACCATCCTGGCTACTGAGACCATTTTAGCCCCCAATTTATTTCTATTTAGCTGGAGAAAGTAGAAAGGACCACGTGTCTCCTTAAGTGGGTCTGCCAAAAGGAAATGATAGCAAGCTTGTGACCTTTTCCTTATCTATTATGACTGGCAACCTTGACATGGTTGCTGATAGAAAGACAACTGGCACATATCTCCCAAAATTAACATATAATAAGGCCTTGGCTAAGGAAGCAAGGATAGAGAGAGCATCAAGATCTGTCTCTTTGATTATAATTGATGTCCCTCTGTACATCCTATATAGCAGCATTGCCACGAAGTCATCTGCACATAATGCTGGTTATGAGAGTTTACAAAAATAATGTAAAACACCCATCCATTCCAATTCAGCTTTGAGCAATTCATAGTTTGCATAGATTTTCTATTTGTTTTCTGTTGAGTTATGGCAATGGTAAGTAGACAGAGGTATTACTGAAAGTTTTGGTTCATCCAAAAAGCAAGAAATCATTTTTTATATAGTTCTATATGAAATATTTATTAAACATATAGCATAAAAATAAATAAATATATCTTTTTTGTTACTGATCCTCTTTTTGTTCACTCTACTGGTCACTTCTCACTTGTTTTATTGAATAGTCAATATTTAGTACCTGTCCCTTAGCCATCAATCATCTGTTCCCCAATCAGTTTTTTGTTTTTTGTGTGCCACTAGTGACATTTAGAATAGCAAATCATAATAAACATGTTCGTCATGTTTATATTTTAGGTGGTTCGTGATTGTGCTACATTTTGGCTCAGTGTTTGGCAATGCAACAGATGAATTTCAGTTTAGAGTCTAGGTGTCAGCCATTATGGCTAGGAGCTTACAGTACAGAAAAGGCTCCCACCTTAGCTGCCAATTGTATGTTGAGTTAATAGCAATCAGTATTGAAATTCCTTGTGACAGGCACTTTTTCTGTTTTGCAAACTGGAATTGAGGATTTTAGTATTCGAAGTATTCACTGATAGGGAGATGGAACACAAACATCAATGATACCTGCAAGAGAGTCGTCACTTATTCATTGGAAAAATGTAAGACATACATAGAGTGCTTTTTTCCCCCTTTGTCAGCTTCCCAGTGAGAGAAGAAAAAAGTAAAATTTACAAAATTATTAAAATAAAAAAATCCATAAAATCCAGTTTGTATTGGATACCTATGTCCACTAATGCACATTAAGCAAAGATCGTTATCAATCATGAAATGTGTTTTTAATATGTATTTTTCATTTTTAAACCAACATTAAATATTGTATATTCCCTTGTTGTTGTTTGTATTTTTCTTTTTTTAATTTTTTATATAAAAATTGATTTGTGCATTAACAGTAGGCATGAACCGCAAAATAGGGCTGCATTTATGAACCAAAGCAACTGGTAAGACAAGAAAATACTGTTATATGTACTAATATATATTAACATTTATATCTGTCTAATTGTACAATTATATGCTGAAGAACTTACATTGCAGCTGCCATTCCTCTTAGATAACTGCTCTTCAACACATCTGGTTTCTTACTAAAAAAAAATCCCCATACTAACTTAATCTCAATCAGGCAGGTGTCCTTGGATGCCGTACAGGGTTAAACTATTTTTGAATGGTTAACCCCATAGTTGTTCCCCAGTGCCCATATGCATTGCCTCATTTTTCCTTACTCCTGGCCTGAACTGATGCATATGCTGGTGATTCTGGTGACATTCTCAGCCTATCACTGACCACTCATTGTGAGTAACACTCTGTCCTTAAGGTTTGTATACATTATCTATTACAAGTGATGTTAAAGGTATACTGCACAATAGCTTCTCGTTGCACAATAATGAGCCGAGTAATTGGAACAGGTTAAGGAACAAATGATTGAAAAAATAGTAATAATTAATGAATAAAAAATATAAGAAATATTTCATAATAGCAGACATTAGGTTACTAGAGGGGGACCTGCCAAGAATGTACCCATCATTTCAGGGTGTGCACCTTAAATGTTTTTTTAACATCTTAATCTTGTTCAATTGGTTCCCCATGTGTTTGGTAGATGATATAGTTGTATAGTAAGGAGATTTACTCGGAATCTTCTTGGAGAAGATGTTATTCACTCTCACATTAGCAAAGTATTATTTGTTTGGTGGTGGGAATTGGCTTTATAGAGAAATAAAAAGGGCTTAAAGGGGTATCAGCTACACCTTACTGACAAGGCCCAAAGAAGGCCAAAAACGATCGTCTGGAGTTGCTATATCTCTCGCGCATAGGGAACATTTCAGTTCTGGATTGCCCTTACCGGTGGGATCAGTCTGATATGTTTCAGATTTGTTGTCATGGTTTTGACCAGGTCAGACAGGAGACTTAAACTGGGGTTAACATTATGTTCTTTATTTGAGAGCTTTGACATGGTTAGACAAGAAAGACAATATGAGTAGCAGGACTTAAATTGAAGAGTAGAACCTATAAACAGAGTCACAGGTAAGTGTATTGCGAGTTATAAAATAAAGAGCGTTTAGGCAATAAGCCCCAGACAGGTTATAACGTTACAGGAAAACCTATAAACAAAATTATTGGCCAAAAAGTAGTAGGAGAACCTTTAAAAGAAATCATAGGCAATTATAGGCAATTATAGGGAGAGATAATAGAAAACAAGAGTTATGCAATATGGCAGAGACATGTTTAAGGAAACAGGGAAACATGTAAGTGAGATTATAGGTGCAACAAGATAAGGAAAACCTATAAATGAAATAATAGGGGACAGGTAATCAGAATACAGATTAGATAGTACCAAACATAAATATAAAGGATGAAGTAGTACAGGTTAAGTTAGCAATTGAGGTGATCAGCCTCTTTGGTTTGATATCAGAACTGCAGTTTCAGATAGTTATAATTAGGGTCATTAAGGATACTCGCAAACAATAGGACAGTCTGTAATATCAGCTTGGTTGTGTTGTTTTTGGTAGGAGAACATCAACTTCTCTTAATGTAAAAACAACGACTTTAGCTGGATGTGGCCTTTTATAGCACATTCAGAAGATCAGTTTAGGCAGGTGTGAAGGATTGAGCTTAGACTAGTGGAGGCCACTAGTGACGAGAGACTGGAATTGATATAAAATAAAACAGAAGAAAAGAAACATTATTTGAGTTGTCAGGATAGGATCCTGACATTAATTCTCTCTGTTATGCTACAAATGAGCAAAAACTATTTTAAGACCTGAGTGGGAATTTACCGAAAGGGCAAACTGCTGAGATACCCTAAGCTTTTTTCCAGTTCTCAGAGTTCTCATATCCTTTTGTTTGTGTTAGAGAACTAAAAAGACCTAAATATTATCTCACTTTAATAAAAAAAATTTAAAAATGACAAATGACAATTTTTTGGGCTTTTAAACACTGGGCATTTATCACAAGAACCAAGCATAGTGTTAAAGAAACAGTAAACTGCAAAATAGTCTATAATTAAGTAAATAAAGATTACAGCTGATTCTCTGGGACCATTTAATGTCTAAACATTTCAGTGTACATCGTATATGAGTGCTATTATAAGATAAATGACTTGTCATGGCCAGTAGCAACATGTTCATTAAATGATTTATTGTTAAATAGCACTGTTTACTGTGAAATTATCTTTCTTTGTCTATTTTGCTTATCATCTAAAGTACTTAACCCCTTAAGGACCAAACTTCTGGAATAAAAGGGAATCATGACATGTCACACATGTCATGTGTCCTTAAGGGGTTAAAGGACACGTGTCACCTAAAAATCACGTTTGGTCAAATAATTTATTTTAATGTAAATAGAAAGGAATTTTTTTTTAAAAGGTTGCTTTTGTGAATTTTTGTGTAACATTCTTACTTGCCTATGGAATTACTTTCTTTCCACACCTATGTTTAGCCACCTGATGGTCCCCTGCACCGACCATAAATTCTCATTGCTATGACCAGCTCCACAGCAAGCACATGGTAGTGACGTTATCACTACCATGTTCACCCATTGTGCTCTCTGTGAGGCACACAACTCCCTGACTTGGCAGTGGACACAAGAACTGTAATATATAAAATATATATTGCCTGTATATTGCAAATCCTTTTCTGATTATTTTCTGAAATATGCTTTAAAATAGACAACAAAATTAGATACTGATTTAAACCAGATTGCAGTTGGACTGCACTGCTTCCTGAGTGTACATGGAGCTGAGCTATGATGCCACTGTCTTCTGCTCTCTATACAGATCAAAGAGTAGCGCACACATAAAAATACATTTAAACATTTTACAAGGCCTCTTAAAATCACCATCTCAACTACAAATAAAGGGATTTAGTTACACTATATGCCATATTGTGTTAAGCCCACCACTATTTCATACTACTCCAATATCTGTCGGTCTTACACTAATTCCAATTTGGGACACAAATTAAATAGTGCTAGGGCTAAATAAACTGAAGTGTAAATAATAATTATGTCGTAAGAACATCAGGAATATATATAGTGCAAAATGAATATAACAAAAAAACAAACACAATTCAAAAACAATTAAAGTGATAGTGTTTTAATGTATATATTCAAACTGCATATCATATATCTGCTTTATACCAAATTAATATTATAATTAAAGTGACATTCATATTCAAAACCTCCTCAAACGTATACTTTCCTGTGGTAACCATCACAGGGGCATCTGAAGCTGGGGGGCAGGGTACACTGCCTTTTTTGCATGAAGTTTTTTGTCACATTAATTTTGCATTATCTCTCTCTCTCTCTCTCTATATATATATATATATATATATATATATATATATATATATATATATATATATATATATTCACAGTGCTCTTACAAAATATTAATTGAGGAGACACTAAAGTCACCAGAACAACTACAGCTTAATGTATTTATTATGGTGACTATAATAATTATCTTCAGGCATTTTCATGCAAACACTGCCTTTTCTCTGTGGCCACTCCTCAGGAGGGATACCTCCTGTGGCCACTCCTTAGATGGCCACTGGATGGGGCTTCCTGGGACAGTGCTGCACAGTAGACAACACTGCTGTTCAGCGTCTCAATGCTCTGCTCTATTTTCTCATAGAGATGCATTGAGTCGATGCATCTTTATGAGGAGTTGCTGATTGGCCAAAACAGTGTTTGGTCACGCCCCCATCTTGCCTCATAGTAAATACTGATGAGTATTTACTTTATATAAAACTTTCAAGAGAGGTCAGCTCCGGCATTACATAACAATTCATACCCACATAATTACTTCAGTAATTATAGCAAATTAAAATTTAGAGGCATAGCTATACTGGTGGCGTAACACCTTTCTTTCTTTTCTTGGTAACTCACGAAACGCGTAAGGACATTTTTCCAGCATCTACTGCAAATTGCAGAATCACCGAGTTGTACTGGAACGCAAGAGGGGAGAGCAGTGGAACACACCCGGCTCCTTATTACTTTACATCTACCGGCCAGACTGCAGGACCGTGTCAGCCATCAATCTCCTTCTCCACCTCCACTACAAGTATTTCCTACTTACTCTTGTATAAGATCTGCAAAACTGTGAGTGCTTTTAATTTACAATCTTTATTAAAGTTTCCTAAACAGTAAGCACGTTGGATCGTCATTTCTTTTCTTTATAGAAAGGTGAATTCAAGCTAACACTTAAAATCATTGTATATGATCTTATAGTGTATACATTCTATGCTGTGTACATATTAGTGATTTATTTTAAATTGGAGAAGACATCACTTATAGTACTATATTTAATAGCCTATTCAGGAGACTAACCCCAGCTGGCTCAATAGCTTAAGTTACTTGACATAGGCTAACATTGTACAAACAGTATCAATATCTAATTGTGATACTATATAAGACTGCTACATTCAACTTTGTACATTTGGGACTTCTATATACTGCATGTCATAGTGATAACTCTTATTCAAGCTTACCAATATTGACTACGTTTTTTCCTCAGTTTTCTTAACTCACAAACGTAAATTTAAAGGTATATTACATCTACCATAACTACACCTGGATGCTGATTAGAATATATCTAATATATCTAATACCTACTTCATACCTTGAAACAAATCCTTCAACTCAATATCCGATAACAGTAGTTTCTACCTGATGCTGCTTCCATCTTTCTGGCAGACTGGTTAGAGGGTAAAGAAAATCATCCACCGTGGTCTGTGAGGTCATGCTACATAGTCACCTGGACTGGGTGACACTCGAATATAGAACGGAGGCGGTTTTACCCCAAAATTTGGGGTTAAAAACTGCGTCCTTTATTCAGAAAAACAAAAGCACGCATTTCTGTTTTGATTAAAAAAATTCCGTATTTATACACACATTAAAATGTAATAATGGCCCTTCATTTCTACATTTCTCAATACTATTAATTTAAAGAATTTCATATGTCCCATATTTTCATCTTCTAGCGTACAGTACAAGCATAACAAGAGCATTAAAAAAAAACCTTGTTGAACCCATTGGTATGGCACTGATACTATTAGCACTGTCCATGTATAGTAAGAAATTGACAAGTTGAGATTCACTCCTTCAGGCCGCAAATCGCTTGGGTATCTGTACTATGCTTCATTACACAAGTGCGAAACTAAATCATATGGAGGGAAGCACTAGGGATTAATCTGTAAGGATGTCGGAAAAGCAGAATTAGATCCATATTTTCTTTACTCTTTCACCACTGTGCAACACATTTAATACATGGGATTTGGAGGAGCATTATCTGCTGGGTAAACTGGCAAAGTGCATTGAATTGCTATAGATATATTTATATAGCAAAACCTGCTCACAAATCCTTACTATGGGAGAACATTACTGGGGGTAAAAGGAAATAAACTGAAAGGAGGAAAAGAGCAAATATGTTATGAGGTATTAAAATGACATTGTTATATATTTTTTTAAATATTTTTTATTAGATTGATTACTACATATATTCTAACTTCTGTTTGTATTATTGTATAACATACATTTTAAGTAAATATGACTTTTAACTGCATCTTGTGGCTTGTGGTGAAACCAACCTCGCTTCTGGGCATTGGAGAAGCCTGTTTGCCCGCCTCCTGCCTGATGACTCTGGCCCCTGGGAGATTTGGCCCTTTAAATACAGTATTTGAGCATATTGTATTTTATTATGCTGCTGGCCCCTTAAGAACCATCTGGGGACATACTGTGACTTTTGGGAACAACGCCCCTTTAAGACTGTGTCCCCTGTCCCCCTAATATACTTTGTTTGGGCCCTTTTCCCACTTGGTTCAGTAAATGGGGCTTACTGAAGCAAGTACCACACAGGCGGACCACCCAGAAGTAGAAGTGTGCAGGCAATTTACCTCCCAGGCTGGAAGCCTGCTGTAGATAAATTGCTGACTGTGGGTGGCCGAAGTTTGTGCGAACTGCGGCCATCTTTGTTCATTCGAACGAGGTCAGCGGTATGTGTAGCCAAATCCATCTAACACACATTTTAACGAAAACCACTGACCCCTACCTTCTCCTGCACTTCGACACTGCGGCTGGAGACTAAGTCCCGTTCGAAGATTCGAACGCTTGTTCGAATGGAACTTAGTCATTTTTTCAGTGTAAAATAGACCGATCGCACAGCCCAAATCCATGGAACTGTTTTGGGCAGGAAAATTTGCTTGCAGTCGGTCATAAAGGACTTCCAGCTAACGTTTTAACCCCTGAATGGAATTGGCTGAATTTTCACTAGATTTATAATTAAAGTGTGCTGAATAATAATATGTAATTTTAATGAAAATTGAATGCATATTTTTAAAGTTACAGTACATGTGTAAAAACTGTATTTCTCTGCCTGTGGTGATTACATTAACCCATTGTGTTCAGTAATTATATCACAGGCAGAGGGGGAGGATTTTGTGTGGGAGTGTCTGTGTGTATTGTACGTATTGATTGGTTGTTTTGCAAAACCCTGTGGGCAGTACTATGTTTGTAAAATGGGCATAAAAGCAGAGTGTTGGATTAAAAGCTTCAGTTCTACTTCATCCTCAGCTTGGAGTGCCGTCTCTTATTGGGGGAATCTGCTACCAGGGATTGCTATGCTCTGCATATTCCTTTGCTATAATCACTCCTAGGCTCTCTTAAGAGCTTGTTCCTGCTTCGCTTTGAAGAAAGAGAAGTTCGGTCTGCGGTGGTTGTGGTGTCTGCTAGAGTACTTGAAGCCCTCAGGAAGTGCTAGGAGCATCCTTCAACAGAGGTACCCAGTTGGGGTGCCAGGTGATCCGGTACATGGCTTATCTGTGTTGGACACCTTAAACTACACTTTCATTGGAAGCACAGCTTATCTGACCATATTAATATTCAAGACATATCCTGTCATCAGGGCCGATCCTAGGGTTAGCCCAGGCATGACTATTTCTATGGTAATTTCTCCACCGCTCCATCTATAAGCCCCACGCATTTTTGTAATCAGACTGCTTTGACATGCTGTGTGTGTGTTGAGGAGATAGTGTGGAGTAATGTGTATATGTTGTGTTTGAGGGAGGTTGCTGTGTATGTGTTGAGGAGGCAGTGTGGGGTGATGTGTATATAGATGTGTATATATTGTGTTAGAGGGAGTTGGCTGTGTTTGTGTTGAGGAGGCAGTGTAGGGTGATGAGTATATTATATATGGGAAGGTTGCTGTGTGGTACACTGTATCAAATCCATTGATAACTAACTAATTCTACATCCTTGTTTCTGGACCCAATGTCCCAGGGCACTTCAGGTCATAACTGACAGCTCCATCAACCAATTATCACAGGGGAACAGTGGCAACTGTCCAATTACAAGCTTGCATTTAATCCAGCACTCAATCTCAGCAACTCTGCCAGCAGCCAGCTTTAGAACCTTGTAAATATTGACACGGTGCTGGGTAGATTAAGCAGTAGAGGATGGAATTACAGCATGTAATAATGCTAATGTATGCCCCAATCCTACAGTAACCACAGTCCTTACACACAGTGACAACCAACGGAACCGCTTGGCAAGTCTCACTCACTTTCCTGTGTCTGTACAGTGCCTTGCAAAAGTATTCATCCCCTTGGCATTTTTCGTGTTTTCTTGCCTCACAACCTGAAGTTAACATGGATTGTTTGAGGATTTGCATCATTTAATTTACAGAACTTGGAAGATTTTTTTTTTCTTTTATTGTGAAGCAAACAACAAATAGGACAAAATAACAGAAAAGGTCAATGTGCATACCTATTCACCCCCCTAAAGTCAATACTTTGTAGATCGACCTTTTGCGGCAATCACAGCTTCAAGTTGCTTTGGATAATTCTCTATGAGCTTGCCACATCTTACCACTAGGATTTTTTCCCATTCCTCCTTGAAAAACTGCTCCAGCTCCTTCAAGTTGGATGGTTTGCGCTTGTGAACAGCAATCTTTAAGTCTGACCACAGATTTTCTATTGGATTGAGGTCTGGGCTTTAACTAGACCATTCCAACACATTTACATGTTACCCCTTAAACGACACAAGTGTCGCTTTAGCAGTGTGTTTGGGGTCATTGTCCTGCTGTAAGGTCAACCTCCGTCCTAGCCTCAAATCACGCACAGAATGGTACAGGTTTTGCTCAAGAATATTCCTGTATTTAGCACCATCCATCTTTCCCTCAACTCTGACCAGTTTCCCAGTCCTAGCTGCTGAAAAACATCCCCACAGCATGATGCTGCCACCACCATGTCTCACTGTAGGGATGGTGTTATTTCGGTAATGTGATGTGTTGGGTTTGCGCTAGACATAGCGTTTTCTTTGATGGCCGAAAAGTTAAATTTTAGCCTCATCAGACCAGAGCACCTTCCTCCATACTTTTGGGAGTCTCCCACATGCCTTTTTGCAAACTCAAAACGTGCTATTTTGTTATTTGCTGAAAATAATGGCTTTCTTCTGGCCACTCTGCCATAAAGCCCAACTCTATAGAGCAGACTACTTATTGTTGTCCTATGTACAGATACTCCAGTCCCTGCTGTGGAACTCTGCAGCTCCTCCAGGGTTACTTTAGGTCTCTGTGCAGCCTCTCTGTTTAATGCTCTCCTAGCCCGGTCCGTGAGTTTTGGTGGGCGGCCGTCTCTTGGCAGGTTTGCTGTTGTTCCATGTTCTTTCCATTTGGTTATGATAGATTTGATAGTGCCCCTGGGGATTCTCAAAGATTTGGATATTTTTTTATAACCTAACCCTGACTTATACTTCTCAACAACATTGTCCCTTACTTGTTTGGAGAGTTCCTTGGTCTTCATGGCAGTGTTTAGTTAGTGGTGCCTCATGCTTAGGTGT
>OW240912.1:125226117-125263831 GCA_933207985.1 Pelobates cultripes
GAGCACACAGGGCGTTGAAACCCAGAGGTGTAGCGACAGACAAACCCAGAGACGTCATCTGCAGACTCCACTACCACACCTGCAGAGAAGACATACTAAACACGCTGAAACAAAACTCACAACCCCTCCTGTTCCACGAAGCTCCAATCACAATCTATCCAGATCTCTCCTGGCTGACACTACAAGCGAGAAGGATTTTGCGACCCATTACGGATCAATTGAGAGCTAGAAATATAAGATACAGGTGGGGATATCCACTTGCGCTGAGCGTCACACACAAAGGCACACCATCCACTCCCATGCAGACATTCCACTCTTTATCCAAACTCTCAATCTAACAGATCCGCACATCCAAGACTGGTATGGACCACTGCAAACGCCACTACTCCCTCAATTGCCACAGAGACCCAGATGGCAACAAACACCCAAGAAAAAGAGAATGGACAACCGAGACCCGATGCAACAGTGAATGGATTCTAGCCCGGAGCACACGGCATGAACTGCTGTCGGCCCAGGTCCTGGGACCCGCTACCTACATTTCTCTTGAAACCTCAAAGACACCAACTACTAGCCGAAACCTGCCTCAGACGACCACACAAACCTGCCGAAACAGACATTCTCATTACGCTGCTAGGCTGTAGAGGACCACGCTTCCTCCCAGCCTCCTGCACACCTTCTGTGATTCAGGTGACTGTATTAACTGTCCGCTGCTTGTATATCGCAATAATGAGCTCACTACAGCAGGAAGCAACAACTCCTCACTTACTATCCCCTATTAGACTTATCCAGCCTAATATCTCCCGCTAACAAACCCTTGGTACATAACACCACGCCAAGTAACCCCATATAACGGCTCGCAGCGATAACCACCTCCAATGACGACATGGTTGCAGGCCAGACAGCAAGGTTTCTCTAGCACTAATCAACCCCCCACCTTGCGGACCAAGTGACCAGGTTGGCAGAGGACAGCCGTGGCACGGTAAAGGAATCCCACCTATTGGCCCACTACACAGGTTAAGAACAACCGTCAACTAAAATTATAAAAAAAAAAAAAGCTCATAGACATTGGCACAGTTTAATATGTTTAAATCCTATTATTGCTACAAATGCCTGAATGTTTGATGTGTTGTAAATTATGTTAGCGGATTTGTGCTCTGGCGGTGATTGACTATAAACCAATTCTTCTTCTGCTCCACCACGGGAGCTTTTGGTTAACGTCAACTACCTAAGACCACCCCCGCCTTTCTCCCCCACTGTTTAATTACCATCATATGCATACTTGATAACTCTTATCGTACTAGGTCGGCACGACCTACACCACGGTGTCACAGACGCACCCAAGTGGCAAAATCCCACTTTGGGTCCGACACCAGAGGTTCTCACCTCAGGCTGCCGACAGGCGACTGGTTAAACCTGCACCTTCCCACAACCTAGGGGGATAATTATAAATTCAATTTACTTATTGAATATCTGTTTGTATATAAGTTGTTTACTGTATTTATATATTTTTTTCCCTTCTCCCTTGTTACTCCCTCAACTTTACAACCGACCCAACCTCCCTGTCCCTTTCACCCCATAATGAACAAGACAGACCCTCCGCAAGGGCCACACACACACTCAGACAGATAGTCACCCTCAATGTTAAAGGTCTCAATACCCCTGAGAAGCGATCCATGACTCTCACGGAAATGCATAAACTCAGAGCAGATGTGGTCTTTATACAAGAGACCCATTTTAAAAAAGGCATAGCCCCTACTTTCAAAAACAGGGCATACCCCACAGGTTTTTTCAGCAACTACAGTGATACCAAGGCCAGGGGGGTGGCCATACTATTTTCCGCACACACCCCCTTTACATACAAAGACCACAAAACGGACGACGGGGGCAGGCTGATCCTGGTGAAAGGCCAGATAGGTCAAACCATGCTTACCTTTGCTAACACGTACCTGCCCAATAGACACCAGGGTAAGGCTCTTAAGAAGCACCTCCGCATAATTGAATCATTCATGGAAGGCATACTTATCTTGGGTGGTGACCTAAACATGTCCCTAGACTCTGCCCTCGACACGACTTCCCAATCCACACATTACCAGACCACTACAAGGAAACAGGTATCACACCTTCTCGATCAGGCTAGGCTACATGACTGCTGGAGAACCATGCACCCTCAAACTAGAGACTACTCCTTCTACTCTACAGCTTCGGGCACATACTCTAGATTGGACATGCTATTTCTTCCCCAGGACTACCTGCATCTGGCCACCTCCTGCACCTATGGCCCGATCACTTGGTCGGACCACGCGCCCCTGTCTCTTGCCGTACAAATCCCTACACTCCCGCTAACATCTTTTCATTGGAAACTTAATGATTTCTTACTCAATGACCCCGCCATTACATCACGAGTGGAAACCACTCTCGCTAATTACTTCCAAGAAAATACGCTACCATCCATTTCCCCCATCATAACATGGGAGGCACACAAGTGTGTCATACGGGGAGAATTTCTGGCAATTATGGCTACCCTTAAAAAACAGAGGACACAAAGAATCGATGCACTCACACGGGAAATTAGGACCCTGGAGCATTCTCACACCAGGGACAGCTCCCTCCCGACGTATAATACTCTCATAACCAAACGCGCAGAACTGACACAATTACTGCAACACCAAGCCAAGAAAAAACTATTAAACACTAAACACTCCTACTACGCGAAGGGAGGCAAATGCGGCAAACTGCTTGCCAATGCCCTACGACAGTCCAGACAAAACGCATACATTTCCAAAATTAAGACACAGACGGGCACAATATCCCACACCCTCCCAGATATCATGGAAGCCTTTCAACAATTTTACACCAAACTGTATAACCTCAGAAACTCACCCCCATCCACAACCGAAATAGAAAGGTTTCTTTCCACTAGGCTCAAAAACACAATCCCTGCAGACGTAGCCCGCTCCATAGACATGCCTATTACCCAGGACGAATTAAAATGTGCGATCAAATCAACACCGTTGGGCAAAAGCCCAGGTCCTGATGGCCTCACGGCCAAATACTACAAACACTTCGCCACACTTCTGACGGAACCATACCTGAGGGCATTTAACGCTCTCACAGATCCGTCCCCACTCCCAGCATCGGCACTAGAAGCACACATCACACTATTACCGAAACCGGGTAAAGACCCCACTGAATGCGGCAGTTACCGCCCAATATCGCTCATCAATGTAGACCTAAAGATATGCACAAAAATTCTAGCCATGCGACTTCAACCGATCCTACACACCTTAATACACCAAGACCAATCTGGCTTCGTCCCTAAGCGTGAGGCCAAACATAATACAACTAAATTATTAAATCTCATACACCTCTCCCATGCCACTCAAAGACAGAGCCTACTTCTGTCCATAGACGCAGAAAAGGCATTTGATAGAGTAGACTGGAAAATGCTGACAGCCACACTCCAAGCCTTAGGCTTTGGCCCAAATTGGATGAAATGGATGGGAGCCATATACTCTACCCCGACGGCGAAATTGAGAATAAACGGCCAACTATCAAGCCCAGTACACATTAGCAACGGCATGAGACAGGGGTGCCCTCTCTCCCCCTTACTCTTTATCCTCTCTTTAGAACCCTTCTTGCAAGGAATAAGGGACAACGACGACATTCACGGATTCACTGTCCACCCACAGGAGTTTAAGGTCTCTGCATTCGCAGATGATCTACTATTCTCCATCATGGACCCACTCACTTCCCTACCACCTCTGATTGCAGAACTGGAGGCATATGCAGAACTATCCAACTTTAAGGTCAACTACACAAAGAGCGAAATTTTACCCCTCCGATTGGACAGGCGCACACAAAATGAACTTAAAGCCATATATCACTTCACATGGGCCGAGAAGTCCATCACCTATTTAGGGGTCCACCTACCTAGACACTTAAAACACACATATAGCCTAAATTTTACAACATTACTAGCGGCAATATCGAAAGATATAGGAGATTGGCAGAGACCGGTTTTCAGCTGGTTATGTAGGATCAACATATTGAAGATGAACACGCTACCTAAAGTACTGTATCTCCTACAAACACTCCCCATCACAATCCCCCCCTCCTTCTTTACTAAACTCAAACAAATCTTCACGACCTTCATTTGGGCGAACAAACGCCCGAGGATAGCATACTCTTCTGACCAGACATAGAGAACAAGGAGGGTTAGGACTACCCCACATTGAATGCTACTATCAGGCGGTCATACTGACTAGGATATACGAATGGAATGCAATACACCCACTCAAACAATGGGTGCACATAGAGAGCTCCATGTTCCAATCCCCTCTATATACGATCCCATGGCATGACGAGGGTCGTTCACTCCTCCTGCCGCAACACGCACATCACCCAACGATCATACCCACACTACGTATATGGTCACGCATTAGACTCCAAAATGAACTTTCACCACATCCCTCACCCTTCTACTCTCTAGCACACAACCCCAACTTTCTACCAGGCTTACGCCCCCAGTTCTTCCATCAGTTCCCACCGACTCAAAAAACAAGATACCCGATGGTTAACACGGTCATCACACCAACGGGGATAGCTCCTCTATCTATCTTAACATCCACAGACCACCCAACTTCCCAGCAATATTTCCAATATGCCCAGCTGTCACACTTCTTGAAGGGGGAACCACACCTTCTTCGAGGAACAAGAGCACACACCAAATATGAAACTTACTGTACTACCCACAGCCTACAAATCAAGCACCTATCTATATTTTACAAACTCCTTAACACCATCAATCTAACCCCTCCTCCACCATTCACAGCGGCATGGGAGACTGAACTGGGGATCACCATTCCAGTGGGAACATGGCACAAAGTGAGGGAATGCACATACAAAAGAATCTCCAGATGGCACTACTCACCCGCTAAGGTACATGCTATCTTTCCAACAGCGCCAGATACATGTTGGAGGTGCGGGCAACCCAAAGGAACTACAGCTCATATTTGGTGGCTATGTCCGGCCATCCAAACTTATTGGCGGAGGTTGGGAGGGCTAATCAAAGCTATCACAGGCCATCAACTGCCACAATCACCTGAAACTTTCCTCTTCCTCGTACACACTACGCACATACCGAACCTCCAACGCAAACTAGTCAACCATTTGCTGACAGCAGCAAATATGTTGATACCGTTGAAATGGAAGAGCACCAGGGCCCCGTCAGTACGGGAGTGGATACAAAAGGTTGAATTCATAAGGACCATGGAAGAACTAGACGCATCATACTCGAACAAATACACCACCTACACCTTAACATGGCAACCTTGGTTGACTTATCTAGGCAATAGAGCCACCTAATTATCGTCTAAATCACCACCTACACACGACCACCCTAATACCGGCACCGCTCCTACCCTTCCCCCGTTGTTCCCTCACGACTATACTCTGCAAACTATATCACGCTCAAAGTTATATTGAAATCAATAGACCAAACTATATTGTCCGCCTTGTGACAAAATTTCCTCGAACTAATTACTGTTACCCTACTTTGTTGTACAACTGTGAAAAATGTAAAAATGTGCAGACTCTGTTGCCTGCATACTTAGAATTGTTAACTGTTATACAAGGGTGGCAAACAACACCTATGTTCTGTAACATTATATGCGCAATTAAAATAAAGAATTAAAAAAAAAAAAATAATAATTTAAGTTTGTCCTAAATTTATAGGTAGTTATTTTGTTTCACATGTTGATGCCAAAAACATACATGTAGCTTCTATTATCCTTTTTAAGTAATATTGTAAGCAACATAATCACTTCAACATATTGAAAAACTTATGGCGCCTTTAGAACATGGGCACCGAGCCCCGTATCAGAAATAAATTGTTTACTCAATAATATATCGTCATTGGAGGCTTGGTTTCAGGATGTTGGGGGGCTGAAAACAATGCAGGACCAGGCACTATAACCAATGCACTTAGTTGAAGTGGTTATTGTGTCTACAGTGTTTATTTCTTTGTGGGCAAAATGTAATGTAACAAGTGCTTATATTTCCATAAGGCTTTAATGTCCCTTTAAGGACTTTCACAAATGGGTGCATCCATTTACTCCACACAGTGGGAATAATCATTCTGCAAATGACAATGTAAACAGCAAATGTTTCTTTTTGGGCATGACTTTGCTGTTAAGCTGCATTGCAGTTACTGAAATATTCTGCATGTGTCACAGTGTCATACTGAAATGACGATCTTGTTTCATTACCAAATTTGGTATATCCTCACATTTTTGTCTGAAAGTTTACGGATGCACAGGGGGTGTTTTTATGTTAGTTAGTTACATCTCCAAAATTTTAAAGAAGAAGAAAAAAATATATAGTTTTCCCCAGCAGATACAGTAGAAAGCGCACTGCATAAAAGAAGATACAGGGAAGATAAATCCTTCCAACTCATAATTAAGTGCTGAGAAAGTGAGGCTCTGTCTCAATCCTTTATGTTAATCAGATAGTAATTTCTGCTCCAGTGAGCATAACTACGACAGGTAGCGATGAGCTGTATCATAATTTTCATAATTCTGCTCTATCTCTCGGCAATATGTAAAAGTAGGTGCTTCCTTTTTTTTTGTTTGTTTTTTTTTTTAGCCTAGTGCGTTACAGTTATTGAAAAAAAAATAATCTTTCACATTTTATACTTTATTTTTACCAAGATTTTGTGAAGGGCATTTGTCTTAAAACTATTAAAGAGGCCTTGTATCTGTTCATCTATCAATGGGTAAAAACATTTAGAGTAGATAAAAGATGCAGTTGTAAAAAAAAAGAAAGATAAAGAGTGTGAGAGAGAGAGAGCGAGAGAGAGAGAGATGTATAGACAGAGGTAAGACCGAGCAATTGGAAGAATTATGCAGCACGATTTAAATAGGGTAATATAAACTGTCATAGGGACATGTTCTAGAATCTAGAGAAATAGGAAGAGTTGATATAGAGAAATGCAAAGAGTATAAGGAGAGATTATGAAGAGAAACGGGAAGTGTTATAGGGAAAGTATAAAATATATATAGTAACTGAATGAGATATAGAGAAATATTGTACAAAGGAGTATGAAGAGCTATATGGAGAGGTACAGTTATAAGAAGAGAGTTTATTGAGAATTAAGTGTTATAAGTAGGGTTATTTATATGGGGTAATAAAAATAAATATAGTCATACGCTATATAGAACAATTGGAAGGGATACAGGGGAGGTGTTTAAAGTTCAATAGAATTTAATCTTAATTGTATATTTTGAATTCAGTTGACCACATAATGGTCACATACAAGCTAACCGGTTAAGGTAGACTGGAAAGTTGGCTGTGTTCTGCTGAGACCAGTAGAGACCCATATGATATATCATATCCAACCAAAACAGGTAGGCAGGCTTTCTACTCTGTTACTATCAGAGATGACATTGCAAGCTCTAAAAACACACAAGTGCCCAGTAAAAAGAGTACTGCATGTGTAGAGACAGTTATCTGTGTGTGTAAGATCTGTTATTAAGAAAAACCTATGTGTCCACTTGAAGAACTACTATAGGGTCAGGAATACAAACATTTTATGTTTTCCTTAGTGTAAAGGACAAAGAGTCATCAGTGCAACGTGATTGGCACCATAAAATGTTGCCAGACTTAAACTGCAATGAAGCAAATCGACCACCAGATTCTCTCCAAACCAAACAAGTGCTGAGTATATGTAATCAAGAAGAACCCTAATTATTCAGATATGTATGAGCAATGGACAAGGAGACCTAATAACATTGAAAGCTATTCAAGGTCTGATGTGTGGTTAGAGAGGCATTGAGATTGAGGTTTTAAAATAGAAGTACTATTGTTTAAACTGTGGTCGGTTGTTTCTATCCATTTAATCTTGTATAGTCTCCATTTTTTCTATTTGATAAATTGCAATAACTACTGCAGAGCCAAACTGGAATTAATACTATGAGCAGCAGATTCTGACCATTCAAGAGAAATGTTTTGCTTAGAACAGTATTACAGAACCAGATGAGTTCACTTCAGTAGACCAAACACTAGACCAGGGATAGACCACCTTTCGGCACTCCAGATGTTGCGGACTACATCCCCCATAATGCTCTTACACCCATAATGCTGGAAAAGCATTATGGGAGGTGTAGTCCAAAACATCTGGAGTGCTGAAGGTTGCCAATGCCGGCACTAGACCATAGTGCACCACAGCTACCAGATGTATGAGAAGACATCACGATCCACAGAATTTTAATAAAATTAAATCTTATCTTAAAAACCATGAGCAAATTTCCATCAAGGATCCAATTACCTTATATAGGAGTAATCCCTTTGATGATCAAATACATTAAAGTGGCACTGTCACTGTTGGGAGGTTTGGAGAGTGTCCAGTGGGTGGGAGGGCAGGCAAAAGTGGGTCTTACTTACCTGTACCTGTCCATTATGGGTGCTGCCATTGTCTTCCAGCGCATCCTCTTTTGCTCTTGGTGCTTCAGCTACCAGGAGCCAACATATCTGATGTACTCTCCTAAATATAGCATTGAGGTCTATGGAGGATCCCACGAGACTGCAGGATCCTTCATAGATAGATAGCGCTAAATCCCTGCAGCCATCACTGATTATGACTGGGGGATTTATACTTCAGCTCCGTCCAGCGTGAAGTTTAGGCAGAGGAAATATACTGAGAAGAAGTAGTACTATTTTGTCTCAGTATATCTCTAGACTGGGTTGGAATGTCAGTGAAATTCCAACACAGTCAACATGAGCATTTCATAAAGATTATATCTTTATGAAGTACTAATTTTTCACGTGGTGGGGAGTGACAGTACAACTTTAAAAACAAGTGTAGGGCACGTAAAAGTATTACAAAAAGTAGGACAAGCTGGACTTTTTTTTATGTAGTCTTGAGAAGTTGTTAAATTAAAGGATCCTTACTGTCATCCAGGCCACTTTTTCAGACAGCTGGTCTGGGTGCAGTGGTCCTGAATGTTTAACCCTTTAAGGTTAAACGATGCCATTTAGCAGAAAAGTCAATGTTTTCCCTACAGGGTTAAACACACCTCCAGAAGCACTAGAGGTGCTTCTGCTGCAGTAAAACTCTCTCACATGACATTGCATCTCATAGGAAAGAAAATCAGATCCCCCAATGCTCCGCTATGAGGAGCATTGGATCGGACTATCACCGGAGGAAACCATGCCTCCTCAATTATGTTGTTGGAGGAGGAGAGGCCAGCAGAGCCAACAGAGTATAAGCACTGAAAAAATGCAACTATAAGCTTTCTTTTAATATTTTTATGACAAACAGGGTAGGGTGCCGAATATAACCAGGCACTCTAATGTTAGCAATAAAGGCTTGTAGTTCTATTGCTATAACTAGTGTTCCTTAAAGAAAAAAAGCTTTTATTTCTAGTTATTTACTGTTTTTGATATTTACTGTTTTTCAAACACTCCTGAGTAAAACTTGTTTATATGTTCTTTCTAGTGTCTAGAACCATAAGAAAACAAAATGAAAAAATAACTGAATTTTTTTTTTCATTTTGAAGTCAAAAATATTGATTTTAGAGTAAACGTATTATATGCTTTACTTATATGCTATATTTATGTATAGCAATTACGTTATGAAGCAAGCATTGGTTTTGTATTTCCTTTTTTTTCTTTCCATACTTCTGAGTTAAAGTTTTAATGTGGAAGAAAATTCTCATATGAGAGTTGCATGCACCCCTTTGGCATATTGATACAGTTGCCCTTTAATTATCAACCCTGTTAACAGTGATAACCTCCCTTACACTAGTGGTAGGTTCATGACCACCTGACATAGTAGGTTAATCCACAATTTCTCATCGAACAGAACCTGCATCCAAGACCGTTATGTTTTAGTTTAATCTACATCACTTTACAGTTAGGTTCTAGTCTGTCACCGTGTAATTCAGCAAGCAGCACTAATCACCTGGTGTTATATTGATGTATACGGCCTATGGTTTTCTGGCGTGACCTGACACCAAGGTAGAAGTAGCAGCTTTGATTTTTCTTCCAAGACTCCTGTAATGTAACCTCTAGATGAAGTAAAGTCATACATGACTAATGCCTCCTGAAATCTAGAAGGCCCCACTCTGGTTGCTTCTAGATTTTTCCATATAAGAAATAGTGTTTAGTATACATACTATATTACTGTTCTTTAACTGAGAGCTTAGCAGCCATTGTCCTGCACTGTCACCAGCATCTACATCTGAAATGTATTTCTAATGGTGGTCTGCAAGACGATCAGAATTCAGTCTTGAGGTGAAATCCCTGTTGCAGGAGATGCTTACATAAAAGCATACTCTCAAATTGGGTTCTCAGTTCCAATATATATTTTGACTAAGATATCCAGTGTAAAATCTGATAAACATGTTTCATTTTGTACATTTGTGCTAGCAAGGGGTACATCGGATTAATTGCTCCCAATGGTACTGGCAGTGTTAAAGGGGTGTAGCCTTTAAGTACCTTTCTGCTGTTGATTAAAAGTATCTGAAGATACTTGAGGATGCATGCAGAGAACTGCAGGAGTAAGGCAGAACGCAGGAATAGTACAGGGTTGGGCTCTCGATGCTCTCCAGACCTAGATTGGAGCACAGGGACTCTTCTGTGGAGGCTCCAGTACCTGGAGTTGACCAAACTGTCAAACTATGGTGAATATGTTTCATGTGAAAGAGTTTGCAAATGGTTGCATGGTGAGATGAGACATATTGCATACCTCCCACTATCCACACTTCCAGAATCAGAATCAGCCTGCCAATAATTTTAACCAGACCACTGAGGGCAGGAAATGCAGGGAGCACTGCTTCTCCCTTATGGTGTGCTCGCGTTATGACTGTTGGGGTTAGCTCCCTGATGTCCCCAAAAGTGGGACACCAGGGAAATACGTTGGGAATGTGGGACAGGATCCAAAAATCAGGACTCTATTGCTTAAATTAGGACTATTAAAATACATTATATTGTCCATGGAGTCATGGGAATAGAGTCAATCACTTAGGCATTGGCAGATTTCTGTGAATAGTCCGTCAAGCTGTACATACCTTCCAAGTGTCCCAAATCTAGGGGATTCATATTGTTGGTGTGTCTGAATGTATAACAGAGCTCCACATGAATAATACTCACAGTAATATGCCTGTAAACCTCAATACATTTGTTTAACCATCAGCCTGCATAAATCAAATGCATTTTTCCTGTTCTAAATGACCTTTTAGTTGCATACATTATCAGTAAATCACCTAAAATTTCTCAAAACAGCACTGCCACCAGCCACCCTACCAATCACACCCCTGTAGTTAAAGTGTCCCAATTTGTCCATTTGAAATTATGGGAGACAATAAAGAAAAATAACAATATACGTAAAAAAGGAAATATAACAACCTGGAAAAGTGGATGTAGAATGTTCCACTATGTATAATGGTATCTGAAAAAATCATAAATAATACATAGTGTAATACAGTAATACAAAACACCCCAATGAGTATAAAGTAAAAAACTCACAAACAAAACATTCATGCTCATCACCCTTTTAAGTGTCCTGGAATGTAGATCTTCTGTGTAGAATGTTTCTTAGTAGAAATAAGGAGAAAAAAGGCCACAAAAATGAAGTAAAATAAAGACAATGTATTTATTGTATTGCACTTACAAAAGTGTAAAAATAGTAGGCATATCTCCACCAACAGAGGAACTCCAACAGGGTCAGGGTCCAGGAGAAGCGGCAAAGTCCACCAATCAGTGAAGCAATATGGAGATAAATGTACATAAAATATAAAATAAAAGTCAAAGGAAAAAATAATCCAACGCATCTTGTCTTGGGTTCTTAGAAGAAGCATTCACAGGGGAGGTATAAGTAGTTCCGGAGCTCCAGAGGTAAGGCTTACAGTCGAGTCCCACAGTTCCCTTCTGGTGTGATATCTACCATCTTGAGGGATCAAGTGGTGTAATACCCCTGGATTTCTAGTCCCAGCTAGTTTTGAAGCTGTTGTAGGCTCCATTTCAGGCCTTCCAGATCCGGAAGGGTGAACAGCCCCTTGCTCTTGTGTAAGCACTGGTTGCTGGCTCTTGTTTGAGTGCCATAGAGTCTTCCGGCGGTAGGAGTTGCCAGCTGGAGGCCCTGGTCTTGTTCTTCAGTGCTGTGTGTTCTGTTCCTTGTTTTTTGTTTCTCCAGAGATCAGCAGTCTTGGGTTTCCCCTGCGTTTGCTGAGGGAGCATCTGGGTGACCCAGCTGGATGTAAGAGGTTTCCAGAGTCTGGGATTCTAGCTTGCTCTTTGCAGGTGATGGCTTGCGCTGCTGTCTTGCCTCTAGAGTGACCCAAAATCTTTCAAAGATTAAATATGCCGGGCCAGAGTAGTTGTGAAGTGGGCCTCAGCTGGTGGAGGGTCTGTGAGTGCCGCCATTTTGAGAGCCATGAGGTGTCTCCACACCCCAGGACAGTAGGTGCTAGGCGTAGTGGTGGTTAGGCTCTTGGGACCGGCATGACCCCTGCCGGTCTTAAGGGGGAGGGGAGAGTAGTGCAAAAATTAGCTTTTTCTTGCAGGATCCCTTCCCTGGAGAGTGGCCATCATTCCAGGTCTGAATCTGCTTGAAGGCCACAGAAAGTAGCAGGTTGGCGATATGGGTCAGAAGGGTACCAATTCTGATATTGATCTGTTCACCGTGATCCCCACTGTGTGGTGTGCAGTATTTAACGGTGGTATCTGCTGACTGGCTTGTGATAATTGTGGCATTGTCGTGTGAGGCACAAGAGCTCTTTCACCATGCGTCTGCTCGGTTAGCCAGTTAGGCTCCGCCCCGACTTTTATTTTATATTTTATGTACATTGTATTTCCATATTGCTGCTACATTCTACATTTTACTTAGAAGATCCACATTCCAGTAGGGAAGGGTGATGAGCCTGATTTTTTAATTTGTTTGTGAGTTTTATACTTTATACTCATTGGAGTGTTTTGTATTACTGCATTACGCTATGTATTATTGAAGATTTTTTCAGATACCAATATACAGTAGTGGAACATTCTACATCCACTTTTCCAGGTTGTTATATTTCCTTTTTTAAGTGAATTGTGATTTTTCCAACATTTGTTTTTATTTTGTCTCATATATTAATGTTTATATATTGCTTTTCATTTCTTTGAAATGATGTGAGGTATGATGAAGGGTGCATGGTTTCTTGATGTCACAACTCACAGTTCCAGCAGCCTCCTTTTTTAAAGCTCATGTGCAGTGCATATTGCAATGGTTCTAAATTGCCAGCCTTTCCCTGTCCTTGTTGTACAAACACTTTTATGCTTTATTTTCTTTTCACCTGTTGTTTTTATTTTTATGTGAAAGAAACATTTTTATTTCAGTTCCAACCTTTACATTGCATGACCTCACCAAGCAGTTGAGCTTTGTAACATTCTAAAATACTGCAAAAAAGTTCAAATGGAATCTGCAGGCTGCAATGACAGGCTGACTTACTTGTACGATAACAAGTCACAGACCATTTTTCTTTTCTGCTTAGCCTTTCATAAAAGAGAATAGCTTTATTTTTACTTGTATATTTTACAACAAGTAATGGAATAAATAAACCCGGCATTGTATGTATAGGACAGCTTAGATTTACAATTTATCTCATGAAATATTTAGTAGAAACTGAACAGCAAATCTTTTTCTGCTGCTAACAGAATCTCTTTCGAACCGGGCTTATTGCTATAACTGAGATCGGGTGCATTAGCATTATGCCAGACTCTATTCAAGGACTGGTAAACAGCTCCCATATAATGTACTATGACCAAATCTGTAATGACCTTCAATCTCCCTGCTGTATCGCACAAGCCTGTCTTTATTCCCCTTTCCCTGTCTTTAGGCTTCTTTTATATTTGTCCCCTTGAATTAGCTCTTGGCCATCAAAACAGCACATCCGCTTGACAGTTGTCCTAACCAGTTAAGCCACAGACATGTCTTGTCACCTCTGGGTGACAAGTGAACATGACATGCTAGTGAAATCATGACACTCATTAGCTGTGAAGATGACGGCAAAGAAGAGAAGATTTCTCACTTAGAAAGCAAACTCAGATTTCCTGGCTTCTAAAGATTACAGTTTAAATGCTGTGGTCTGTGGTTTAACTCTTTGACTGCTGTAGGGTCTTTAATGGACAGCGATCACCTAAATAAAGTTTAGCTGTTTACAATGCTAACTGCATGGCAGTGGGAAAATAAAAGAGGACAAATGTAGGTAAGCAGGTTTCAGAATATTTCACATAGGCATGCTTTTTTAGATAGCAAGGGAAAATTTTGTATCTAGCTAAATCAGGGGTGCCCAAAAGGTAGATCCCTAGATGTTTTAAAACTACAGCTTCCATGGCACTTTGTCATTCTAAAGGCATGCAAAGGTGAGCAAAGCATCATGGGAGTTATAATTCTACCACATCTAGGGATCTACCTTTTGGGTACCTAAATGTTATTATAGGTGGAACGTTGTCCTTTGACTACAGCTTAGAGTAATGCAATAACATGTTTGCACTCCACAGCAAAAGTTCTAACACAAGTCCTCAGCTTTGACTAAACCAGAGTTTAATATGTTATCACGCTACAGCAATTCCCACGTATTGTCCAGCTTTTTAATGGGGTCAACTATTTATCAATCAGACGCATGAGGTTGAAATTTAGCAGGACGATAATAAACAGGACCTAAGGGATTTTCATGTCTCTTGTTGTCTGTCTCCAATTTGCAGGGGCACAGCTGAACCAACCGCACATTTATTCATACAGAGAAAACAATTTAAAACTGGTTAACTTATTTACATTTTTAAAATACATGTTTTTTTTTCCTCTGCCTTCTACCATATATTCAATTAAACACAGATTTTAAAAGTGATTATTTATAACAAAACATAAAACAAAATAGCGAAATGTTATATGTTAGAAATTGTTGTTGGAACAATAAAATTTAAATGCACATACTAACAAGCAAAAATCTTTTTAAAGGAATAATGACACCACCATTATTAATATCTTAGTACAATCCATAAAATTCCATTTTATTTTGTTAAGTTTTTTAGAGTGAGTTTTTTTAAGAAATCCCTTGTCTATCGTCTCATCATCCCATTTCTGACAGCCGTCGTTATACACCTTCAGTTCGATTGTCAGATATCTGAACCAGTGTTATTACTTTGCAACTGTCGTTGCTTTGTAAAATCACCTAACAAAAAATGCTGCAGGCAGAAAAAGCACACTAAAAGCAATTAAAGCTTGGAAATAAGTTTACCGATTGAAGTTGCATAAAGATGACTGTCAAAAAGAGGAAAAGTAGAAAAAGATAAGTAGAAAAAAAATCAGTATACATTGATTTATTTTAAAAATGACATAAAGTAAAAAAATTATATTAACATATTGTAAAGCATGCCTTCTAAGTGCACCTATTTAGGAGAGACAGTTCCTATTTAGAGACCCAAATCGACAAATTATCCAGGCAATTCTCAGTTAGTCCTCCTATTGCATACTAATGTTTCAATACAATATCTCAAAGAAATGAGTGCATTTGTGATTAAGATAAAGGAGAAATATTATGAAAACAATTGATATATGCATCTTATTGTTGAGGTTTTCAGTGTGTGGACCCAACTTGCAAAAGCAGTTCAAATTCCTATATTACAAAAGCATACAGATATATTGATGAGTAGTTACTGCATAATGTAATTAATCTCCACTTCCACATAAGTTGCAATGGTACATTTCAGTTTTAAAACATAAAGTATGAAAAAATACAAAAGGAATGAAATGAAAACTTTTTTTGTACAATAGTAAAAAATAATAACAATATTAAAAATAAATATTAATAATAATAAAGTAGAAATATGACCCTGCTTACTGTACTTCTCAAACTAGGGAATGTTTAACAATGGGCTAGATGTTTGGAATGAGCATGTTGGTATAAAAAATAATATGCAGTGTCCTTAAGTAATATTTCTGATGTCCTCTGTAGGTCCAGGTTTCATAAACCAATGCATTTAGCAAAAATATAAAGAAAAAAAAAGCTTTTGTTTGCAAAATAGGTTGTGGTAGTTTAATCAATTATGATATTCAGCAAGTCATACATTTGAGGGAGCCAAGGCTTATCTTATTTGATGTGTTTACATTTTTGGTGGCTTTGTTTCCTGTCTGAATAACTAAATGCCGAGGATGCACGTTCAGGACTATTCGTCCCTCCCTTGGCCCTGGGAAGCAGAGAGGTATCCAAGATGGTCTCTATTTATAATATTGCTGACAGCATGCAGGCCACATTAATGACACCATTATGCACAAATGTGAACAAGTTTTATTGCTAACCAACTGGTAAACTTACTGTTCAAGATGTAGTAATACTAAACTCAACAGTTAGGAACATGCCAAAGTAGAAAGAGCTGTTGAACACTGAATCACAGGGAATTGAACTCTGAATTGCAACATTAAGGCTAAGATAGTCAAACCGTGGATTTAGCTGTATTGGCAAAATTTGAAATCAACACTTTTTCGTCTAAATTTTGAATTGCAATTTTTCATTTGCTACAATGTGGAGTTTTATTAATTGAGGTTATTCATTTATAATAACCAAACTTGAATCTGAAGCAGTTGTTAAACCGTACTGACTTTACTTTCTCTCCAAATATAGACCTTCAGCTATTGTTGAATCACAGTAGCTTTTATTCTATACCATCCATGGACCACTACCTGTTAGTGAACAACACTTACCATAATTTCCACAATTTTTTTAACAGGTAGATTGTTTTAAAAAAAATATATATATATCATCAAATACTCAACAACAGTTTTTTTGCGGTTTAAAATGTATGGTGCCTTCTATCAGTCAAGTAGAACTCTACAGGCACTGAGCATACTACAGTTCTTTGTTAAATGCAATACCCTGTACAGTACAGATAATTTGAATAACTGTACTTACTGTACATATATAATGAGAGTTATGCATACAGACGTAGCAACATTCTAGATGTGAAGTGGATACCATGGAATTAATTAAATATACCTGCTGATTGTTTCTCTTTTAGAAATTTACCCTATTAATGCTCTATCTACATAACCTAAAATATGCCCAGATATAAAATTATTTTTAGAATGATGGCACATTTAAGAAGTTGCATTCCCATAAACACAAACTTTTTTCATTTAACTATGTTTTTGCCATATAAAATACATGACAAATATGTTCTGTTTCTATGCAAATATTTCAGACCCAGCAAAAAATTATTTTTGAAAAGGATAAAAAAAATAAAAATGTAAATTTCCTTTGTTTGTGGGTATACCTGAACAGTAATCCATGCATAGATTTCCTGCTTATCGCGTGTTCATAAGGTGCAGGAAAACCAGTGTAAAGAATCCATGAGATTTACTAGTCTAACATGCTGTAAGAAATCTGAGCATGGCAGCAGTTACGCCAATGACTTACATAACTTGCCTGTCCTACGCCAGCCCTACGCCTGCCTAGGGCAGGCATACAATTTGTAGTGTAACTATTTCCTATTTATATGCATCAGTTGCTTAGCCTATCTAATCAATATAAATTGGCATTGCTTGCTCTATGAATATCTTTCAGGTTTTTCTTAATTTGCACAGAGAGTTATTTTATTCAGGGTAAATGATTAGATATGGACACTAATAAATGCTTTTTTTATGTAACTTTCTCCATTATTTTGTATTTTGGAAATTAAAAAAAATAATATAAAAAGGTGACAACGCATTGTTTCATGTTGATATGCATAAATAACAACATTTTATTGAATTAAGCTGATTATTGATTACTTGATATTGATGATAAAGCAATAACTTTTTTATTGATCTTTGCTTAAAAAGCAGAATAAAACCTAAAATGAGTTATACCATGATGGACTTAAAGACCAATATGCAAAATTTCTGTATATTAGTTATAGGTAAAGAAAAGTTAGAAAAATATATATACACAAAAGAGTGGGCTATAGATGCGTGATTTTGCCAGCCACTTATAAAAAATATTGGGAGTGATGGTATTAAAGCACATTGCTGTTTTGACAATTGAAATCAACAATTCATTTGTAATGTATAACACAATTTTAAGCTGGCTTTCCAGTATTTTAAAATGTTACGTAAATATCTTCTAAATGTTTCAGAATATGCCATATTCCTTTTCTAAGTCACTACGAAGGAACAAAAAATATTTTTGGAAACCTTTCGACAGAATTATGGATCTCTCCATACAGAGCATTATTTATCCAAATCTTTCTTATGATTCAGATTTCTCCTTTTCTATCAGATGTAACAGACCATACTTGAAGTAAAGATAATATTTTATAAATCCCTCAAAAAAAATTAATGCAGTTTTGTGTATTAAATATGTGGTTCTACACCTGAATTACTTCATTTTTTTTTAACATAATAGGTCTCACCTTCTAATGCATATTTTAATTTTAATCATAGTTGTCAAAGTCTTAAGAAAAGACACAGTTTAAGTCCCCATTTTCAGACTGATCCAGTTAAAATGACAGGTAGTTCTCTCCTCAGCCATCATGATCGTGACTTACAAAGGGGTGAAAAGAGGAAATAAATTGAGACTGAACCAGTCACTTTAGATAAAAGAGAGTAGAACTCAGCTATGGATGGCCCCTTATTTCGCTTGCCTGCTTCTTTGTCACAGTAGATTGAAATAAAAACTTTGCAAGAAGCTTTTAGCTCTTTTTTTTTCTTGTTTTGTTCCCCTACATGTCTACCAAGAAAAATTTAACCCATATACTATAATATATAATACAACCCAAGTATTGCTGACAAGAATGGACAAACGGTCATTATAAATAATATAGTGCAATATGACAATCATTTTGTTATCCAAATATTATATATTAATATTATTATATTTCAAGTTCCTGAAAACATTTAAATTATATCTCTCATGCAATATATTACAATATAATAGTTATTTACTAAAGTGAGAATTCTAAGTGAATAATAATAAAAATATCAAATTTAAATCAATATAGCCAAACTGGAAACAATCTCTAAGACAGTCATTATTTCAGCTCATCTATTCTGGCCTTAAATTTAGAAGTTCACTTTGAATTCACTTTAAATTCTCACTTTAGTAAGTAGCCATGTCAGTAGCCATCTTACTACTTAATCTAATACACCAGCTCATTAATGCAAAAATGTAATCAGACAATCATGTGGCAGCAACTCAACGTATCTCAAAGCATACAAGCACACAGAGATCATCATTATGTTCAGCTGTTCTTCAAAACAAATGTCACAATTAGTGATGTACCGAACGGTTCGCCGGCGAACGGTTCCTGGCGAACATAGCATGTTCGCGTTCGCCACGGCGGGCGAACATATGCGCGGTTCGACCCGCCCCCTATTCGTCATCATTGAGTAAACTTTGACCCTGTACCTCACAGTCAGCAGACACATTCCAGCCAATTAGCAGCACAGCTTCCCTAGCAGACCCTCCCACCTACTGGACAGCATCCATTTTAGATTCATTCTCAAGCTGCATGCTTAGTAAGAGGAGGGAAAGTGTAGCTGCTGTTCATAAGATAGGGAAAAGCATAGCTAGGTTAGGGATAAGGGTATGCTTTTTTTTTATTTTTATTTTTCTATGTAATGTAAATGCACTTAGTTGTCTGCCACTGCTGCCAGCTTCTGTGTCAGGCTCACAGTGCATACTGTGCCCATTTCCCCAGTCAGTGCCACCAATTACATCTGGTGTCACAATAGCTTGGATTTAAAAACAAAAAACTTTTTTCACTGTTATAGATTGAATAGCAGTCAGTGTCCTTAAAGCGGGTGTGTTACGCTAACAGTGGATACGGTGACCAGTGCCACCACTTAGATCTGGTGACACAACAGCTTTGATTTAAAAACAAAAAACTTTTTTCACTGTTATAGATTGAATAGTAGTTAGTTATCTTCAAGCAGGTGTGTTACGCTAACAGTGGATACGGTGACCAGTGCCACCACTTAGATCTGGTGACACAAAGCTTGGATTTAAAAACAAAAAACACTTTTTTCACTGTTCTAGATTGAATAGCAGTCAGTGTCCTTAAAGCGGGTGTGTTACGCTAACAGTGGATACGGTGACCAGTGCCACCACTTAGATCTGGTGACACAATAGCTTGGATTTAAAAACAAAAAACTTTTTCACTGTTATAGATTGAATAGCAGTTAGTTATCTTCAAGCAGGTGTGTCAGCCCTACAGCGTGTACTCTGCCAGTACGCTGCCACCTCCTCTACTCCTCCTACTCCATCCTCTTCCATAACCTCCTCGGCTGAGTCCTCTTCTGCTGCTGCGTCTTGCTCCACATCAACTGATAGGGGACGTAACAGTGATTAAACTGATAACAATAGTACTAAACACACCACTCCTATCTGGTGGCACATTAGATTGCACGCGCAGTGCCCCAAATTTGTTGTGATCTGTGAGTAAGGTAAACGGTTGTCCATACAAGTAGGTTGCAGCATTTTGAGGGCCCACACCACCGCTATGCACTCTTTTTCAATGGCAGTGAATATACTTCGCTGTGCAAAAGTTTACGGCTTAGATAAGCCCCGGGTTGCTCGCCACCATCTGCTCCAACTTGGCTCAGTACTGCTCCCAATCCAAACATAGAAGCGTCTGTATGGACGAGAAAGTGTTTAGTTGGATCAGGAGCAGAAAGTACAGGTGATTTAATGAGCGCCGTCTTGAGCTGTTGGAAGGCCTGTTCACACTCTGGGGCCAATACTACTATCTTGGGGAGGTTTTTACACGTTCCTATATGGCACTTACTGGGCTTTGAGGTCAGTCCAGACTCCCTAATCCGGTCTATTACGGCTCCTATGTGGGTCAGGTGTTCGGGCCAGGAGCAGCTAAAAATGTCTATACCATCCAAGTAGGTGTGTATCAGTGTGTATCAGGGATCCTTAGGACAGGTGTCAATCCATATCTGCCAAGTGACCCTTTGTAGGGGTATCAGTCTCTATTCTGCTCTGTGTCAGTGTGTATCATGGTCTCTGAGGACAGGTGTCAATCCATATCTGCCAAGTGACCTGATGTAGGAGGAACAGTCCCTATTCTGATCTGTGTCAGTGTGTATCAGGGATCCCTAGGACAGGTGTAAATCCATATCTGCCAAGTGACCCTATGTAAAAAAGGCCTGATGAGATGAGCTGCCTTGGGATAAAAATGGTCCACATGCTGCTGTATTTTAGCTCTGAATGCCGGTTGACTTGCGTGACTTATCCGCCACCAACTAGGGTTCAAGCCGCCAGTGTGTACTTTATAAATGGCTTTATAAAGCAGTGTGTACATTATAAATGGCTCCACCTGCCACCCGTACAGCAACACAGTCTCCAGTTAGGAGGACCGACCAAGCCTCTTCTTCCATCTCCCTGTTACAAAAATCAATGCCGTGTACACCACCACTGATAGGAGACGCGGAAGGTATTAAACTGATAAAAATAGTACTAAACACACCACTCCTATCTGGTGTCACATTAGCTTGACCGCGCAGTGCCCCAAATTTAATGTGATCTGTGAGTAAGGTTGTCCATACAAGTAGGTTGCAGCTTTTTGAGGGCCCACACCACCGCCATGCACTCCTTTTCAATGGCAGTGAATATACTTCGCTGTGCAAAAGTTTACGGCTTAGATAAAAAATCAATGCCGTGTACACGTCCACTGATAGGAGGCCTTGGGAAGGTATTAAACTGATCAGAACAATACTAAACACACCACTCCTATCTGGTGGCACATTAGCTTGACCGCGCAGTGCCCCAAATTTGAATTAAGAGGACCGACCAAGCCTCTTCTTCCATTTCCCTGTTACAAAAATCAATGCCGTGTACACGTCCACTGATAGGAGACGCGGAAGGTATTAAACTGATAAAAATAGTACTAAACACACCACTCCTATCTGGTGTCACATTAGCTTGACCGCGCAGTGCCCCAAATTTGCAGTAAGAGGACCGACCAAGCCTCTTCTTCCATCTCCCTGTTACAAAAATCAATGCCGTGTACACGTCCACTGATAGGAGACGCGGAAGGTATTAAACTGATAAAAATAGTACTAAACACACCACTCCTATCTGGTGTCACATTAGCTTGACCGCGCAGTGCCCCAAATTTGCAGTAAGAGGACCGACCAAGCCTCTTCTTCCATCTCCCTGTTACAAAAATCAATGCCGTGTACACGTCCACTGATAGGAGACGCGGAAGGTATTAAACTGATAAAAATAGTACTAAACACACCACTCCTATCTGGTGTCACATTAGCTTGACCGCGCAGTGCCCCAAATTTGCAGTAAGAGGACCGACCAAGCCTCTTCTTCCATCTCCCTGTTACAAAAATCAATGCCGTGTACACGTCCACTGATAGGAGACGCGGAAGGTATTAAACTGAACAGTCTCTATTCTGCTCTTGCATTTCTATTTCTTCATAGAAAACGAAAAAATTCTGAGAAGACGTTGGCAGGGCTATTCACTTGTGTGATCTGTCATGAATTGTCATTTGAATGTTATTTTGAACTGTGGGGCACAAGAACTTGAATCTGACAAAATGGCTGCCATATACACGTCCACTGATAGGAGACGCGGAAGGTATTAAACTGATCAGAACAATACTAAACACACCACTCCTTTTTTTTGGTGAGGCTTTACAGAACAGAGTGCTTCTCCACGGGACATGTTAACTCACTGGCAGCTGGCTCATCAAGGAACCAGAGCAGCTTTCCATGTACAGGTAAGACACGTGCAGCCGGTAAGGGTTCAGGCTCTTCTTCCTGGAGGATACGCTGCAAGCCTGTTGAACGAGGTGACCTTGCTCGGGTCCCAGGTGTACGGTTCCTAAAATGGCTGCCATATACACGTCCACTGATAGGAGACGCGGAAGGTATTAAACTGATCAGAACAATACTAAACACACCACAAATAAGGTTTCTCTCCTGTATGGCTCCTCAAATGATGCTTAAGATTAGAAGCGGCTGAAAAGCATTTCTCACACTCCGAACAAAAATATATTTTTTTAACATTCTCTCCACTTTGAACGAAATGACGTTTGGGAAGAGATTAACATAATTAAACACAGGCAGTAAAAATACAGTTTTTAGCCATACACTGTAACTTTAAAACTACACATCCCATCTTCATAATTACATATTTGGAATCAGCACACTTAAAACATAAACATAATCAAAAATCAGCCAAATCCATCCAGGGGTTAAAAAGTTAGCTGGAGGTCCCTTTATGACCGACCGCAAGCACATTTTCCTGCCCAAAACAGTTCCATAGATTTGGGCTGTGAGGTCGGTCTATTTCAGGCTGAAAAAACGACTAAGTCCCATCGCCAATGGGACTTAGTCTCTGCAGCTGAAATAAGGCTGAAAAAAACGGCTGAAAAAAAGACTAAGTCCCATCGCCGAATGGGATTTAGTCTCTGCAGCTGTAAAACCAGTAGGGGAGAAGGTAGAGCTCAGCGGTGTTCGCGGAAATGTGTAGCCAATTTTAGTTCCATGAATTTGGCTACACATACCGCTGACCTCGTTGAATGATCAAAGATGGCCGCCGCCACGTGTTCGGCAAACAAACAAAGACCTCCCAGCATTGTCAATTAAGCTGCGGTTAACCGCAGCTTCTGGGAGGTAAATTGCCTGCACACTTTCACTTCTGGGTGGTCTGCCTGTGTGGTACTTGGTTCAGTAAGCCCCATTTACTGAACCAAGTGGGAATTAGCCAGGCAGGCACAAAGGGTTTGCACCAGGTCTGGGGACACAGGGGACACCTTCTTAAAGGGGCAGTGTCCCCAACAAGTCTGGGGACAAAGCCTTAAAGGGGCAGTGTCCCAATCTTCCTGATGTCCCAAAAAAGGTGTTTAAAGGGCCAGCACCAGTCACATAAAGAGTCCATAAGCCCCAATATGCCCACCGACAGTCTTAAAGGGCCATACACACCAAATAAAAGTGCATACATTTTCACAATCTCCCAGGGGCCATAGTCATGCGGGAGGAGGCTGGCAAATAGGCTTCTCCACAACCCAGGGAAGCAGGGCAATTTGCCATTTAAAGGGCCCGTTACAAATAGCAGTTTGTAACAAGGTGTCAATCCATATCTGCCAAGTGACCCTATGTAGGGGTAACAGTCCCTATTCTGCTCTGTGTCAGTGTGTATCATGGTCTCTGAGGACAGGTGTCAATCCATATCTGCCAAGTGACCCTATGTAGGGGTAACAGTCTCTATTCTACTCTGTGTCAGTCTGTATCATGGTCTCTGAGGACAGGTGTCAATCCATATCTGCCAAGTGACCATATGTAGGGGGACCAGTCCCTATTCTGCTCTGTGTCAGTGTGTATCATGGAACCTTAGGACAGGTGTCAATCCATATCTGCCAAGTGACCCAATGTAGGGGGAACAGTCCCTATTCTGCTCTGTGTCAGTGTGTATCAGGGATCCTTTGGACAGGTGTCAATCCATATCTGCCAAGTGACCCTATGTAGGGGGACCAGTCTCTATTTTGCTCTGTGTCCGTGTGCATCAGGGGCTCTGAGGACAGGTGTCAATCAATATGTCAAGGTGTCAATATGTCATATGTCAGGTGTCAATCCATATTGATTGTGATTTAGGAATGTTAGGTGATTTCTGCCCTTTATGGATTAAAACCAGACTCTGTATCAACTGTGTAATTTTCCATGGGAGTTTTGCCATGGATCCCCCTCCGGCATGCCACAGTCCAGGTGTTAGTCCCCTTGAAACAACTTTTCCATCACTATTGTGGCCAGAAAGAGTCCCTGTGTGTTTTAAAATTCGCCTGCCCATTGAAGTCTATGGCGGTTCGCCCGGTTCGCGGGTTCGCGAACATTTGCGGAAGTTCGCGTTCGCCGTTCGCGACATCACTATCAATGGTAAACCAAAGACCACAACAGGGCACTAAGGCAAGGGAGGGGTTAGCTTATATACATACAAGGTGTGTCTGATTGGCTAACCTCCAATTAGTGTTACCCACAACATGTGAGAGGAGTTTCTTCCCTCCCTTGTGGTCTCACTGTGTGCCTGGTGAAGAACACATATAAGGAAGCTGCTCTGGAGTGTGCAGCATCAGACACACTGCCAGTCTGTACAGAGGGACCAGATGACGTCGCTCGCTGTGATGAGGTAAGCAAGGTCATTGCGAGAGGCGCAGGGGACCAAACATAACACCCCTTCCGACGAAGGCTTCAAGGGAAAATGAACGAGGGGTGTTCAAATCAGAGGCGGATACCCAGGAACGCTCCTCCGGGCCATAACCCTTCCAGTGAACCAGGTACTGTAAGACGATCCTGAAGAAGCGGGAGTCAAGAAGGAACTGCACCTCGTACTCCTCGCTAGAGTCGGCACGGACAGGGCCGGGGCACTAAACAGACCTTGAAAACCGGTTACACAGGAGGGGCTTCAGAAGGGACGTGTGAAACGTATTGGGGTTGGAGGCAAGTCCAGAGTGTAAGAGACAGGATTAACCCTGCGCAAGACTTTATAAGGCCCAATATATTTCGATGCCAACTTGTTTTTCATGGACAGCCATACCCAGTCACCCAGTCCTAAGCAGGAGCCACAGCCATATGGTGAACTTCTTCTCTGGGATGCTGCAGCAAAGTGGACCCGATCCCATATGTCACGAAGCGTGGCTAGGTGTTCGTCCAAAGTAGGCATTCCCTTGTCGGCGAATACACCGGGAAGGATGGTGGCTGTACACCCGACTCAAGCCAGTGGAGGCATAAGGAGACCTGGTGGCTTGCTTGTGGGAGACTTAGCCTGAGTACAAATTTGACAGGCCATAACGTACTCTTTGATGTCCTTCCTAACAGAAGGCCACCAGAACTGTCTTGTTATGTTATCATATATCTTTGTAATGCCTGGGTGTCCTGCTGTTTTGAAACAACTTCATGACTTTTTTTCCTGTCCCTTCAATGTACAAACAATAAACCTGTAGGTGTTTAAGGTGGTGCTTGACTTTGATATCTCTTCACCTTATCTAGAAAGAGTGAAGAGATAACCAAGTGTGTAGCTGCAATAATGTTTGCGGAAGGGACTATGGGTTCTGGAGGGGAGGAGTTGACCTCCAGTGGTTCATGTTGCCTGGATATAGCATCTGCCTTAACATTGCAGGTATGCAGGTCTGTATGTTATGGTATACTGGAAGCGAGACAGAAATAAGGACCACTCCGCTTGGCGAGAAGACAGACGTCTGGCATCGGCTATGTAGGAGAGGTTCTTGTGGTCTGTGATCACCAGTATAGGGTGTCTGGAACCTTCCAGTATGTGTCTCCACTCTTTAAATGCCAAAACTATGGCCAGTAATTCCCTGTTCCCCAAATCATAGTTTTTGTCTGCATCATAAAGATTCTAGGAGAAAAAACAACATGGGTGAAGAGGATCGTTGTGGGTTTTTCTCTGAGAAAATATTGCACCAACACCTGACTCAGATGCATTGACTTCGACAATAAAGGGAAGTGACGGGTCAGGGTGGCACAAAACAGGGGGTGATGTAAACGCTTCTTTAAGTGTTTCAAAAGCCTCAGAATTCCAAACACAGGGATTAACCCCTTTTTTGTTTCTTGGTTATTGGGGATACTACAGAGGAGAAATTATTTATAAATTTTCTGTAGTTAGCAAAACCCACAAACCTTTGTATGGTCTTAAGTCCCTGTGGAAGTGACCAAGTTTTGATGGCTTCCAGTTTCTTAGGGTCCATTCTGAACCCTTCTCAGAAATGATGTACCCCAAGAACGGCACAGAGGTCTGATCGAAGAGGCACTTCTCTAGCTTGCAAAAGCAGTTTCTTTAGTACTGATCTGACATGTTTATGGTGGGTGTCTAGATCAGGGGAGTATACCAATATTTCTTCCAGATACACTACAGCATATACATGCATGTAATCTCGGAGGACATGGTTAATACAGTTCTGAAAGACAGCAGGGACATTACACAGACCGAAGGGCATCACTAAATATTCATAGTGGCTGCTACAAGTGTTGAAAGTGTTTTTTCACTCGTCTTGTTCTCCTTTTCTGACCAGGTTATACGCCCCCCTGAGATCCAGTTTAGTGAACCACTTGGAACCTTTTAAGCGGTCAAAAAGCTCAGCGATAAGCGGAATAGGATACATGTTCCACATCGTGATCTTGTTAAGGCCCCTATAGTCTATTCAGGGTCTGAAATCACCCTCTTTCTTTGATACGAAGAAGAAGCCAGCACCTGCCGGAGATGAAGATCGCCTGATAAACCCTTTCTTCAGGGACTCCTCAATATATTCCTCCATGATCTTGTTTCATGCTGTTATGGGCAAATGCAAAAATTACAAGTTTTAGAATGAAATGTTGTATTTCTTAAACTGTGTACTTTGTCTTTAAGAGATATTGCAAACTGACAAGGTGTTAGAAATGGAACATATTGTTTTTCATAACTGTTTCTTTAAGCAATAACCTCAGTGCATAATGTGAATGTGATGCATACTTTTCAAGTTATGAATAATGTGGAAAAATTGCATTTCTCTGCTTGTGCTAATTAAATTACCCATTGTGTAAGTTAATTGTATCACAGGCAGAGGGGAGGATTTTGTGTGGGAGTGTCTGAATGTATTGTATGTGTTTATTGGTTGTGTTCCAAAACCCTGTGGGTGGTACTAATGTGTAAGAATGTGTGCATAAGAACAATAAACCCACAGCTCTGCCTGTTCACTGATTGGCCCTCAACACAGAGCTTTGTCTCGTCTTTGGGGGGATTTACTGAATGCTGATAGAGACTGATTGCTAGGAGTGTAAGCCGCTTGGATACTTTTCCTATTCGTCTTCTAGCAGCAATTCGTATGGTTCCTGTTCGTGTGTTTGGAGTGCTATATTGGATGCCGTTTGGTAGTTTGGAGCATTCACTTATTGGCGGTTCGTGTGTTTGGTGTTCTACAATAGCTGTGCCTGCATCTCTGGAAACGGGGACGATCGCCTAAATGGTTTTTACCCCTTGTGTGCAAAACGGTCCGTTACAATAATAAATATCCAAAAAGACAAAACTATTGCTTCCAAGACAATCCTTATTTTATATTGTATTCTCAATTATTTATATATGTTAAATAGAGGATCTCTTACTAACTATATAAAATTATGCCTAAGATATCTGTATGGTTAGCCCTACTAAGTTCTATGCTTTAAGACATTATAGTGGTAAATAAGGGACCCACCTGCGGTTACAATGCTCAGAGAAAGGATATACCCAGCCTTTAGGTGGCACAGTCCCTGGCAGAAGTTCAATCGCACAATCATCATAAGGGCAATGAGGGGGGAGTTTCTCAGCCTCTCTTTTCTAGAAGACCTGGGCTAGATCATCATACTGAGGAGGCACCAAGGTAGAGAGAGGAAGGGCCAAGGGCAGTTTGAGAGAACAAAAGGGATGCACAGGTATAAGACACTGAGTAAAGCAGGAAGAACCCCAGGAGAATATAGACAGAGTGACCCAATCTCTAACGGGGTTATGTTTTATCAAACACAGGAACCCAAGGACTATGGGACATGAAGGTGAACACAGCACGTGAAAGATAATACTTTCCTGGTGTAGGACCCCTATGGTGAGTTGTACTTCCTGGGTTTCGTGAGTCAGCCATCAAGTGCTTCCACGGCCAGAGGTGAGGCCTTGCCTACCAAGGTTATAGCATGGAACTCAGCAAAGGACTGGTCTATGAAGTTGCCAGCTGCACCAGAGTCCAGTAAGGCCTTGGTGTGAATGGCCTCACCGTTAACCATGAGAAGCAGTCTAGAGTTTTTGTCATGAGGGGATAATGTCATAACACCCAAGACCAACCCCTCCTCAGTTCTTAGGTGCTGGCATTTCCCTGCAGGTCAGGACATGTTGTCCTTACATGCCCCTTTTTGCCGCAGTAGAGGCATAGGCCCACGCTCTTTCTGCATTGCTTCTCCTTTTCATGTAGTTTAGTGGTACCTAATTTCATAGGTTCTGGTGGGGGACCACAAGGAGGCAAAGCAGGTAGAGAAGAGGGCAAGACTGGCAAGGGGTGAACATGCATCCAGCTATAAGACTGTCGCTGAGAGCATCTGTCTCTAATGCGATTGTATATAACAATGCAGTAGGTGATGAGATCATCTAATACTGTGGGTACATCTCTGGATGCTTTCTCATCTAGTAGGTAATTGGCTAACCCTGCCTGAAAAGCTGTTACCAGAGAATCGTTGTTCCATGCCACTTCCGCCATTAGAGTTCGGAATTCTATTGTGTAGTCTACCACTGTTCTGGAGCCTTGTTTGGTGCGTAATAAGGCTCTCCCAGGGAAGCTATCCCACCAGGTATGTCAAACGTTCTCCGAAAGGATGATAGGAAATCGGTGTAGGTGATGTTGGAACCTAATTCCCATATCAGGTTGGCCCAGGCCAAGACCCTGCCAGAGAGATGGTTAATGACAAAGGCTATTTTTTACCTGTCAGTAGGAAAGGAGTGTGGGTTCATAACCATTTGTATATCAATCTGGTTCAAAAACCCACAACAAAGGGCAGGATCACCACTATGTCGTTGGGGTGGTGTAATGCGTACGGAGTGATAGGAACCTGCTTTTTCGGGTATGTGAACAGGGACCAGTGGAGCAGTATCGGCTTGTTGTGCCCCCCCGGTTGGAGGTGACGGTGCGCTGCAGAATATTTTGTAACGCCTGGGTGAACTGATCCAAACAGTGGTCTTGTTCCTCCAGTTTGGAATTCTGAGAAGCTAACTGCTGCAAGATGCCTGCTGGTTCCATTTGGCCCTGTTGTAATGTAACGTTCACTAAGGAACCCTAACACACAGACAGGACAGAGTAGAGAGAATTGCAATACCGATCCTTAGAATGGTCAGATTATGCAAAAAGGGATAGTCAAAACACGAGCCGAGATCAAGGGAAACAGAGAGACCGAATAACGAGAGACAAAGCCAAATATCAGTAACCAGGAAATCCAAGAAACAAGTGCAACGCTCAATGGGAAATCAAAGACCACAACAGGGCACTGAGAGGGGTTAGCTTATATACACACAGGGTGTGTCTGATTGGCTAATCTCCAATTAGTGTTAACCACAAAACATAGGAGGAGTTTCTTCCCTCCATTGTGGTCTCTGAGGTCATCACTGTGTGCTGGGTCACATGAGAGGGTGCTGCACACATATAAGGAAGCTGCTCTGGAGTGTGCAGCATCAGACACACTGCTAGTCTGTAGAGAGGGACCAGATGACACCGCTCGCTGTGATGAGGTAAGCAAGGTTGCCGCGAGAGGCGCAGGGGCAGGGGACCTGACACACTCTTACTGGGATTGTTCTAAGCAAATATATCATCCTTGGGAGCAAATATGTTGATTCTTTTTTATCCACCCAGAATAATTAAATCTTACCTCTTTTCTTAACATATTGTCTAAATTCATCTAAAAGGCTCTAAATAGTTAGAATTAATCCGGTTGTCTAGAGAACGAGTGATCTTCATTCCCAAATACTTGATAATTCTAACATCCCAGTTAAGCTCGCACATAAATTTAAGCTGAGCAATTTCAAGAGGAGGTACTCCATACGTCAGGATCAGAGTTTTAATTATATTTCATTTTAAATTCGGAAATTCACCATATTCCTTTATTAATTCCATCACAATAGGACCAGACGGAATAGTCTTATGTTCCATTTGGTCAACCAGGATTCCCTGAACTATTTAATTTTTGTCTTATTAAAGCTGCTAAGGACTCCATAGCTAAAACATACAGAGCAACGGAGCTAATGGGCACCCTTGCCTTGGACCATTTTTAATAAAGTATTTTGATTCCATAGCCAGGCCAATAACGTTTGCAATTGGATTTGTATATAGGATCATAACACTATCTCTAAAATCCTACGGATGTTATCAAACCCCGCCTGATCGCCGTGAATTAAAGATGGTATCTCTAAGTCGATTAAGTCGATTTGATAAGAGTAGATCTTGACATCCAGATTTATCAAGGATATGGGCCTATAATGTGAAGTTTTACTAGGGTCCTTATTAGACATGCACAAATGAAATGTTTATTTCGTACGAATGATTTTGTACTAAATAAAAATGTTTTAAATGAAATTCGTTGAAAAAGAATTTGTTTTCGTCTGTAATGGACTGTTTTGCCCAAAAGAGGTTAAAAACCGTTTAGGTGATATTCCCCTTTTTCAGCTACTGCAAGCACCAATCTCCTGAACTGCAAACCCACAAATTCACCAACTCCCGAACTGCAACCAAGGCAATACTCGAAACTCCCGAACTGGAGACACACGAATAGCTGCTAGCAGACGAACAGGAAAAGCCCCCCAAGCGGCTTACACTCCTGGCAATCAGTCTCTAACAGCATACAGTAAATCCTCCCCCAATAATGAGACGACACTTCACTTTGAGGGTTAAGCAGGAACTGATTTACTGGGGCTAACTGCAGGTCTCCCACCTGGTGGACACTCCCCTAAGGGACCAAATGGGAGACTGGGACACAAAGGGTAAAAGGACCAATCACAGACTTACACATTTCAACCATCCCACAATGCATCACAATCCCTCCTCTCTGCCCTGGAGATAATTGGGAAGTAATTTCATTATCTCCAAAGATAGAGGCAAAACTCCATTAACCACATGGCAGAAAACAAACAGTAAAAGATATAAAATTACCTACAGTTACATTCAGTACATAAAACATATACGTTCTACATATCCCCAGATAGCTCAGGTCTGAGCGCACATTATTAAGCGAGTGGCGCTCAGACCACACGAATACAGTTTAATCGCCATGGAGCCAAAGTCTTTACACAGTCAGTTTCATGTGAATGGGCTCCATGGGATTCCTATCTGGGGCACAACACATTCAAACAAAACTACCGAACACCGGGCCATTCGTGCACTTACACCGAACAAGAAGGGAGGTCGGCGGCATCAGCGGTGTTCGCTCAAAACTGTGTCCGATTTCAGTTCCATGAATTAAGCGTCGAACACCGCTGTGCATAAAATGGCTGCGACCTCGTGTTCGTGATAAAAATGGCGGCAACCCAGCATTCATAAATTAAGCTGCGGTTAACCGCAGCTTCAGGGAGGTTAATTGTCAGCACACTCCAGCTCCCAGGTGGTCTATTCATTCGTGCGGTTGTTCGGTAGATTGAATCTACCGAACACCCGTCAGAAAAGCACGAATAAGTCTTTTCTGCAGGGAAAAAAGATGTCTTTTAACATGGGGTCATAGTCCAAAGGCAGCAGGCGAGCAACCAGGCTTCTCCAGTGTACAGTGGCGAGGTTGGTTTCGCCACATCGTCCATTAGGATGAAAACGGCACTGCGCATGTGCAAATAAAAAAAAGCAAGGAGGGAGCCGACAGCACTACCATCCCCCTGCTTGTAATAAATAACTAATCCTACCCCCTACCTACATTAAAACCTATGGGGGTCCCTAGAACCCACATTTTAATAAAAGGGATGTTGAATGCCCCTACTAATGGCATGCCACGAGTATGGGCATGTCGCCTAAACCAATTTAAAACTACTAGTGACTTGGCAGCAATAGCTAGTACTAGTGCAATAAGTCACAGGTTAAATCCTCCTGCGTGTAGTAGTGGCATGTCACCTAAACAGCGAGCAGTCAGTGGTATTGCAATATTGGTAAGGATTATTTCATATGCCTTGGGTGAAATCTTTGAGGAAAAAAGCGTAATAGGCAAAAGCCTTTTCATTACTAAACTTTTAATCTATGTAGTCTTAACTTTTTTAAATATGCATGTTGAATAGGAGCCACATTTATAGAACCCTGAACATGTATTTTTCAACATATTTTCAACAAACATGCATTTTTCAATAGCAACTTTGTGAAAGTTAGAATACAACAGAAAGGAAAGAGATAATCCGTGCCTGTGGTTACAAACAGATATAAGTATATATAAGTATATGCATACATGGATAAAACAGAATCTTGTTGATGAATAAGGTAGTATACTGGAATGAAAGCACACTCACACTTTCAAAAGCTATATAGAGCTCTGCTGTTAAGGGCGTCGACGGTATAATCCCTGTCTATGGATATATTCCCCACAGTAGTGATGATGGTATTTTTTATCAATGAAGTGTGGTATGTGAAGACACAAGTGAGAACAGCCAATAGTATAGAATGTATGGTACACTTTTACTTTCTTAGATAAAATAAGTATTGTACTCACTTTTTATAGAGCATAGACCTGCTCTGGTGTAGTAGGGCATTGGTGGTACAATCCCCATCTAGGATATGAAGAACTGGAAGTATAATGGAATTCAGGAAACCAGAGGATTTAAAAAGTAAATAGCAAATAAATTCAGATCTTAAATTTAAAAGGTTATACTTTATTTTATATTATAAAATCCAAAATAAGTAAGAGCACACTTAACGCGTTTCACCATGGGGTTTCATCAGAAGTGTAACTTGACTCTCAAACAGATGAAGTTTATATAGAAACAATCTTAATGGTAGTAATAGTTAACATTAGGTAAAATAAAATATGATTGGTTTCCCACAATATTTCCGGTACTCAAATATCAGTTAGAGGTGGTGTTAAAGGACCACTATAGTGCCAGGAAAACATACTCGGTGCCCCCACCCTCAGGGAACCCCTCCCGCCCGGCTCTGGAAAGGGGAAAAGGGGTTAAACTTACCTTTTTCCAGCGCTGGGTGGGGAGCTCTCTGCCTCCGATCCTCCTCCGTTCCTCCTCCTGGGCTGAATGTGCACGCGCAGCAAGAGCTGCGCGTGCATTCAGCCGGTCACATAGGAAAGCATTCATAATGCTTTCCTATGGACGCTGGCGTGCTCTCACTGTGAAAATCACAGTGAGAAGCACGCAAGCGCCTCTAGTGGCTGTCAATGAGACAGCCACTAGAGGATTAGGGGGAAATCTTAACCCATTCATAAACATAGCAGTTTCTCTGAAACTGCTATGTTTATGAAAAAATGGGTTAACCCTAGCTGGACCTGGCACTCAGACCACTTCATTAAGCTGAAGTGGTCTGGGTGCCTAGAGTGGTCCTTTAAAGTAGTAACAGGTCTGTGATTGGTCCTTCCAGCAGTCCATATGCAAATCCAATGAGGATGTCTGCCCATTCAAGTATCAATTATGTTGTTTCCAGCTGCTGTAATTTAGCCTGTGTGGTGAGGCTAATTCATCACACATGTCGGGAGGGTCCATCTCATACCATATTAAATAGACATGTGTATCCAGAAGGATTTTAATGCAAATGTCAAACTTCTAATAGATTAAAAAAGGTCGGGAGGATGTAAATATGATTGGTATTAGCATACAAGGATAATGCAAGGCACTTATTAAAAATATAAATACATATACAAAACTCTAATAAAAAGTGATATACTAAAAACATATCAAATTATTTTCAAAAACATATTTTTGCTTTTAAGAGCTCATCAGTACAGTATCAGTAAAATATCCAAAAATAAAGAGAAATATACTGGATTAAGAAACTTAAAAATCTGACGTTTATAGAGTTAAGCTGATTCTCTAGGACAGTTTCTGTATAGTTATTCATAAGCTGTTTTCATTTTACTCTAATATTACATTCACGTTCCCTTTGCATTGAATGGGGCCACCAAATCCCAAAACTGTATATAGCCACTTCAGCAGCTGTTCCTGCATAATATTTTCAGCACAAGATTTTCTTTCATATTAAGATTTTTAAATAACCAGCAGGAAATCTGTATTAGATTGGGAACGGCTGTTTGTGCAGTTTTATGCAAGTGAAAATGTTTGGTTTGTTAAAAATAGTTGATCTTATATTATAAGCATTTTCAATTATATTACATGAAGAACATTTGTTTAACATTATAGTGACCATTTTTAAAGTGTTATATTGTATTCGTGTTTCTGTTTTTGTTAGGCATTATAAAGACTGCAGTTATCTATATAATTTTCTTTTTGGAGCCTACAGTTATGTTTGATTTTTGATATAAGTATTTTAGGCAATATTTAATCCTGTATATAACTCTCATATTAAGTGATTTCAGATATTGATTGTTTTATAATTGATTGCCATATAAACCTCTATTTTTGGATTGCCTTTGATATACAAGATTCATTGATGATGTGAAATTCCTAATTTACTGCAATAGAGCTATATAAACAAGACCTTATACTTATGCTTTTCTCACTTACAAAAAGGAGTCCACAGTTTGAAGATCTACTTATCTACAAGAAAACTGAATTACTTTCAACTTTCTTAAAGGGACACGCATCACTTGACAACTTTTTTAAACTAGCAAGCAAATACATTTACACAAATATACAAACTAAAATTAAGTAAAAAAAAGTATCTATTAACCATTTATAAACTCACTATAAATGTTGTCAGTTTACTTTCTCATGTACACTTTTTAACTATGGAAGTTTCTTCAGCTAGCCTTAGCGTTCATATTTTTTTTTTTTCATTTTTCACACACAAATGGATATGAACGCTATCTTTTTCCAGTGTTGGTGACTAAGTGGCTACTAAAAAAGACTGGACATACCCTATGTCCAATACCTTGGATTGTCTACTTTGCAAATGGTATGCAATCATGGGGGTAGTTCTCATTCCTGTCTTACCATTCTGTCTCAGAAGCAACATAACCAGTCTGGCAAATTTCAATGTGTATAAATGGAAATAAATACCCTGAGTTGTCTACTTTTTCAAATGGAATGCCATACTGGTGGTAATTCTCATTCCTGGGCTACCATGGGGTCTCAAAGGAAACATAATTCATCTGGCAAATTTCAAGGTGTATAAACTGAAAACTGGAAAGTTACAGGGTCACCTGTAACTTTCCAAAACACAATAAAACCTGTAAATGGGGGGTACTGGTTTACTTATGAGATATTGCTGAATACAAATATGTGTATTTTACTGCAAAGCAAATAGTATTCTGACATTCACAGTTAAAATGCCACGCCAAACTAAAAAAAATTAATTCTTACATTTTCTCAGATTTTATTCAAATAAAATTGTTTCATATATGAATATTTGATGTGAAATAAATGTCCTTGTTTTTTGCTGCACAAAAATATATATAATACATGTAGGCGTACTTCATATGAAAAAAGGTAATGTATGGTTGTACAGACCTATAGTCCAGATTTTGATTTGATCTTAACTTGTACAATTGCCTCCATCCTTATGGAACTATTCTAGATATCACATTATACCGAAGTCAACTAGTTGCCCTAAAGTGAGGCCATTACATATTAATTCTTAAAGGGAACACTGCATAGTCAAACATTTTGAAAATACATATAATGAAAAATTCTAAATGAAACATGATTAATTTATTTCCAAAGTTTGTTGTAAACAGTCTTCAGTGTCTTAAAGGAACACTCCACACACATAAAGTACTTCAGCACTTTATCATCCAACCACCAACCTAGAAATATTCACTAGTCAATAATAATACCCCAACTTTGTTTGTATGCATGCATGTATGTATGTATGTATTTATTTATTATCTATATGCACAAAGTTTCATAGGTGGAGGTATGGAGGAAACTGGCCTTGGGGCAGCAAGGAGGGAAAATCTGGCATTGGTCTTACCCTTGTAATGTACTACACATAGGCGTGCACAGCCTTTTGCATAAAGGTGTTCACCCTAAAGCACAAACACACACACACACACACACACACACACACACATATATATATATATATATATATATATATATAGGTATTTACATACAGAGAAACAATTTTTTATATGCTGTTTTAATATGCTGCTGTGAGTGTGCGAGGGTGCTGTGTGTGGGTGCTGTGTGTGTGTGGGCGCTGTGTGAGTGTTAGGGTGCTGTGTGTGTGAGGGCACTGTGTGTGTGTGTATGTGTAAGGGTGTTGTGTGTGAGCGTGCTTTGTGTGTGAGGGTGCTGTGTGTGTTTGTGAGGGTGCTGTGTGTGTGTGTTTGTGAGGGTGCTGTGTGTGTAAGGGTGTTGTGTGTGAGCGTGCTCTGTGTGTGAGGGTGCTGTGTGTGTTTGTGAGGGTGCTGTTAGTGTGTGTTTGTGAGGGTGGTGTGTGTGTAAGGGTGTTGTGTGTGTGAAGGTGCTGTTAGTGTGTGTGTTTGTGTATGTGTAAGGGTGCTGTGTGTGTATGTGTGTAAAGGTGCTGTGTGTGAGGGTGCTGCTAGTGTGTGTGCTCTGTAAGGGTTCTGTGTGTACCTGTGTGTTCTGTGTGTGTAAGGATGCTGTAAGTGTAAGAGTGCTGTAAGTGTAAGGATGCTGTGTGTGTAAGGGTGCTGTATGTGTGAGGGTGCTGTATGTGCGAGGGTGCTGTTAGTGTGTGTGTGCTGTGTAAGGGTGCTGTATGTGCGAGGGTGCTGTATGTGTGAGGGTGCTGTTAGTGTGTGTGTGTGTGATGTGTAAGGGTGCTGTGTTTATTGTGTGGGGGTGGGGGGACTGTTTAGTTAATAGCCCCCCTCCCTTCTTACCTTTTGTAGGGAAGGGGGACCATGCTGCTACCATCCCTAATGGTCCAGTGGTGAGTGAACTCTAGCCTGCAGGGCTATAGTTCACTCTCGCGAGATCTCCAACCTTGCGAGAGCAATCCAGCGGAGCTGCTGGCTATATATATATATATATATATATATATATATACATACACATACAGAGAAAAAATGAATATGCTGTTTTTATCTACTGCTGTGTGTGTGTGTGTGTGTGTGTGTGGGTGCTGTGTAAGTGT
>OW240912.1:125263931-125282085 GCA_933207985.1 Pelobates cultripes
GAGGGTGCTGTGTGTGTGTGTTTGTGAGGGTGGTGTGTGTGTGTGTGTAAGGGTGCTGTGTGTATGTGAGTGTCCTGTTAGTGTGTGTGTGTGTGTGTATAAGGGTGCTGTGTGTGTGTGTGTGTGTTTGTGTGAGGGCACTGTGTGTGTGAGGATGCTGTTAGTGTGTGTGTGTGTGTGTAAGGGTGCTGTGTGTAGGGTGCTGTGTGTGTTTGTGAGGGTGCTGTGTGTGTGTGAGGGGTGCTGTTAGGTGTGTGTTTGTGAGGGTGGTGTGTGTGTGTGTAAGGGTGCTGTGTGTGTGTGAGGGCACTGTGTGTGTGTGAGGGTGCTGTTAGTGTGTGTGTGTATGTGTAAGGGTGCTGTGTGTGTGTGTTTGTGAGGGTGGTGTGTATGTGTGTAAGGGTGCTGTGTGTATGTGAGTGTCCTGTTAGTGTGTGTATGTGTATAAGGGTGCTGTGTGTGTGTGTGTGTGTGTGTGTGAGGGCACTGTGTGTGTGAGGATGCTGTTAGTGTGTGTGTGTGTATGTGTAAGGGTGCTGTGTGTGAGGGTGCTGTGTGTGTTTGTGAGGGTGCTGTGTGTGTGTGAGGGTGCTGTTAGTGTGTGTTTGTGAGGGTGGTGTGTGTGTGTAAGGGTGCTGTGTGTGTGTGAGGGCACTGTGTGTGTGTGAGGGTGCTGTTAGTGTGTGTGTATGTGTGTATGTGTAAGGGTGCTGTGTGTGTGTTTGTGAGGGTGGTGTGTGTATGAGGATGCTGTGTGTATGCACTGCTACAAGATCACTACTTTTACACTACCCGGATACTTTCTACGCTATGGTTACCTTTTGTCACTGCTATGGATAATATCTTGTTATTACTGCCTGGATACTTTTCTATTCCAAGTTACACGAATGAGCCTTGTTACCCATTCGTATATACAAACAACCAACCACCTAGCCCTTGTCGTGTGTCTCCACTTAACCCCAGTCACCTTTCAAACCACCGAAAGACTTGGCGAATGATCAACCACCCTAACTGCGGAGTGTGCCAACAATTAACCTCCCCGGAGCTGCTATCTGTGGTTAACTGCAGCTTAATTGACTGGCATCAGGGTGGCCCCGTTCGTATGCAATTAAGCCAGCGGAGACTATACCAAAACGACAAAAGAACTGTTGAACGACAACCACCTACAATCTGATGTGTGTATCCAATTAACCTGTAGTTTCTGAGGTTAACCGCAGTCTAATCACTTTCCCCAAGGTGGTCGCCGTTTGTATGCCGAACACGAGGCGGCGGCCATCTTTTTGTCAGTGAATACTCAGCGGGACGTGAGCATAAAAGCCTGGAACTATAATCGGCTACTGGTTTGCACGAACCCCATTAAGGTGTCGCTTGTTTTATCCATTCATGAAAAAAACATTTTTATTTTTTGACTCTCACACCTCATTCGTAAGATTTGAGCGCCATTCGTATGTTTTGTGCGTTCAGATCTGAGCAATCCAGGGAATGATCGAATGGGATGTTTTAATGTTTAAATGTAAAAGTTATATATTTCTATGTTATTTTCATGTATATAATAAAATGTTATTTTCATGTTCTTGGAGATAATTAGGTTAGTGTAACCGTTGTAACCGCTTTGCTATAGCTAGTGGGATGCTCTACATTTACAGGAATATCTTTGTATGCTGACTGGAGCGGCGCTCTCACTCTCCAAGTTCGGGAACCAGGATATCCAAGTGGTCCAACCTCCAGCAAGCCTGGAGGCAACCATAACAGGTGCTGTGTGTGAGGGTGCTGTGTGTGTAAGGATGCTGTAAGTGTAAGAGTGCTGTAAGTGTAAGGGTGCTGTGTGTGTAAGGGTGCTGTATGTGTGAGGGTGCTGTATGTGCGAGGGTGCTGTTAGTGTGTGTGTGCTGTGTAAGGGTGCTGTATGTGCGAGGGTGCTGTATGTGTGAGGGTGCTGTTAGTGTGTGTGTGTGATGTGTAAGGGTGCTGTGTTTATTGTGTGGGGGTGGGGGGACTGTTTAGTTAATAGCCCCCCTCCCTTCTTACCTTTTGTAGGGAAGGGGGACCATGCTGCTACCATCCCTGGTGGTCCAGTGGGGAGTGAACTTTAGCCTTGCCTTTGAGACCATATGGTAGCCCAGGAATGATAATTACCCCCATGATGGCATACCATTTGCAATAGTAGACAACCCAAGGTATTTGTTTGTGTGTGAAAAATGCAAAAAACTAATTTGAATGCAAATTCTGGCCAGTATTTGTGACTAAGTGGCTACTAAAATGACTGGACATACCCCATTTGCAATACCTTGGGTTGTCTACTTTTGAAAATGGTATGCCATTGTGACAGACCCATCTGTATGAACTAACATTGCTGTGTTCGTCTGTTTTGCCGTTTGCATGAATTTACCCATTCGTAAGCCTTGTTTAAGTGAATCTACTTTCCTGCCAAATGGAACTGTCGAATGGACGGCCACCCAGAAGAGAAGTGTGCTGCTGGTTAACCTATTGATCCCAATTAGAACGTTGCGGTTAACCACAGACACTTCTCAATTAAAACTGAATACAGGGTGGTCGTCGTTCGTATGTCGACCACGAGGCGGCGGCCATTTTAACCATGCGAAAGACCAGCGGTGTTCGACGGTTATTTTATGGAACTGAAAACGGACACTTTTCTAACCGAACACCGCTGAAGGCGTCGACCTCCTTTCTCAATCGACAGAAGTGTGCGAACACCGGCCGTTCGGGAGATGTAAAGGCACGAATGGACTTACCCCAGATAGCCTTCCCATGGAGTCAATCGCATACCGAAGAACTGTAATAGACTTTGACTCCATGGCGATTGAACTGTGCGTATGGGATCTGAGCGCTATTCGCCAGTAATATGCACTCAGATCCAGGTTATCTGGGGATGTGTTACACGAATATAATATGTTCGGCAGTTATAAAGTTATATATTTTATGTGTTTTGTGACTTGTACTTAAAATGACGATTTGCCTCTGCTCTGGGAGATAATTGAATTACTTCTCAATTATCTCCCGGGCAGAGGGGAGGAAACTGTGATGCATGCTGGGGATATTGTGAGATTGTATGTCTGAAAGGTCCCCATGTCCATCTGCTATTCCAGTCTCCCATTTGGTCCCCTAGGGGAGTGTCCACCAAGAGGGAGACCTGCATAAATACGGGCAGGTAGCCCACAGTAAACTCAGCTCGTGTTTTACCCTCAAAGCGGAGCTTGGTCTCGTTATTGGGGGAATTTTATTACCGGCGACTAGAGACTGCTATTTGGAATTATTTGCCGCTTGGGAGATATTGTCGTTCGGCTGATATTGGCAGTTTGTGAGCATGCGGCTTGTGAAGGGAAGGAGCCGTACGGATACCGTTCGGGAGGTTGGTGGTTCGCATGGTTGTATTGCATACACTTACAGACAACATTATTGCGAACGGGGAACATTCACTAAACGGCGGTTTGTACATGTCATGCTGAAGGTACCGTAACAGCCATCATGGGGGTAATTCTCATTCCTGGCCTACCATACAATCTCAAAGGCAACGTAATCAATCTGGTGAATTTCAATGTGAAAAAACTGAAACACAAGCCTTATATTTGACTCTGTAACTTTTGAAAACACCATAAAGCCTGTACATGAGGGGTACTGTTATACTCCGGAGACTACACAAATATTAGTGTTTCAAAGTCGTAAAATGTATCACAACAATTATATCTTCAGTCAGTGGCGTACACACAATACATGGGGCCCCAGTGCAAAACTGATCTATAGGATACAGACACATATACATACATACAAACAGACAGACACACACATACATACAGACAGATACATACAGACAGACACAAACAAACACCCCCGACAGACATACACACATGTACATACAGACACATACATACACACACCCCCAACAGACATACACACATACACATACATACAGACACAAACACAAACACACACATACATACAGAGACACATATACACACACACATACAGACACATACAGACACATACATACAGAGACACACACATACAGACACATACACACACACACACACACACACATAGACACATACATACAGAGGCACATACACACAGACACACACATACAGACACATGCACACAGACACACACATACAGACACATACATACATACATACAGAGACACACACACACACATATACAAAACGTTTCCTGTTTCCTACCTTTTGCAGGAGGGTGACTCTCCTTGAGGTCAAGTGGGGGCTCAGCCTGATGGGAGTCAGAGTTACCACTCTCACTCCCTCCTTCTTCCAGCGTGGCTCTCTGGTAGCTGGGAGGAGTGACGGGCAGTCATTTCCTCCCAGCTATGTCTAATGTCATCACAGCTATGTCTAATGTCAGCGCGCTATTAAAGCACTCAGCACTGATCGGGCCTCCCGGAAATCCATCTCCATGGTGTGGCCCTAACAGCATGGGCCACATAATGGACCCCTTGAACGGCGGCCCCGGCGGCTTGCCATGTGGGACAGGGCCGCAAAACATGCCGACTCGTACCCGGTCGCAGAGGTCCACAGGGCGGCTGGGTCCCCTGTAGTGACGGGCCCAGAGACCACTGTATGTACGCCACTGTCATCAGTGTAAGTGTGTGAAAAATACAAAAAACCTCACTTTCACTGATGATATCATCATTGTAATACATTTTTGTATTATTTGTGTTCAGCGAAGTCTCCAGAGTAAAACAGTAACCCCTGTGTACAAGTTTTATGGTGTCTTGGAAAGTTACAGGGTTAAATATAGTGCTAGCAAATTAAATTGTATTCTGAGACCCTGGTTGTTCTTCTGTGCCCTGATCACCATGGGCTGTAATTCCCTCATCAATAAATTGCTGTGAGACCCACCTTGACAATTGATATAGGATACAGTTGCATTGATATTTGAGCAAATTTGGACCCACTTGTTCTTCATCAACCTTCTGAAGTGAAGAAGAGCCCTGACAATGACACATTCCATAACATGGGATGGAAATATTGTTCTTTCCCTTATCCACAGACCTTGTGTAACATGGTCCAGACAATGTGTATCCAATCCTTGAAAACTGGAATCTGAGCTTACAGTTGCCCCATGAAGTTCTGATCATAGGAAACCCAGATACATATTCTCTCTTTCAGCTACCAGGTAAGTTGTAACTCCACTGATGGTGACATCATCAGTGGCTGGCTCCAATTAATCTTTCTCTTGTTATACCGAGATAGGAAGGACCTTTGAGGAATCCTGAGATGGCATTGAGCCCATCTGACAACTCTGATGGTGGAAGCCAGGATTCCTAGTATATATATATATATAAAGCAAAAGAATCTTGCACTCCACCAATCCAATATCAAGTGCCTGGTGCTTGTCAGCCAAAAATACAAAAATATTGAAAAAGATAGCACTCCAATGACTAATATAAAATATAACTTTTATTACCTCGACTAAAACATCACAAGGTCAACGTTTCAGCTTGATCCCTCAAACTTTGTGTCCTAACGAAAGCTTGAGGGGATCAAGCTGAAACGTTGACCTTGTGATGTTTTAGTAGAGGTAATAAAAGTTATATTTTATATTAGTCATTGGAGTGCTATCTTTGGCTATATATATATATATATATATATATATATATATATATATATATATATATATATATATATATATATATATATATATATATATATATATATATATTTAGCCAGTGAGAGCATATAGATCTTTTTTTTTTCTGGCATATTTAACTTGCCATCCTAAACCTGCTTCCATCTTTAGTTGATATTCCAATTGCTGTTTGAATTCTTAATTACTTAGTGTTATAGAATGACCCCAGTGTCTAGCAATTAAGATTTTTGAGACATTTAAAGCATGTATTATTAGTAGTATTTCTTTCTCTGGGAATTTTTTCTTCAAATAAATTAAGTATATTTAGTTGTGGCTTTTTTTTTTTAAAGGGATATTCCTTGATCTCTTAAAAACGCATATGTCTGATTCCATAATTCACATATCTAGATACATTTCCATATATGTGTATAACTCCCTCTCTATATCTTACATTACCAACACAGGTCAGAGACTGATGGATATATAATGGTTAGTTTTCTACAGATTAATACAATGTATATATATGTTTGTCTTGGATATTGCTTGTTGCCATTTTTCTATCAATATATTTAGATTTAGCTCTTTGGTCAATTTTTTAATTTCTGGGATATTAGTTTGTTTTCCTGATTGTTGTAATATTTTACTGCATTTAGTCAGGGCATGTTAACTTCTTGTCCACTGAATATTAATTCTAGTGAGGTCAGATTTATTTCCTGATTTACTATTAAAGTTATATTAATGATTTTTTTTATACGGAGATAAGTAAACGTTTCTTCATCATTTAAAGCAAATTTTTGCTTTAAGTTATAGAAGGGTTTAATTGTATTTACAACTAATGTGTCTTAGATCTTAGTGATGCCTGCTTCTCTCCATCTTTTTCAATGGATTTCTGCCACGTTCTCCATTATGATCTCTAAATCTAGCGATCTTACAATTTTATCCTTTAAACCAAAACTAGATTTTAAAGTATACAAAAAAATGAAGAAAGAACAACCCCGTGATAAATCAGGTTGTTCCTCTTCAAACCACCCCAAGCAGATCAACGTCTAAAGAAAATAAATAAATTTTATTAAGAATAGGACCAAAGAAACCTAAGAACTCATATATGACAGTGGACTAAAAAGTTCTAGTGGAAACAGCATGTATCAATCACTGTTATATGTAGAAAATAGAACTCAAACAAAGTTAAAGCTACATATGATACTGTGAACACACATTGAACCTAACAGAAGGTCAGAAAGTGCAGATTGAATAAACTTGTATGAAAAGAGTCAATTAATGAGGAGGACCATATAAATAAAGAGGAAGTTCAAATGAACCTTCAAGCTGAAAAAGTCAGTCTCATAATAACTCCATATTATACTATGTGGTCGCCCCGGTGTATATAAGCACTCAGTATACTATTAATAAAAGTCCACTGAAAATTAATGAGAAAAAGGTATATTCAAACAAAAACAAATAAATCAAATTACCTAAGGACTCACAGATATAACACAATACTGGGGTGAGAGGGGTGAACTACTATGTGACCATACTGATAAAACGACTAAGAAGGATACTGGAATCATCCGTATGATTGCAACATTCGATAGGGGGTGGCCAGAAGTACGGAAGTCACTTGAGAGATTCTGGCCCATACTATTGAATGATGTACATCTTAAGGGGGCTCTAAGCCCACATGCCAATATTACAGCTAGGAGGGGACGGAACATTCGCGACTTACTGGTACCCAGCCATTTTTCTATTAGAACACAACCACGTGCCACCTGGTTGGGGACTCCACCAACGGGCACATATGGCTGTGGTAAATGTGTAGCCTGTAAGTTTATTCTTAAGAACTCCAAGACTGTCAGTGACAGCCAGGAACTGGTTTCCTTCAAAGTTAAAAGCTTCTTTAACTGTAATACTAAAGGCCTTGTATATCTGCTCCAATGTACCTGTGGACAGAAATATGTAGGGAAAACCTTTAGAGCATTTAAAGATAGAATTATGGAACATGTAAGATCTCCTAGGAACCGTCTTGAGACACCTATATCTAGACACCTTAAAGAATTCCATCATGGGGACTCTAGTAATCTTAAATTCTGTGGATTGGAATTAGTAAAAAGGACCCCTAGACGGGGGGATTTTGATAAAACACTTAGACAGAGGGAGTCTAGATGGATATATGAACTTAAAACCCTCCAACCCTTGGGTCTGAATGAGGGCTTTTCTTTTGCCCCCTTCATATAAATATATGACTTATTGGGCTATATATATCCCTCTTATATTCTCCCATCCTGTTCTCATTATCACCAGCTTTGTGTAAAAATATTTTGAAAGAAATACTTTCTTGAATTGTTTTTTTTAAAGGAAATTCTTTACTCTTATCACTTTTTTGTCTATAATATATATATTTTGTTTTATTTTTTAAGACTATTATGATCTAGTTTCTTTTTCATTTCCCCCTCCTCCTTCCTATCCTTATGAATCTCCTGTATGTGTAGGGATATTCTTCCTCCAATAGACATATGAATGCTATGGAGGTTCTGTATCTAAATACACAGGTTCGATCAGATGATTATAATGTGTTTCCCTTTTTTTGTTACCTTCATATAAGGGCATTTAGCCTATATTAGGATCTATTGGGAACCTTCTGTGACAGCCTGCTCATTTATGTGTACGTAGTATGTGGGGATTTTGCGGTTCACTTTTGTGCGCTGCTTCACCACTGATATTTTGACATGCGCACTTTTGACTATGAGAGAGTCTCTCCCCTTTTTTCTAAGTTTGGTGCGCATGCGCGGACACTCTGGCGGGACATGCGCATTGATTAATCCCGGCAAGCAAGGAGATTGGACGTTGCCAGCTGAGTACTACCCTATGGGCGGTCAGTAACGGCTATATAGATGGGAAAAAGGGGGGGGGGTGAACTATTTTGATACATTGTATTTTGCTCTTGAGAAAGGCGGTTTACCCGCCGAAACACGCGTTGGGCTTGTTTTTTCCGATGTATTCTTAACACTTGTTATACCTTAGTGTACTCTTATGATATAGTGACTTTGGGGTTGATCGGTTTTACATACCGGGACGACTAACTAGTAGGGATTTACTGTGAGGTGGATTTATTTAGTTTTGTCTGTCCTATTTAGGCTTACTTTATATTTATATCTATATCCATCTCTACTTTTTATATCCCTCTCTGCTTATATTATCTTCCCTATCCTTTCGATTTCCAATGCAAGTCTACTAAATTGCACTTTCTGACTTTCTGCAGGTTTCATGTATACAATCATACTCAGCACTAACTCTTTTTGAGTTTGGACTATTATATGGGATAGTGCTCTAACCACTTTCACTTATACTGGAACCTTGCAGTTTATAGACAGTATTGTGTTATATCTGTGAGTCCTTAGGTAATTTGATTTATTTGTTTTTGTTTGAATATACCTTTTTCTCATTAATTTTCAGTGGACTTTTATTAATAGTATACTGAGTGCTTATATACACCGGAGGAACAACCTGATTTATCACGGGGTTGTTCTTTCTTCATTTTTTTGTATATTTTGTGCTTTATGCAGGGTTATGCCCGTATTGCCACCCTTATAACCCGTTTTTCTCTGTACTCCCTATTTGGATTTTCTATCTAGGGAATACTTCTATTTAGATTTTAAAGTATTCAATAACTTTTTTTATATTCTTTATTTTTGTTGTGCACTTATTAACAGTTGGTTACAATATGCCATAACGGCGGTGTCAGAACATATGAGGTAACAACAAACAATATACCATGTGACATTTGAGGTTTCTGTACATTTTTTAAAGATTTTTTGAAGTAACATGCATTGTGTATGTAACTTTCTTATCTAAATGCTGCTCTCTAAGTTCTGTGTCTAACTGAGAACTAAATTAGTTGAAGTTGTATGATGATTTGGCTAGTTTGAGCCATGTCTTGTGGTACTTTGTCTTATAGACTATGGGTTCAATGCAGGTGATAGCTGTAGTCTACTAGCTTTTAAGTTATTACGGTTCCTGAGTAATACAGGGTCTCCCCCGTGGAAGCGCTCCTGTATCTCGCACCTAGTGGCCTGTGGAGTAGGTTGGCTCCTGTAAGGCTGTTCCTCATCTGTGGAGTCTTGAGGGTGGGAATATGCTGGGTGAGACGGTCTACTTGGTTATCCCATGTGTGGGGAAGGTTAGTCAGAGGTGAGTTGGTAAGTATGTGTGCTATGTGCCCCTCGTGCTGTTGCTTTTAGGTGAGCTGGTTATGCACTGCTGAGTCTATCGGCCTGTAAAGTGTGCCCGGTTTTTTTTTGTCCCTATTAAGTCAGGAAATTACTGTAGTAAATGTATCTTTCAAAATAAAAGAAGGCCTAAACTAAATAATTTGATCCTGAAAAGAAGAAAATGGCTCAGTTGGTATCACACTGTACATCTTATTAAATTGTTTTGTTTCTGTTAATGACTTTGGGTCGTATGTCAATTTAGAAGTAATTCAATTTTGTAGAACGTTGCAGGTTTTCTTGAGTAAGGAATGACAGTAGAAAATTGAGATGAAGTAGATAGTTAAGTCGTATTTATAGAAGTAGTTGGAAGAGTAGTTATTATGTCACAGTTTCCTGCTCATCACCTCCTAAATTTTGAGGTACCTCTGTGCCTCATCTTATTATTAGGCTGCGCTAAATATTCTAATCATGGGTACCTATCATTTAAATGTTTTGTGGTGTTACCCAGAATAGATGCCTGAATCCCTTCTGCAGTCTGAATCTCTTATATCTTATCAAGCCATTGTTTCTTAGTTGGTATACATGTTTCTTTCCAGCAGGTATTAGAGTTTTAGCATCATTAAATAAGTGTCTCACTTTTAATAGATAGATATTGGCATTGAGGTCATATGTAGAAGTACTAAATCTGCATTAAAAGGTGGGATTTCACCTAAAATCTCAGGAATTGTGTTTTTTACCATAATCCAAGATGTACTTTTTTTGGACAGTTCCACCAAATATGCATCACAGTACCCTCTCCTTTCTGACATCTCCAGCATGAAGACGGTACATTTGGAATATCCTATTAAGTAATTTTGGGGTTCAATGCCACATTGAAAGAAGTTTGTAATTCATTTCCTGAAATTTAGAAGAGATTGAGCTTTTATCTTGTAAGATCAAAACCTTTTTTCCATTGGGCATTAGTGAAAGTGTGACCTATTTGTTCCTCCGATTTTTTCTTAAAATTGATTTTTCACCCATATTTCCTACCAGGAGATGCTAATAAATAATGTTATAGCTTTGTCTATCGGCTTGCCAGCTAAACATAGAGTTTCATCCATGTCCACTCTCTATGTAGTTGTGGCCTATCCAGTAAACGATTATAGTAGTATTGTAGCTGCGTGTAATGTAGACTGTAAGCTCATTTGAGCAGGGTACTCATCTACCTATTGTTCCTATTGCTAATGTTAAATTTTATTACATGCCAGGAGGCTTCATATTGATTGCTATCGTTAGCTGGTGTTGACCCCTCCTTTGGTGAACACTAAGTGAGAGGCACGGCAGCCAAGGGAGCCCTTCTGACGGGTGCTTCACTTTACGACATTCTACGTTCTACGGACTAGTCACGAGAAGACACCTTTAGTCGGTTCTATTTTCGTCCTCCTCTGCATAGTGGAGATCATTCATCTGTTTTCCAGAAGGTTTGAACTTGGGAGTAAGCCACACAATGGGAATTGCTTTGGTTTTCATTAATGTCTACAGGTTGCCTTTTGTGTTTTTTTTTTTTGTTATTAAGATAATTTTTGTTTTAGGAAGGTCAGCAATGGCTCCCAGATTGTGATGTCTTGGTCGTATTTATGTGAGAAGGAGTAGGTAAGTTCATCAATAATCCTGCCTGATTCCACTCTTTGGATCCAATCCCTGATGGTATGGGATGTAGTATGTTTCCAGTTAGTGGGTATCAGTAGGTTGGTGCCAGTTAGGAGATTATTTATTAATAGGCGTTTGACAGTTGGAGATGGATATGTGGATTCCTGTAATCAGGTGTATCAAGGATTTTTATTTTTCCCCAATAAGTTTGTATGCCACGGGGTGCCTTGAGTCTGTCCACATCTCCCACACGTGTCTGGTGAGTTGGGGAAGAAATGGTTGATCCGTGTTGGTGTATAATGCCAGCGTGCAATACGTTTGTAATTACCCTCGTGGGTGTTGTTGCTTATGGATGTTTTGAATATGTTAACAAAAATACACGTCCAGTCTTGTCGTGGTAGGGAAATGCTGAGTTCCTCCTCCCAGTGCTTGACAAAGTCTGGTAGGGGGTAGTCTGGTTGGTTTTGTAAGAGTTTATATAGAAAGGATAGGTGTCTGGACTTGATAGTGTGGTGTGAGCATGTTGATTCAAACGGAGTGAGTGTTCTGTTGACCTGTACAAGATCAGGGCTAGAGGAGATGAAATGAGCTAGTTGAGTGTATTGAAACTGGTGAATTGTCATTTGTTGGACTACAGGTATGAGGTTCTGTAAGGTTTTATGCCGTTTTCATTCAGTACAGCTCCCAATTAGAGTTGTTGGGCAGAGGCTACACATTTTTGAAAGGATGTACGTTGGGCTCCTGGTGGGAAGAGTGGATAACCTGTGATTGGGTATAGGGGTGAAGGAAAAGGGGACAGGTTAGAAGTTTGTAAAGTAAAGTGGGAGTTTTGGTGGGGTGAGAATTGTGGGTTGGTACAATGAATTTGTTCCCCAATTTATGCCTCGGTACCGTGTGAAGGGGAATCATAAATTAAAGGGATTCCAGCTGCACCCATTGTTTGCAGTTTTGTGGCCTTGTGGTATGTGTGACAAAAGCACCTTTAGAACCTTTAGTGTTTTAGAACACTACAATAATGTAAAGAAAAAGATTACTACACATTCTGTTCCTATTCATTGTAATTCTTGTTCTTTATTTGATAATAATCTTAACTATATAGCGATTGAACAGGTACAATTAGACTCAAGGGGGGGCGATTTGATGCTCAAACTAAGAAAGAGGGAAGGTTTCTGGATACATAGATTGAAGACCCTACAACCAAGAGGTATGAATGTAGACTTTGATCTAGTTTGTTTCTTAAATTGATTTAAAATGGAGGTTTTATTTTGATTGCTTCTGTCATTATAGTTTAAGATTTATTGACCAACTTCTAGTAATGTCCTCTCTCGCATCTGACATTCCTATACATTTAATAATGTTATATATAATTACATATCTAGACATTTATAATTATATTCTATGATTATTACTATTTTATTTTTATTTTTATTTTATTTTATTTTTATTTTTATTTCATTTTCATTTTTATTTCACTTTTAGTTACATTCTTAGTTTTATTTTTATTTTATTTTATTTTCATTTTTATTTTATTTTATTTTATTTTATTTTAATTTATTTTATTTTTATTTTTATTTTTATTTTTTTATTTATTTATTTTTATTATTTTCATTTTATTTTATTTTATTTTATTTCATTGAATTAATTAATTTATTTATTTATTTTCATTTTTATCCACTTATTTTTCTTTTTCTGATTTGATGTAAAGTCTATAGTTAAAAGACATAAGAATATGATATGTGTTTTTATGTTTTGTTCTATGTATGGCACTATGGATATGATATGTTCTCTTACGTTGACTTAACACCCCATTGAGAAAATCATCGTTCTGCTGGAACGCAGACGTCTACTTCCGGTTCTCCTATGGAACGCATTGGAACGCTCACATGACCGCTATGGTGGTCGAAAACGAGGCTTGGAATGAAATAACGAGCGGCAGCTGGGTTTCCCCCACACAGACGAGTCAACGACGATTAGAGGAGGAGCTCAACAGGTTTAAAAACCAAGCCGGGCGGCAAAAGAATTCCACACAGGAGACGGATTTTTATTTTTACCCCTGAGGAAGTCTGCTTCGAGTCAGACGAAACGCGTAGGGTTGGGACTTTATAGGAGATTGTTGTTATGTTTTATTTTATTTTATATTGTTATATTTAATAAATTTTATAAGCCATTTAGGCTTTGTTTAGTTTTTATTTTGAACGCTGTGGCTGACCTTTTGGGATTCCTTGGCTTCCGTGATTCTACATGCTTATACACCTCTACAATCTTGTAAGTGTTTCCATAGCTAGCGCTGTATTAAGTGCATAACAGTCTGCATTTATTATTGCATTTCTCTTTCTCCTATATGCCCTTACACGTGGGGAAGATCGTTAGTCAACTCTATTGATGTGCCTTCAATCAAATTTTTTATTGTGAGTGTAACTTTAAACACCACTTTCAATTGCATCTCAGATAGTACACTATGATGTTTTGTTTTGCTTTTTCTTCCTGCTGTAGAATCTATATTGTATACATATTTTGAGAGGACTGGAAGGAGTCCTTTGTTCTTATTCTACAGGGTGAGACATTTATTATATAGGTGAAGTGTGTTGGGTTTCACCTTCTCACTTTATATCTTTCCACTTGTGATTATAAAGGGTGTGCTTTTCCCTATTCTATTGCCTGTAGTGTTGCCAACAGCAGGGAGCAGTCTACCTCATTAAATGCCTTTTCAGTGTTGATGGTGAGGATGAGACTCTGTGAGGCCTTCAGCCCAGAGAGGTGGATTAGGTTGAGTAGCTTAGTAGTGTTATTCCCCTGCAGGAATGGCCAGAGATGGCTGGTCCGAATTTTGGAAAATATCTTGAGATCGATATTAATTAGGGAGATTGGCCTCTAACTCCCACATTCATTGGGAACTTAACCAGGTTTGGGTATCAATGTGATGTGGGCTTCAAGGGTTGCGTCTGGGAGGGTGGCAGAGTTTGCGATAGAGTTGAAGGCTGTTGTGAATGCGCCTTTGAGAATATGGGAGAAAATATTATAGTACTTAACTGAGAAGCCATGTGGCCCTGTGTTCTTTCCCACAGGTAGATCCCTGAATTTGTTGAGGAATTCCTCTGGTGTAATGGAGGAACCAAGGATATGTCTGGCATTTGGTGGAATCGTCCGAGTGAGTCGTGTAGATAAGAATTGGTCAACTTCAGTTGGAGAAGGGGGTTTTCTCTAAGATTATAGAGGCCTAAGTAGAAGGAATGGAATGAGACAGGGGCGCATGGTCTGACCAAGTTATGAGTCCATATACACCAGATTGGATAAGGTGCAGTACTCTATGAGTGAGTACCAGAATGTCCAGTCAGGAATATGTATGGTTTACTGCAGAGTAGTAGGAATCCACCATCCGTCAAAGAGTTTAAATTTGTCCAGTAGCTGCTTGATTCTATGTCTGGTCGATGATTGGTATGTGGTGGAGCGGGATGTCGTGTCCAAATCAAAACCTAAGGAGATGTTGACGTCTCCCCTCATTGTTCTGTGTACCGCTCAAAACGGCTGAGGTATCTTCTGAGTGAAGAGCATTGTTTTTTTGTTATAAAGATAAAGGTTCACAAAGGTTATTGCTGTGTTTCCTACCATGCCCTTTACCAGAAGGATCCTGTCATTAGGATCTGTGTGATGGGCTTTATAAGTAAATGGTGTTCCTATAAGGATGGCTACCCCCCTCGCTTTGGCCCTATCATAATTGCTGAAGTATCCTAGTGGGTCATGTCTGTTGTGCAGAGTGGTGGCAGCCCCTAATTTAAAGTGGGTTTCTTGTAACTCGTTAAGTGCCATGGAGCATTTAGTTGGGGAGTTAAGGCCACGTAAGTTCAGTATAACCAAGCTGCTGGTGGCCATGATCGTGTGTGGTCAGTAGTCAATGAGTTCAGTTCGTGCTTCTGAGCAGAAGCAGTAATTTAGTATAACAAAAATTAATGTAACTGTTTACACAATAACAAAAAGATAAGTTAAGTGAGAGAGTGGGTTGAAATATAGTGGTAGGCGTAGGTAGCTATATAAGATGGTAGCTTTCCCCAGGTGTGGAATTCACAACAGGTAGGGAACAATTAAGGTACCGCAGTGGTGACTCTTGTGACTCTACTCAGTCAATAAGGTGTGAGGGGGTTATAAAATAAGTTCTCTAAGTGGAGCAAGAGGAGAGCAATCCATTGATAATTATGGATTTTGCAAGTTAGGGGCAATCGGCAGGACTCCTGTGGCTGGATATGGTTGAGTGATGAGCGTGGTGGGGCTAGGTAAGATTGCCGGCTGACCAAAGCCAGATGGTTGGGGGTGTGGTGGGATTATCTCAGGAGGGCCACTCTAGTGGTGGAACACTTATTTAGTCCTGCTATGTCATATCCAACAAAGAATTGAAGAGAGAATCACAAATTTGTAACAATTTTTTTTTTTAGTTTATCCTCTACGTTAAACTTGTGCTGTGACCTCACTCTCTCACTTGTACATTGGGTATCAGGTGTACTAGCGAACACGCTATATATGTACCATCTAGTCATCACATAACAGTGCAATCTACATCCAAGGAGTGGTGAAGTGGGGGAAGGATAGAGTCAGGAATAGTAGTAGGGGAGTAAGGAGACAATATCACTGTTAATCACTATGTAATAGAGAGAATACAGGCTGAAGGTACACAGGAAAGATATCGTAGGGGGGAATAAGAAGAGTGTAGGTGGAGTGTCTATACGATGCATCAATAGCTACTGGCATATAGTTATATCAGTTAAGGTAGACTGATTCATATTGGTCTCCTTAGCTCACAGCGGCCCATGTCCCATATGCCACACTCATGGTATATTGTAAGATAAGTGTGCTGAGACTGTTCACTGAATGATGTCAATCATTTGACAATACACAGGTAAGGCGTCTATTAGGAGGTCAGTAGGGTCGGGTTTAACTGAGTCAAAGTACTTGGAAGGTCCTTGTGTGGGTGAAGTTAAACTTCAGGTCCTAAGAGTTATTGAGACTGGAAATGGGGGCTTGGGAAGTAGGAGCTTCGGTCAGCTGGGGTCTTGGGGGCAGCTCAGTGTCGGGTGGATGTGCTGGCAGGGCATGGGAATCTGTGCCCTTGGTCTCTGGACTCATTACGGCGTCTTTTGACAGAGTTTGCAAGGCTCAAGTGAAAACCATCTTTTTTAATGGAGGAGATTGTAGCTGTGGTGCCATTGTTGGTGGCTGTGAGGGCAAAGGAGGAAGCCCCAATTGTTTCTGGTCCGGAGCAAGTCCGTGAGTGTCCTCATTGTCCTCCGTGTCTGTAGAGTCAGCCAGGAAACGTCTGGGTAAATTTGCAGTTGCGTGCCATGGAATAGCAGTGGTTGTGTAGTTTGTCAGAACGCTTGGAGGATGTCCTCCTTGACGGTGAAATAGTGTAGCAGACAGATTAAATCCCTTGGTGCCTCGGCTGTGGAACCTCTGGGTCTGTCAAGGTGTATGGGTTCATCTGCAGCCTTGTTGAGGATCAGGTGAAAGAGTTCCTGCAAGATGGCATTCAGATTTCCCCTCAAATTTTCTGGCAAGCCCTTAATCCTGAGGTTGTTATGCCTCCTTCGGTTATCAATGTTCATCATGGAAATTTGTGAGTTTTGTGCCTCCACAGAGGTTTGAAGTGTATTTGGGTGTGGATGAGATCCCTGTCGTCTTCTAGGGTAGTGACACTATCATCCACGTGATTGATGTCCGTCGCTATGGTGTCCATTTTGCTTTGGAACGAGGCTTCCAGTTTGTGCAGGATGATAGCAATATTTGTATGTTTTTGATGGTTTCCCACATGTCAGGGTATTGATCCCTCTGAGTTAGCCAGGCTAGATGGTGGTGAGCCGTCTGCAGGCCAGTGGGGTTGCCCCATTTTGCCGATCGCTGGTAGATTGCCCGCTCTGTGTCTCTGAGCTAGCTTACAAAAAGGCCATGCAGGTCTGAGGTTGGCTCTGCCCCTGTAATCATTGTTTATGTCTTGGGCCGGTGTGCCATTCCAATGTTCTCTGAAGTGTTGCAGCTTGATGATGTTTATGATGATATCAGGAAGTGCCAATCCTCCCCAATGGCGAGGAAGACATAATATGTCATAAAGTAAATGCAATTTCTCGTTCCTCCAAACATATTTATTTATCAGGGTTTGTAAGGAGACAAAATGCATTAATGTGATGAATCTTAAAAAAAGTGATAATTATTCCTGAAGCAAAGATGGAGCAGGGACCTGTAAATGGAACTAGATATTAAGGATTGGTATGCTGCCCTGCAATCAGTATAGTTGTCAAAACATTGTCTAAACATAATGGAGACCCAATATAAAATACTAAATAGGTGGTACAGGATAAATTGCCTTGTTGAAGATGTGGTTTAAACATTGAAGATGAAATACATATATGGTGGGACTGTCCATTAATAAAAACAGGTTAGCATATACTTTTTTCTCATATTAATAACCATCTGGCCTGAAAAAGGATTGGACGGTTGAGATGGCCTATCCAAAAGCAAGAAATGTTTTTTGATCCATGAAGGAGGGAGGGGGGTATACTGACACAGCACCCATACCCCCCCAGCAGTAACCCCTACCCTCCCCAGCAGTAACTCCTACCCTCCCCAGCAGTAACCCCTACCCCCCCCAGCAGTAACCCCTACCCTCCCCAGCAGTAACCCCTACCCCCCCAGCAGTACCCCTAACCCACACAGTACCCCTACCCCTCCGCAGC
>OW240912.1:125282185-125313737 GCA_933207985.1 Pelobates cultripes
GTCTATGTTTTAAGCCTTTACATTCTGTCATGATCTTGTGCAGGTCAGATAGGAGACTTATGCCAGGGTTGTTATTTGAGACTTTAGTTGTGCGTTTCGCCTCTCCAAGGCTTCTTCAGAAGTGTGGTATAATCCTCATAAAGTTAAATTTTTATAGGCAGTCTGTAAGTGAAAATTACTTCCTGGTGTGTTAATTGACAGTTTCCTGTAAACATTCTGGAACGCACGCATCATACTGGAATTGACGCGGCGTTCTTCCATTATGGTGTTTTGTGTGTTCCAGCTTGGAACGCATACGGGGCTAAAAAGGGGGAGGAACATATCAGGCACATAATTGTATGATTGAATATAACATCTATGCTATAATAGATAACATAAATTGGAATTTTTTGTTGTGTAATTCATATAATTATTTTAGCATAAAATAAATATATTAATAACACAATACCATAAAAATGTTTGTTTAAAAATGACAGAATGATGCTAATAAATAATCATTACATAATCATAAAAAAATAATCATTAAAAAGTAATCAGGGGGCGGAGCCAAAGCAAGATGTCGCATGATTTTTGAGCTCCTGAAAATGAGGGCCCGAACCGACATAATACCGCCTTTCCTACCAGTACTTTTGGGCAACAGAGGACCCCCAAGCTTGATAGGACCTCATGGGGAAGAAAAACAAGAAACTGAAGCCTGATAAACCCCGATTGGGGATGTCCATCGGGGACATGTGGAGACAGGCAAACAGCGGTCATGAGTCCAAGATGGTGTCCCTCATGGGAGACTGCTCTGAGTTCTCCGATGATCTGTCAACTGAGGTGGGTGAGGGGTACTTACCCGAACTGGCAGCCACACCACTGACACCACGGCCGAATCCAAACTCAACAATCATGAAGGAGCTCCTAGCAGAACTGCAATGGAACCTCATGGCTGATATGGCTACCATACACAAGGATATACAGGGACTGACAGGCCACCTTAGGAACTGGAAAAGACTTACATCACAGGCACGAAGAAAATTGCATTCCTGCAAGAGGCGGTCCACGACCTACAGCAACAAAACCTAATACATGAGCGCCGTTTCTCGGCGCAGGAAGACACATGCCGCCGAAATATTCTCAAAATCAGGGGGATCTTAGACACTGTCCCCGAAGTAGAGCTACCACACCTGGTCAGACACCTGCTGGCAGCCTTGTTGACACCACGACAGGCCAAAACCACAGAAATAGATGGGGTATTCCGGATACCCAAAGCGCTGAAAGCACCATCCACAGCCCCAAGAGACCTGGTGGTCCAGTTCCGAAGTGGGCAGGACAAAATGTTACTAATAGCAGCCTTCAGTGACAAGCTACCACATCACTTCGAGGAAATGGCGCTCAATTTCTATGTGCGTCGGGCAACTTCCCTTATTCACAGGGCACACATTATCATGTTGGTGCATTATACCATGCACATCTTAGCATGGAATAATTTTGATATCACTTATTTTCAATTTTCTTTTTCCTGTCTAGCAAGATTAACAGGGAGAGAGGCTTTATCTTATCTCTATGCTGCATAAACTTTCAGCTAGTCTTTTAAGCAATGTTTAGAGACATTCTCACACCAAGATATTATCACTTGGTATATGCCCGAAGGCATCTGTCTACTATTTTCATTAGCCAAGCCTCAAAGCATGTTCACAAACCGGAGTGAACATCCACTATAGGAAATAGACAATCTCCTTTTACTTTCCTAATCAGACTAAAATTAACCTTTAAGATGTTTGGCCATTTAAAAAAAAGCCTTAATAAAGGGATTACTTTGAGTTAATTTTCAGTCAGAGGAAAGCAAATTTGCTTTAGTATTCACCCTGACTTATCTACTTATTTTGGTTCCTAGATAGATTTTACAACTGTGTATATTTATAAGCAGTCCCTCTTTTCTGTTCTGAGTGAGGATATTTTATATTTCTTCTTGTTAATCAAAAGGGGTTAAACCCCAGACACCACTGGAGTGTCATTTTGGTGACTATATTTAGGTTGAGAGGCTCTGCAGCTGCAGACTATCTCATACTGAATATATCTCTTCATCTGTGTACGTATTAATTTCTGTATATAATTTTTGGGCACTGATTGTATTAAGTCTAGCCAAGCTGGAGGTACTATTAGGGGTATCATTCTAAAGATATATGTCAGCTTTGGGAGTATGTATACCTATACTATGTTTATTGTCCCGCACCATGACGTACCTAGGTCTTTCCATATCTAATGATCTGTTAATTTGTTTAATTAGGGGTAATAGGTTTATCTCCATCCCGTTTTTTGGATCTAAAGAAATGTTTATTCCCAAATACTTGAGATGCGATTTTGCCCATATAAAAAAATGTTATTTCTTCTTGTTTTAAATTTCATGATAATGCAACAGTTTTTCCTATGTTTAACTTCTAATTTGATACATAGCTATATTTTGTGATTATATTCATTGTTTCTTGAATTGCATTTATAGGGTCTTCCAGTGTCGTCTGCGTAAAGTCACATTTTTTGATGTTCTTTAATATCCTTGTTGGCTCTAATCTCCCTAACTAGTGGTTCCAACGACAGAATATACAGGAGGGGAGATAGAGGGCATCCCTGCCTTGTTCTGTTTTTAATTTGGAGCCAGTCAGATTTAACACCTGACCCTACCACTCTTCCTGTTGGCATGGAATATAAAGCTGTTATAGCCTGAAAAATGATGCCATTAATCTCAAAAGCCTGCATAAGCACCAGTCTCTCTTATGAAATCCCATCTAACCCTGTCAAATGCCTTTTCGACATTTAATGACCGTGTCAGCTGGGATATCTGTCTTTTCTATGCATCTTTGTTTAAGCTCATTAGACTCCTAATATGGTTTGAAGAGGCCCTCCCATTAATAAAACCTACCTGATCGGTATGAACCAGATCTTTTATATTATTTTTGATCCTATTGGCAATTATACCTGCATATAGCTTAGAATCTATATTCAATGGTGAAATAGGTCTGTAGTTTACTGTGTCAGTAGGGTTTTTCCCTAATTTTAAAATAGGGGTTATGTTCCCTTTTAACATCTCTTCTGGTAATTCCCCTTTATCTACAATTTAATTGAATGTTTTCATCAAGTGGGGTGCTAACATATTTTTAAATTTTTTATAAAAAAAAAAGGCATTAAAGCCATCTGGTCCAGGGGACTTGTTTATTTTCAGGCTATCTATTCTATGAATAATTTCATGAATAGAGAATGGTTTATTAATCTCTTCCAATGCCTCCTTAGATAGCTTTGGAAATATCTTGTTCTTAAAGTATTCTGACATTTCTATTCGAGTAGCCCCTTTAGGTAGTGAATATAGAGTTTGATAGAAAGTGCCGAATATTTTTTCTATTTTGTCTGGAGACAAACAGGTCTCTCCATTATAAATAATTTTTTAAATCCTTGTTTCATTACTTTTATTTTTAATCCTGGTCGAAAGCATTTTAGCAGCTTTGCTACCTTCATAATATCTTATCGTATTCATTATCTCCAAATTTTTATTAGCTTTTTCTATCAATTGGAGATTGATTTTTTTTTCTATATCGATTATCTTAACGGAGATATCTATAGAGGGACTGTTTGTTTTCTTTTACCAAGTTAAATAACTGAATGTATAGCTTGGATAATTTTTTTCCAGGTTGTTTCTTTAGTTGAGCTCCTAGTTTCATTAAGAGGCCTCGTGTTACACTTTTGTAAGCACACCATACTGTAATTAAAGAAAAGCATGTCTAATATTTCTCTTCTGCATGAAATACTTGCTATATATTACATAGGGAATTCTTACTTATTAATTCCTGAAATTTCCTTGCCTGTTCTATTACATTTCTATCTCTAATAAGAGAGTTTTTTTATCTATTGAAAGGTTCAGTATGCAGTTAAAGTCACCCATCTACAGCAATTGTCCCTGTTTGACTTTTTCCAGTTTATTTAATATTCTCAGAAAAAATGTAAAAAGGTTTTTATTAGGAGCATAGATGTTTACTAACTTCATAATTTTTCCGTCTTTTTCACCCACAAGGATTATATATCTTCCATCTTTTTCAGTTTTTTTGGTATTTTATTTTTAGCTCTACTTCCTTAGAGAAGAGGATTGCTACACTTCTTTTTTTTTTTTTTTTATTGGGTAGGGAAGAAATGATTACTTGTGGGTATCTATTTGATTTTATATTTAAATTGTCTGTTTCCCTCCAATGTGTTTCTTGGATTGCACATATTTCTACCCTTTCTCTTTTTAAAAACTGGAAGAGAATTGATTTTTGTTTTGACGGTGAATTCAAGCCTTGTGCATTAAACGTCCCTCACCTCCCCATTCAACAAGTCCTATGTACATATAAAACAAAAACTTATCTGCATAGCTTCCCCCATGTGAGTTAGTGGACTTCCATGCTTTTATATAGTTCCCAATAGCATGGAAATTAGATGCTATATCTAGTATGGCCTATGAAGCCTGGGGCCTGGTGAGATGTGCGTGGCATGCTCAAAAAAAGGGAGGGAGGAAGAAAAAATAAAGAAATAAAAATTAATAAATAAAAATAATTAATATATTAGTAATAATAAAGGAAAAAAATAAAAATAAAAAAAGATAGAAAAGAAAACCAGCTACATCCAAATGCTTTTTCTGCATTTTTACATTAGATTTTTCTGCATGTCTAGCATACATTATAGTACAGTTTGCTTTGTGAGCTTACCCTTAATGCCCCCCCCCCTTATCCTTTCCATCCTTCCTTTCTATAAACGTATTTACTTGTATTCTATTGTTAATTCTTCAAACTATTTCTTTTTTTCTTTTTTTTCTTTTTCTGCTCAAACCACTATCACTTATTTACCCTGCACATTTGTATTATCCACTCAGTGAGGTGTCTCTTTTGTTATAATCTCCTCTGTGAAAGGGAGAGAAGTAAGAATTAAAAAAAAAAATGTTTTTACATTTAAATAAAATAAAATAAATAATAGATATTTTGTAGTGCCCATGTTAGTTAATCTTATGCGTGTGTTCCTTTGGTGGTTCTACGAGCTATTTTATTATTTATATTATGTGTCTCTACTTTATCTATTACATTCTAATTGTCCACTTTCAGTGAGGCATCCCTCTTGTTGTATTCCCCTAGTAAAAGGAGGGAGAAAAAAAACTGCCACAAAACGTATTTTTCTACATTTTTACGTTATATTTTTCTATTTGTCTTGTGTGCCTCTTACATACCTTTTAGAAATTAAAAAAAAACATACTATATAATACAGTTTGCTTGTGAAAATAAATACAGATAAATTAATTAAAAATAAAGTACATATTAAAAAAAAACATTTTGTAGTGCCCATGTTAGTCTTAAGTTTATGTTCCTTTAGGGATTCTACGTGCTATTTTCCTATTTATATTACGTCTCTACTTTATATATCGAATTCTAATTGTCCAATCTCAGTGAGGCATCCCTCTTATTATATTCCCCTAGTAAGAGGAAAAGAGAAAAAAAAGGACTGTACTCTAAAAAAGCAAAAAAAAAAAAAATTTATTAAAAAATGTCCTTCCTTCTCTACAAAAATTGTATCATTATTTTTATGCAGTTTATATATTATTCTTTCTTAGCCATGCTTTCAACTTTTCCTGGGAGTTAAACTGCAGGCATTTAGATTCATAATTCAAATTAAGATGAGTTGGAATATATGTTATGTCATTGTCTCTCAAAATTGCTGTTTGCGTAGAAAATGCACATCTTTTTGTTCTGGTATAATAGGACAGGTCTGGAAACACTTTAATTTTATCATATGGAGCCTGCATTGAGGTTTCTCTTCTGATCTTCATTATATTTTCTTTAATTCGATATGAGGAGCAGCAGATTAGGACATCTCTTGGTATATTATCTGGAAGGTGCATAGCCCTTGAAGTCCTGTGCCATCTTTCTAGGTAATGTGGGTATCCATCACTTGGTACTTTTGAGCTGGAGACGAGGTCATGTAGATATTTTCCTAGATGTTCGTTGGAGACAGATTCTAGGATTCCTCTAAGTCTTATGTTTTTTCGTCTCCCTCTTGTCAGGATTACAGAATGATCCAGCACGTAGAATTGTGTAACACAGAGGACTCATAGGTAACCTTTACCGGACCTTAGAATGGCCGGACTAACACCCCAAAGAATAGTCAGGAATAGCTGAGGTCAAGGGAAACAGAAAGAGACACAACAATAAGGAAAAGCCAGGAGTCAGGGATGCCAGAAAACAGGGAAGTCAAAAACAATGCCAAAGTCAAATAACCAGAATTACCAGAATCAATAACCCCCTCTCAGACAACCACAAGGGAAACCACGACAGGGCACTGAGCAGCATGAGAAGTGGGCCTAAATACCCCTCCTCTAGATCTCATAGGCTGTAACTGGCCTTTGACCCCAAAAGCAGTTACCAGGTTTCCATTTGCATAATTGCTGCTCAGCATTAACCCTTCTGTGGATTTGGTTGCTGCTCAGCACAACTTTTCCTGTGTGGACAGTAAATGTCATTAACCACATTTTTATAAGCGGATGAATGCGTGACAGCTCTGTCCTCTATATCTGCTATCTTCTGTTCTAAAACCTCAATTCTATTTTTGTTTTGTTTATGTAAGTCTTGCTGTGTGCTCAACATGAATTCTAGATTCTCAGTCTTTTCTTTCTTTATAATTACTCTTTTGTTAAGATTTGTTAGCTCAGCTTTAACTTCTTTGATATTCATTTTTATTGAATTTTTCATTTTTTCAAATTGGCTGTCCAGCGCGTCCAGTAGTTGTTCTCAGGAGACTGTATTTTGTTCGGACGATGTTATTCTTCTTCTCTCTCCTTATTCTTCACCTGAATGTTTAACATTTGTCTGATCTTCCATCATGGATTTCTCTGTGTCTGCTTTTGATGATTGTGGTGAGAAAAAAGATAAACGTTTCTACATTTTTGTATCTTTATCCTTTTTGTCTTCTTTTTTGTATTTGTTTATTTTCTTACACTTTCTTTGTAGCCATTTTTTTTAATAATTTTTTTTTCTTTTTACAGCAACCAGATTTTCCTTCTTTTTTTAAAGGGGAAGAGGAGAACGGGGAGGTGACTGGAGGATAAATCAAACACTTTCCTTTCTTGTCCAGTAAGAGTATTAATGCTTTAACCAATGTATAACAGTATTTGCCTCTTAGATTTTAAAGAGTTCAGAGTTAAGAATCTCTGTTTTCAGTCAAAAGACTTTTGTTTTTAGGCTTTGATTGTTTTTAGGTTTGTAATATTCTCCTGTTTCCCTTTTTATGTTACTATTTTTTTTGTCTTCCTTGATTTTCTGTAGTTCCAGACAGAGGAACCTATTTCTCTCTCTTTCTCCCCTGGTTTACATGCTGCTAAACCTCTTACTTACCAGTTCACCAGCCTGCCTTTTGCAAATTTGCCTGAGATCTGATAACCTTGACTCTACAAGCAATGATATCAGTGACAACTCTCTTCAGCTGTGTCTGGTCAGGTGTCTGGTTCTTGGCCTATATGAGCCACTTCCTGTCTCTGTACCTTTGCCAGATTATTGTGGTTCCTGTACTCTATAATCAAGCTTGTTCCTGTTTCTCCTACCTGTTGCTGAATTTGGACCGTTTTGACTTTGCTGCTTCTCCTTCCCACTGACCTTGGCTTACCTCACTACGATTACCATCTTTCTGTTCCAGTCTCTCATCTCTGCTTAAGACCAGACGGCCACTCAAGGCTTAGGGGCTCAACCACCTGGGTAACGAGTGGCTACTTCTGGCAGAAAACATTGCTGATCTGGCTGCTGGACTCCAAACCTTTGTAACATCAATATCATTACACCGTGCTTCAGTAACTCTTTACAGTTCTTTACAACCATGTCTGTTTTTGCAGCTTGACCTCTTAACGTTTCAGCTCTGTATCAGTAGCATGTTCAGTCCATGCCTCTCACTCAATCGTCCAGGCTTCAAACACCACAAGCGTATGTTACGTCATCGCTCCTCCCCCCTAAGCTGAGAATATAGTTTAATTCTTAGACCAAATATCTCATACTTTAGGCCAGAAGTAGGCGATCTTCGGCAGTCCAGATGTTGTGGACTACATAGCGACTAATGCTTTGTCAGTGTTATGGTTGAACATTTATAAGGGCATTATGGGCTATGCAGTCCACAACATCTGGAATCTGGAGTGCCGAAGGTGGCCTAAGCTTACCTTAGGCCATGACCATCAGTCATTCATATTATACCCAGTTGACATTCACCAACAATACTCCTCTCAGACCTACACAATATAGGAAATAAAGGGTATCCATATGAATGCATTTTAATGTCTTACAGAGTACCTTTGTTCAGCTTTATATAATAATAATCATAATCATTCTAGAACAGTGGCAATCAAACAGTAACAGAATTGGATGTCACTGGGAATATATTTGTTCACAAGCATAACAATAACCTATGTCATAAGGCAAGTGAGCTGTTGATGTGAATTCAACAGTAATTGCAAATCTTGATATGCTAGAGGCTACAGTACGAAACCAGCAATTATGAATATGGTTTAAATGTAGGTACAAATACAGCAGCTTCTGTGTGCACAATAGCTGATGAACATTATCTCTCACATGGCCATAAATGACCCACTGATACTGAACACTGAAGCTTGGCAGTATAGCAGATTTAACACAATATAGCATGACTCACATTAGATCCATGAGACACCCAGTTTTGAGTAGCAGAAATTGTGCTGATCACCATTCACCTGTACAATGTAACAGGCAGTAATAGAAACAATTGTTGTTGCCGGATGCTCTTTCCTTTTCACATGAGTTTCAAATCTAGACGGCATCATGTCCATGACCATGTTTAAAAGTAATTTTACAACATGACAGGAGGCTTTTGTATTTTGCATAATCTCTCTTTACTAGCTCCACACAACCGCAAAGAAACACATAGAAAAAAGAACCAATAACAAGAGAGTAGGACGTACATAAGGCATAGTGACCTCATCACTTCCTCTTTCTGCTCCATCAAGCAGACAGGTCAGACTACTATGATTAATAATCAATATCCCAATGAGTGGAACCAAAACATCTATCATACTCTAAAAACCTTTGTGGGTATTCCCTTTATCCCCACAAAGACAGAAAGACATACAAACAGTTTAAGGTGGAGTATATAAATGGGAATTCTTCCAAGCCTAATTTTAAACAGGATAATGTTCTTTAACAATTCCCTAAAAACAAACACAAGTAGGGAAAGAGAGAGAGTGCAATATTGCCAATACAGTTCTACAGTGTATAATATTAATTGGTAGGTAATGGAGCACTCACAAACATAGAGCCACTAAATAGGCTCAGAGATTGAAGCACTGTGGGTACTTAAGGGACCCACTCCCTTCTTTTGGTCTGGAGTATTCCAATGACAGGAACTTTTCTCAAGTAGTTTTAAATCAATAAAGTGCTTTATTTGGTAAAGTGCACAGAAGTTTCCATAAAATAGTTAAAAGTAAATAAAAAACCTTACAGTCTGAAGGTAGTCTTTACAGTAGTTTGCAAAACGCGTTTCGCCTCAAAATGAGGCTTCCTCAGTTGCTAGTTGTAGGGTTCATACCCTGTGCTCCTAGGGTGAGGCCCTACTATATATGTGCTGCATTGTGCTGCTATGTGGAGATGTGCTGTTGCAATCTCTATTTACTGGGTGAGCCCCAGTCTATTTTATTTGGCCACTGTTCAGAGTACAACCCTGCAGGGGTTTCTGTGAACACTATCTACTACTATGGTAGGCTGATTTGTTTGCCTTGCATCCTGAGACTGCCTATGGGTTTGTGTCTTCTACAGGGGTATCCCATATCACAATAAAACTTCCAGCCTATTTCTTTCTGGGGGATCCCCAGGTAACTAAGATGACGGTACCTCGCATGCTTATTGGTCAATGGCTGTGTAACCTACACATCCTTTACCCAGGTTCGAGAGACTGGTCCCGTCTTGATCGCCTGGCTACTTTATGCACCTGTGGCTTTGTAACCTCTAGATCAGATGTCTGTAAAAGCTTGGGGTCGAACCATGCTCTTCCCTCCCAGATGGAGTGGCACAGACAGCTGCATTTGACAAGCGCATGCTATCGTCATGGTTCTGGGCGACCGTGACTCGGCAAGCGAGCCAGGAGAGGTCTCAGGGACACCCAAGACTAACTGTTGGACTCTATTGATCCTATCATGGGAAAAATATCGGAAAGTGCCAACACAGTTCGGGAATGGACTCCCGATATTCGTGAATGGACTCAGAGATGTGTCAGTTTTGTCAGAAACCCTAGTGTTCACCTCGCCTATGGGAAGTGTGTAGCAGCACTCCTCCATATTGACAGATGGTTAGCGGATCTGGATGCCAAATCATGGGGACCCCAGGCACATGGCACACTTTTCCCAAGGGAACTTATTACACACGTTTATGGACCCGCTGCCCTCATCAAGACCCACACATCCAGGAGGTAGGTGTTATGTGGTAACCCCCCTAAGGGGTGTTCTTTGGGACAGGCTGACAGTGGGGCTTTATCGCCAACCACTTCGGGACATCTGACCACGTACCCTGCTATCGCTTACTCTATTACCCAGGATGAGCGAGAGTAAACCTCTGGTGTTCCAGACAATTGGACAGAGAACACAGAACGCGCAGATGCGCTATATACCGTTTTACCTCAGGTTAACGCCTCTAAGGTATCATCGACTGTACTTTCTACTCCGTCCACAGGAGTTTACATCGTATCTAGGTGGAAGGCATTAAAACCTAATAAGGAACCTTTCACATGGACGACTGGCCTGACAAAACTGGATATGAAGACACGTCATGGTGATCCTTTTCCATCCCTCCTGACAACGTTATCTAGGCCCTTGATCAACCTTGTCTCTTAACCTGGCCCCTCAACTCAGATCTTTGGGGGGCTTAATGATACTACTGAAACCAGTGATCAATTACGGTGATTCAGGGAACTCAAGACTGCACCAACACTCGAGATTCCACATGGTCCGGCTGGAATCGTTTCGTACTGGATGATCCGCTTTTTAGGATTTGTAAGTGACTCCACTTCTTGCACGCAGAAGTTTTTCCCTTCATAGGGCTCATCTATCCTCAAGCAATTCACCTCTGGCTGATGGGACGTGGAGGTCGTTCTCCTTTTTTCTCCCGTAGACCTGACGGACTAGGTATCCCGTCACACTTTCGGATTCTTCATTAATTTTCTATTCCCTTCTCAGCATTAAAAATGCAAAATACGAAGCTTCCTGTTATGGTGTAAAATTGAAGATTATGCAAGGTTTCGTGTACTAATAATCTTAATTTTAGTAATGACAGGGGGCGAGTATTTTCCCTCCCTGCTTCACTGACCCACCCTTTCTGATTTCTTTGTATGTATTATGGGTTTTAGGTAGGTTTGGCTCTTAGTGTTTTGTGTTTACATTGTTGATTGTTTTTCCATTAATCTGAAATTCTGATTGGAGTTTTACATAATAGTTAGTCAGTTATCAGATTGTAGTTTACAATATTCTTCTATGGATTGATGTATACGGGACGTTACTTGGATTTACATATTCATGACTATGTGTCTGAACCAGTCACACATTCTCTTTTCAGTATGATTCGTCTCTGAAGACATTTGGGGGTTCATGTGATCCTTCGGATTTGATTCGTCCCTGAACACATTTTCGTTGTTTGTGTGGAATTCATGGGGTTTACTCTTTCGGATGCTGGACTTAGGAGTTATTGTTATTGCTTGTTATATGTTTACTTCTGCTTGATGTCGCTTTTTGAAAGAGGAAGTGATGAGGTCACTATGCCTTATGTACATCCTACTCTCTTGTGATTGGTTCTTTTTTCTTCGTGTTTCTTTGCTGCTGTGTGGAGCTAGTAAAGAGAGATTATGCAAAATACTCGCCTCCTGTTATTACCAAAATTAAGATTATTGGGGGGCGGAGCCTGACTGCCGAGCGGGATAGACGTGTTATGGATCAGCTCCGGCTAGAAGTGACAAAAAAGGGGAAAAATACCCCGAAAGTAAACTCACCCACAAGTCAGAGGGCACTAGAGAAGCTGGGGAAACCCGGGGGCATCGAAGGAACCCACAAGCGAGACAAACTCAACCCGGGTACCCACGCAAAACACAAGGGGCCTATGTGCGGCTGAGCCAAGAAGAGACGGCCGCTCTTCTGGATGGTAACACCGCACTCACGACCCTCAGCGCACCTGCCTTCCCTCCCCCCCGGGGAAGTGGGGGTTATCCCGGCCTGCACTCCACACTCGACAGTCGCAAGAACCAACTAAGACAGCAATACCAACCCGCCCTAGACAAGCGAGGCTGCAATCTCATACAAGGCGCACCTAAAATGGCAGCCGGCAACGAGACATGCAGGCTGACCATGCGGCCGACGCAACTGCAATGGAGTGAGCCCATACAAAGCAAAAAGGCAATACGGTGCCATATCTGGGATCTCCTCACACAGCGGCAACAAGCAGCCCTTAACATGCAACCCACACTACCGTCGACTGATCGGCGGAGCCGCAGAAAGAGGGAGGCGCCCTCGGGCACAACACCACCTCAACTACGTTCCCACACACCGCGTAGCCCACCCGGGCTGCAGGCCACGGGGCGGAGAGCCCAGAGGCATTGACCACATAGACGGAGGCACAAGCAAAGTAAGCGACAGAGTGAACCTAGCCCCACCGTCACTCCCACGAGCGGAGAAAACCCGGGCCCTAGTGGTAGCCGAGTTTGTGGCCTAAGGATGCAGGCCTGCATACTGTCCCGGGGCTGGAGGGACCCTCACCTCGACACCCGCACAGCAGCAGGAAGCAGAGACCCAGCGACGAGCACATACCGCTTCCATAAAGAGGGCATCGGCTGAAAAAGTACGTGCCCAGGGACTCACGACCTCGTAACAGCAGGCTCAACATTAGCAGCCTGTGACCTACCCAGCTTGTAACTTACCACTGCACGATACCACTGTGTTGCCCATTTGCTGTCTTTAAATGTTAAATGTTATAGTGATTAGGATAATGTGATAGTCGATTGCTATTAAGCTTAGTATAACTGCGAACACCGACTATAACAAAACGAATGATCGCTGTATAGGCTCCATGTTCTAGACATGTTATAGCAACTGAGTTACTAACGCCAGCCTAGTAAAATTAATGCCAACGGAACCTTAATGTACAAAAGGCTTACCTAGTATGACTCAAGCATATACCCAAATATACTAAGTATACGCTTCCATAATCTCAATCTTGTCTAGCAAACCTATCTCCGGGCTAATGCACACTAAACAAGGTCTCTATCATTACCTGTACTATGCCTGTCTCTACAGCATGAGCCCAGGTTGCTAGCATATGCACTAAAATTGTACCTCTTACATGGAAAAAAACCTATCTAGTTCTAGCATGTTACTAATTACCACAGTTACCGCATGAACCAAACATGTTTGCATACCATGTATACCTACATGTAACTCGATACTTTAATGCTATGTTTCTTAAGCCTGATAATATAAAAAATTGTGCCAGTTAAGAATACACCCGCATGCTCGCGTGGGAAAAGCCTGAGGATTGCCTTCGGGGTACCTCAAGCATGCCTGTAATATTTACGTGCACTACAAAAATAAAGAATTTAAAAAAAAAATTAAGATTATTAGTACACTAAAGCTATCATAATCTTCAATTTTCCAACATTGATTTTCATTACATTCTGATACTGTCTCTATTAACTACAGTTCTCCAACTCATCTATAGACCTGTTCCACTCCCAAGGATTAGAGACTGCGCCATCTAAAATAATAGTAATAAATACTTTAACGATTCACTTAGCTTGATGCCCTTTATTTACTACATTTAGAGACACAAAGACTACTGGACAAACCTAAAAATATGAAAGAATAATTAAGGCTGGAGAGTAAAATGTAACTATAGACAGATTAGTAATTACCCAGAAAAGCCTTCCAGTGGAGTATGCTAAAGCTCATACAGTAAAGAAAATTCAGAATAAATGGTTTGTGCGTAAGTCTACCGTGAACAGCAAATGAGCAACATCAATCTGAGATTTCATAATACATTGACTGGATTGATGCTTGCCTGCCATCACAATCTATGTTTCAATATGCAGTATTTAGTACTCTGACATTCCCTGCCAATATATGAATAAATAATAAAAAATATAATGAATATGGTACATAATGAAGTCTTCAGTTATTCACCCCTTTATATATTATTTATCATTATTGCAATTTTGTTTATGGGTTTTGTTTCATAGATTCTATTAAACCAACTGCTATAACTATCTATTGACATTCTACATCTATCCCCCCTCCTATAATTAGGCTTTTGAAATTGCATTATTAATACAAAGACCTCCTTATTAAGCAGAAAATATTTGAAAACGTCCTTGATATTTTGTCTATCATAAAGTAACTAATACTCCCATTGAATGCATTATGCTTATGAAAGATTCATAATGAATTATTTTCTTTACAGCCCTGAAGAATGATTTTTTTCATAATCAACATTCATTTTATGGGAGGAATGATCTCTTAGTGTATCCAATTATGCACGTTATGCCCCTTTTATATGGAGTCAGCTGCGTTGTCGTGGTTACCCAAGAGTCTGGAAGCACTGAAAATGCAGGGCCACAAAACAAAATGAAAATGGGATTTTATTTATTTATTGCCTCTGTGGTTTAGTGAATCTTTTCCTGACTGTAATTGGTACGCAGTTACGCTTTTATTTTAGCTCAGCTTACTACACAGAGCTAAATTTCAGATTATGTGCATTCAAAATTCCTTAAACACTCATCCACGTACTTAAAGAAGCAGTAGCTTGTATAGGTGGATCTGCTTGGAAACACAATCATAAACCTGTTCCGGGTTGATAGAATGTTAAAGTGTTCAGTCAAATCAAAGAAAAGTGAAACATTAGTTCACATTATTGTTAATATTACTATTATTATTGCTGTTGTTGTCATTTACATTTAAGACAAAGGCAGCTCATTAATTACCTGTGAAGGGGCACTATAGGCAGTGTAACCACTTTATCTTAAAGGAACACTCCAGACCCATATACAACTTCAGCTTGCTAAAATGCTGTATGTGTGAAGAGTGTGTCCTTTTTTTTCATTTTGCAGAAAGTGCAGATTTCAATAGAAATGTATACTTTTATAAATGAACCTGGTTACACACGCTTTGCTTTCAAACAGACAACGGTCATCTTACATCCTGGTTTGGTTAGCTCAGTGGAACTAAACTTAAAAGCCAGCTATTCCTTAGAGCACCTACTTTTAATAGACTCAATAGACTCATTGAGCTGCATTAGGAAGCCTGTGATTGGACAGCTATAGAAAGCTTGGGCGGAGCTAGAAGGGCAGGGTATGCAAAGGCAGCAGACAAAAAAAGCAGAATAAAGTTTATTTTACAGGTGAATGGTTTGGATGAAGGACAGAAAAATTTAGCCAGGAGTGACCTGATAATATGGTCTCATTTCTACCCTTACACCTCATGGCACAGTGTGGGTGTTAAAATGTGGTAGATATCCAGCCACTAGCCACCTATCACTGTTGTGGATAAAAACAACTTAATTTTATTGGGAGAGAAACTACATGCAATGCTTTTGTTTTTATTTTTTTAAATATATTTTTATTATGAGTTACAAAATTAGAGCAAGAAACTCGCAGGTCCACAATCAATGTATCGAACATGTCATAGCAGAGGTGTTACAATAATTATAAGTACTTTTTTAAGCCAGTGGGAAACAAATGTCAAAGTAGAGTCATGAATGATCATGAGTTAAGTCAGTGGACATGCAGGGACAGTAATCTAACAACAAAAAGTAGATAACAATTGACTTAAAACATTCAGTAGATTGCTTTTATGCCTCGTCCTCCCCCATCCATCCCCTCCATCGAGAGTGGGTAGGGTATTTTATGGGTCTCTCTTTCCCTAGTGCCAGGAGTGCGGTGCCTGTGCAAGCCCACATGGTGTTCTTTCGAGTTTACCTATTACCAAGGTGTATAGGTAGGGACACAAACAAGAAGAGAAGAAGAAAAAAGGAGGGGGAGGGGTATTGGAGGGGGAGACGGGAGAAAGGTGCATGGAGGAGGGCGACCGTCACTCACAACTGTTCAGTTGGCAGACAGTCCTTACTCAAGTTGGATGGCAAAGCGTGAGGCAGCTGTAGTTACCATCCAGTGTGACCAAATCTCTGTGTATTTAGCAATTGCATCTGAGGCACTCATGTGTAGATCTTCCATTTGAGCAAACCAAGTCCTCAGTGGGGGAGTCAATGATTATTTCCAAAACTGTGGTACGACCTGTTTGGCCACATTAAGGATACGAATGGACATTGATTTCTTGTATTGGGAACTAGGATTGCTTGTGTAATGCAAGAGCATTGGGGCTGGCTCAAAGGGGGGCAAGAATGTCTTGAGCATCCTGTGGATGCCCTTCCAGAAGGGTTGTATGAGTCTGCACTGCCACCAGATGTGGAAGAGCATCTCCTCGCCACACCTCCAGCAGAGCCCCGACTGCTTTAAGTCAATCGTCCGGAGATATTTAGCTGTGCGGTACCATTGTGTAAGCAATTTATATGCTGTCTCCTATGTTCTACTGAAAGTGAAGCGTTGGTGTGTCAGGTGCCAAATCTTCTCCCAGTCATCACCAGTAAGTGTCAGTCCCAGTATGGGTTCCCACTTGCACATAAATTTCAGAGTCTCTGAAAAGAACTGTGTCTGAAGCAGTGAGTACAAAAGGATACCACATGAGTCAAAGGAGCCGGGTTCATACACACCTCAAACACTGTGAGGCCTTATGTGAGCGCCTCACCCTGAGGTAACGTGTGTATTTAGTTAGTAAGCTGTCTACAGAGGGGGTATCGCTGTTTGACAGTTCTGTGAGGGGCTTTATTCCTGTTGATGATCGGATGTGGAGCAGTCTGAGTAAAAGGTAATGAGTGAGATCCTTGAAGGCTTTAGGGTCCAGTCCCGGAGGAAAGTTTGGGTTATGTGTGAGGTGAGGGGAAGGAGGTGAGGCTGCTCCTCTCCGAAATCGATCACCAAACTCGTAGTGTGTCTCTTGTGTAGTGAAAACTACCATCCATTCCCCTTCTGTCCCTCCACCAAGGGAGAAATGGTCTCTGCATGTCATGCTTTGATCATTTGCCTTTCTATTTTTTCTAGATAAAGAAATTGTTTGGTTGTTTTTTCTCATGCAATTGTAAAAACATTGCATGTAAATGTATATGCTGCACTCTTTTATACTTATAGCTGTTAGATATTATTATTTTTGAAGAATGAATAGTCATCAAAACAACTTTTGCATAATGAAGCAGTTTTGGTGTATAGATTATTCCCCTGAAGTCTCACTGCTTAATTTTCTGCCATTTAGGAGTTAAATTATGTTGTTTATACAGCTCTAGTCACACCTCCTTGCATGTGACTTCCTAAATACTTGCTGTAAAGGAACCTAGATATTCTAGGCTCCTTTATTGCACAGTCTGTGTAATCTAGAAATCCGTATCTCCTGCTCTGTTAATAGCCTCATAGACCTTGCAAGAGCAACCTAAGTGTCATTAAAGTTATGTTTTTTATGTAGGCCTCACATAATAGTTGCTGCAAAAAACATCTTAGCATGCTCATGGAAATCCGATCTAACTCCACCGATCACAACACTGATAGCTTTTTTGTAATCTAAAAACAGATCTTTAAACAGATGACTCACATGCAGCTGGGAACTTGATGACATTCAACCACATCTGGGAAGCTGTAACAGAAAAGACCTGGATACCTCCAACCCTTGTCCCTTGGATCTACCCCTTTTGCCTAGCCTACCCCCATCTAGTCAGTAGCCTCTTGCTAGTGTGCACTCTAATGCTAACATGTGTTACTTCAAAATTAGCTGTCACAATTGTTACCCCTTTTGGTCAAATGTTTGTGTATTAACATAATGTAATTTGCTACAATCAACAGAATATGTGTTGTTCCTTTGATGTAAAACTTCCAAATTAAACATAGAAAAAATAAATAAATAAAAGATAAAGGTGTAATGAGTTTCAAGTTGGAAGTTCCTATTTTACATTTGGTATACAGCACTGTCATGCCTCATCTTTGGGACTGCTATGACATGTGGTACAATAAGAAGAATTACATTATACACATAAGTCAAGTTTTATGCTTATAAGATTCTTCCAAACCTATATCACTGAGTGCTGTCTGTGTTTATAATTTAATCTTGCAAGGTTATGATTTCTCAATTTAGGGTAATAGCTTCTTGATCCAAGGATAAATCTGACTGCCATTCTGGGGTTACATAGTTACATAGCTGAAAAGAGACTTGCGTCCATCAAGTTCAGCCTTCCTCACATAAGTTTTTGCTGTTGATCCAAAAAAAGGCAAAAAACCTAGTCTGTAGCGCTTCCAGTTTTGCAACAAACTAGGAAAAAATTCCTTCTCGACCCCAAAATAGCAGTCAGATGTCTCCCTTGATCGAGCAGCCATTACCCCACTAATTAGAAATGATATATGTTATGTTCCTGCAAGTATTTATCCAATTTCAGTTTAAACATCTGTCTGGACTGATAAAACCACCTCTTCAGGCAGAGAATTCCATATCTTTAATACTCTTACTGTAAAAAAAAACTTTTCTTTGCCTTAGATGAAATCTCCTTTCTTTCAGCCTAAATGTGTGACCTTGTGTCCTATGTATAGCCCTGTTTATGAATAAATTTCCAGATAATGGTTTGTACTGGCCCTGAATATATTTGTACAATGTTATCATATCCCATCTGAGGCGTAGTTTTTCCAAATTAAAGAAATTAAATTTTTTTTCGCAACTAAAATGCTCCATTCCTTTTATCAATTTTGTAGCTTGTCTCTGCACTTTTTCTAGTGCCATGATATCCTTCTTTAAAACAGGTGCCCAAAATTGCACAGCATATTCAAGATGTTTTCTTACCAGCGATTTATAAAGAGGCAAAATTATATTTTTATCCCAAGAATTTATGCCCCTATTTATGCATGACAAAACCTTACTGGCCTTAGCAACTGCAGATTGACATTGCATATTGCTGCCTAATTTGTTGTCTATAACAATTCCCAAATCCTTCTCGTGTGTGGTTATCCCTAATTCACTGCCATTTAGGGTGTAAGTTGCTTGTGCATTCTTGACCCCGACGTGCATAACGTTGCATTTCTCTACGTTAAATATCATCTGCCATTTTAGTGCCCAATCCCCCAATCTATCCAAATCCCTCTGCAGCAAAGCAATATCCTGCTCACATTTTATTACTTTACAGAGTTTTGTGTCATCTGCAAACACCGAAACATGGCTTTCAATGCCCATTTCAAGATCATTTATAAATATGTTAAAAAGAAGCAGTCCTAAAACAGAACCCCGAGGGACACCTCTTTTACCACTTTTGTCCAGCCTGAAAATTTACCATTAATGACAACTCGTTGTACTCTATCCTTAAACCAATGTTCTACCCAAGAACAAGAATAATCATCTAGACCAATTTCTTTTAGTTTGAAGACTAACCTATTGTGAGGAACCGTATCAAATGCCTTGGCAAAATCCAAGTAGATCACATCCACTGCAACACCCAAGGGTCAAGAAGGAATTTTTTTTCCTAGTTAGTTGGAAGTACTTCAAACTGGGTTTTTTTTGCCTTCTTTTGGATCAACGGCATAAAACAAATGTGAGGAAGGCTGAACTTGATGGATGCAAGTCTCTTTTCAGTTATGTAACTATGTAACTATGTAACTATTTCTGAGAAATGTTTACATTTTTTAAACTCTTACATTTCCTCATGAAGACCTTCGAAATCAAAGGTCTTCATGTGTGTCCTTATTATGCACTGTGCGATGACACTGAATGCCGATAATTCCCCTCATAGAGAAGCACTGAGATTGGTAGAGTACATCATTTGCCACACCTGTGCTGAAGGTCCTCAGTACTTCTTTATGAGAAGCATTGGATTGAACTAGAAATGATCTTACAGCAGGGGCTACAATGAGACCAGGACAGTGTTGGATAAAAGGTGACTTTATTTTTCTTTTTAGGTTTCCAAATAGAAGGCCTGACTCCACATGTTGAAAGGAATACTCTAATACTAATATATATATTTGTAATGTTAGAGTATTCTTGTAAGGCAGTGTAGATGATGTACTATATTTAAAAGAAGAACTACCACAACAAGAGGACATAGTCTTAAATTAGAGGGGCAAAGGTTTAAAAATAATTTCCGGAATCATTACTTTACTACTTTACTGAGAGGGTAGTGGATGCATGGAATAGCCTTCCAGCTGAAGTGGTAGAGGTTAACACAGGGAAGGAGTTTATTCATGCGTGGGATAGGCATAAGGCTATCCTAGACTTAAGATAAGGCCAGGGACTAATTAAAAGTATTTTGAAATATTGGGCAGACTAAATGGGCTGGTTCTTATCTGACGTCACATTCTATGTTTCTATGTTTCTATTGTTATTGAATTGTGTTGCTCAGCCACTGAATCAACTTTCAATTATTGGGTTAAAAAAAAAACAGACTGTCTCCTGATCGTGGTCATAAGCAAAACGTGGAAAATACACAGTTTTATTGAATAGCAGACACATGACTAAGATTTCTCTTGTGGGTTCTACTAAGGAAGAAATAATTTGTGGGATGCATTAAAAATGTAAAGTATCACAACACAGCACTGCGTTTTTCACCATGCTGGAATTCGATTGGTTAACTAAATGACAAAGAGAAAGCATTAGTGAATGGCGGCATTGTGACTACAGCAGAAGGTTGCAGAAGGATAGCCTGCCAGAAGCTGGAGCCAAGATATTTACTATTTACATATTTATTAGAATTTTCTGTTTGCCTCGGGGAGCAAAGCTTTCTCAAAATCAAATTCCTAAAAGTAAACAGCCCGATGGATAGATGCAGGAAGAAAATAATGAAATCGGGTCCTTCAGAATCAATGAAATGGCACCAGTATACATAGTAGAGGCTGACTATGTTGCTCAGGGAAATGTCTAACTATTCCCAATTGGTATAATCCTTACAAAATCAATTACAGTGACACTTAATTATGCTTGATGTCATTTGGTCATATTAATACCAATTAGTCCTGGTGCATTTTCAATAATATGTTTTTGTGCTTGCATTTACCCGTGGGTAATGAGGATTTCTAATCGCCTTTAAAAAAGAAAATGGAATGTAAATTGAAAGAGAGTTAAGTTAATATCATGAATATCTTTACAAATATTTATTTATTTTTCTTTTCCTATTCGGTGGATAACGAAGTATTTGTAAAAGTAGATGGAGGTCAAATATTTAATGAACTATGCTGTATGAAAAAAAGAAAACAAGATAAAGTTATACCTTATATGAATAGAATTAGAATGTAAGCGTTTAAGTTTTTGTTTTTTTATAGTGGTAAAAAGATAAAAAAGACTTTCAAACATTTATAGCTAATAAAGAGTAAAATATAATCAAGGACAGTATTGCGAGTACAAATCACATTATTCCTCAAACACATTGACTTCTGGGCTGGACTAAATGCAGTATTTTTTATTTTATCATTTTTTTGCCACAGTAGATATTTTATCTTTGAAATGAAAGCAGTGTATATGTTTTATTTTTTTTTTAAAAAAGCCCAAAAATATGTAGAACCACTATGGTTCACAACAATGGTGCAGATATAATTACCACTCAAATCCAGCAGTGGAATATGAAAAATAAACAATAATAAAATACATTGTGTAGTATGTATTGACAAGTTTGAAATAAGAATTATATTTAAAAACACACTCACAAACAAGGTGGCACAATATGAATTATATCAAAATTGAGCAAACAAGCTCCCCCTCCTTTTTTTCCCCTTTTTTCCCATTTTATTTTTCCAGTTTTTTCCCTGTATTGCCTATATGTTATATTAATTTATGGGTGTTCTCCTTATTTGATGTACTTCTATGCGTGCGCACACTCTAGTGTTTGTGTGCATTGTGCTGTTCATGCATAATATCAATAAATTTGGCTGTGTGTCTCAGGCTGGAGGTTCGCGCGTGGACAAAAGGCATGAGTTCTCTTTCGTCTAGTTTGTGCATGCGCGGACGTCTGAAAAGGAGCGAAAACAGGGATTCAAATACCGAAACTGCACAAAACTGTATAGCTCTTGAGAAAGTCTTTTAGATGAAATGCATTGAGCAAGCAAATTAAAGAGGATCTTACCCCAGACTTCACCCAGCTTTCATCAACATCAAAGGGACCACCAGGAACTTTCCATTCATTTTCTTACTATATTGGAATCTACAGAGACTACTGGTGTAAAGAGGAACCCTTGGGAGCAGTTCAAAAGGAGCCGGGACTTATCGTCTGATGCAGCCTATTTAGCTCATTTGCACAATTTTGATATAATTCATATTGTGCCACCTTGTTTGTGAGTGTGTGTTTTTAATACAATTCTTATTTCAAACTTGTTAATAAATACTACACTACGTGTTTTATTATTGTTTATTTTTCATGTTCCACAGCTGGATTCGAGTGGTAATTATATCCGCACCATTGTGATTGTGGACCATAGTGGTGCTACATATTTTTTGGCTTTGTTTAACTTGGATATTGGGGTAATCCTATTATAGTGGGTTGCCTGCACTTTTCCATCTGCACTTTTTTTCCCCTTTTACCTGCTTTTGCATTATAAATGTTTTTTTTGACTCCCCAAAAAAGGTTTGCTTTTCTATTGACAGGCAAATTTACAAGTTATGGCCTTAGTGTAGTAGTAATCAGCTCAGTGTAGAGGTTATATAGTACAACTGCCATTTTATCTGTATTAGTAATGCAAACTTGACAGTTACACAACCTGTATCAGTTCTATCTGTCTCCCAGTGTTCTGCAAATACTGTAGTACAAGTTGGACAGGTTTAATATTACAGATAATGTATAAGTGTAATTTCTGAATTATTAATCAAATTGAAAGAATGCCATCTGTACCAGGGATAGTATTGTTTTTTTGTCAGATTGCTCCAAAATGGGTGGACCAAAAATTGTAGAAAGTCACTCATAGCTGCCCAATAACTGCAAAATTGAACTATAGTAGTTATGGTGCTTAGGTTGGTAGTTTTCTTTTTGTCATCAGTTATAGATTGTGCCTTTGTACAAAGAAAATCTCTATAGATAGTCTGTTCATTGAAGACTATTTGTAAATACAGATGATGACAAATATGAAACATACACCTTTAATACTTTCAATTCTTTATGATAGATTTACAAAATCCATTATGAATTCAGCAATTTAACTATTTAGCTGTTTATTGACTTCATTCCTTCTAGAGAATCCTTTGTATTTGTAAACAATTTCCTAAATCAGATAATCAGGACTATGGCTTGAGTTCATCTGAACTCTGCTGGGGAAACTAATTAACTTAACGCCATCTTAAAAAGATTAGACTTGAGGTTAATATAACTCTTGGAAATAAAGTGATGCTATATTTTCTAGAAAATGAAGTTAATGGAAATAGATTTCAGAGGTGCAGTAGATCCCCAATGAGTTCAGTGCTGATTTTGATTCAGTTTTAGTGAATACCCACAATATTAACATAAATATCCTGTCCTGAGACCACTTGCTTAATTTAAAAAATGATCATTCATAACATGTATTTTACATTAATCATAATGCTTTTAATTTAATTAATTTAAAAATATATATATATTTTAATTTTTAAACATTTAGATTAGTTATAGATAGTCTTACATTATATTCTCTTTTGTTGACCTTTGAGGACTTGCCTTGCATACACAGTCCCATAAAATTAAAATCTAATAAATAATGCATAGTACTTAAGTTTCAAGATTCATTCAAGGCTTTATCAGCGTATGTTCTTAGAGTATTCTTGCCTCCGCAGAATTAGTTCTCGCTCGCATGTACCAAACTAACAAAAGCAAAAGGACCTTGATGTGAAAAAAAAAATTCATGTTAAAGCCCGTCAGCCCACGCTCAACGCATTATAATACAGAGAAAAAAAACAATTCATATATAAACAAACTATTACATGACTGGACTTATGGACATTAGGCAAAAGGCAGATCCACTAATCTCAAATAAACAAGACAGAGAGAAAAAAAATAATAATTGTAGTTTTAGTTTGAAAAAGAGAAAAATATATATTAATATTTTTAAAACCAACTTAAAGGACACTATAGTCACCAGAACCACTGCAGCTTAATGTTCTGGTTCAGGTGTCTATAGCATGTCTATGCAGGCTCAGCAATGTAAACACTGTCTGTTACGGTAACCCAGGGATTAAAGGGGTTAAAACCGTATAAGATGCTCCTTTCCCGAATACGAAGGCAACTACCGATCATTCCAATCAGCCGAACAGGAACCATACGTATCGTATACCCTCCAAACATCCGAACTAGAATCACCATACGAATAAATCCCCCCAAGTATGAGACAAAGCTACGTATTGAGGGTCAGCAGGAATCTGGTTTATTATGGGCTACCTGCCCGGTATTTATGCAGGTTTTCCACCAGATGGACACTCCCCTAGGGAACCTTGAGGAAAACTGGGACACATATCGTACATTAGACAATCACAGAGTTAAAGACATAACCACTCCTCTTTTACTGTATAGGACCCTCCTCTCTGTCCTGGAGATAATTGGGAAGTAACTCAATTATCTCCGAGGACAGAGGCCAAACTCCATGTTATACAGAATAGTGGAAATACATAAAAATACATAATACAAGAACTACCAAACACAATAGATATATTCCACACATTCCCAGACAGCTTGGATCCCTCATTGTCATTTATGGCCCCCACCCACCGCTTAGGAGAAAACTAGAGCAGACAGGAAGAAATGAAGAACAAATCCTTAGAGAGGGAGAGAAGAGGAATCGATTGGGAAAAGGTAAGTTCGGCATGACAGTGCCGCTTTAAGAGTCTGTATTGTATTTAGATTCAATTTATGCTATTTTGCATATTCACATTTCACCAACACAAAGTGTGCTGCTCACTTTTTATATTTACATAGGTTGTGTTTATTTTTGTTATGTGAAATTCATTGATTGATTTCACAGGTGTTACTAGAATAATTTTGTTTTGTAGTTTTTTGGGTTTTTTTTGGAGGGAGGCGATTTCACAAAATGTGTATTATTTTAGTTTTATATTTGTCCTTGTAACTTTCCAAAAAAACACCATAAAACCTGGACATGGGGGTACTGTTGTACTCATGAGTCATAATTAGACACAAATGTGAGTGTTTTAGAGCAATAAAACATATAATGCAGATGATATCATTGGTGAAAGGGCAGTTTATTTATGAAAAATACAAAAAACAAATATAAACGCTAACTATGGCCAGTGTTTGTGACTAAGTGGCTACTAAAAAAGAAAGGAACAGAAATTTACCAAATAAATTATGGTTGTACAGACATTCCAGGTTTTGTTGTGATTTTGTTTTGATAAGAACTTGTACAATTGCCTCCATCCTTAAGGGATTAAACTATGCGGATAAATATTTTATGTCCCATTGCAAAGCAATGTCTGATCTGTAAGGTACAAAAATAGCATGTAATAAAAAATATGTATTTGTTTAATTGTATTCCCATAAGTGCTGACATTCCACTGCTGTTGCATTCAAATTTAATAAGTATAACGAAAGGTTTGGATGTTTGTAAATCTCTAAAGGTTTCTGTCTATTGCCTTGCCATCATTTTTATCTTGCATATTGTTATTGGAGCCATTGGGCTTATTTACCATTTACTAAAGTAGGGTTTCTGTAGGATCAGGGACTATCATAAGGCATTCATATGTACCCTTATTAAGCCCCTTCACTTTTGCCCCACTCCTTACCATACGGTTTCATCTATGCATCATTTCATCCTTATGTATTATATATCAAAGTATTAGCCCTTTCTCACATCATCCCGTTTGCTTCACGGACTCCCTATCTCTTTTACCTCGTTTACACAGCTAATAGGAAAAGTCCCTTTATCTCCATGTGCACATACAGGGAGTGCAGAATTATTAGGCAAATTAGTATTTTGACCACATCATCCTCTTTATGCATGTTGTCTTACTCCAAGCTGTATAGGCTCGAAAGCCTACTACCAATTAAGCATATTAGGTGATGTGCATCTCTGTAATGAGAAGGGGTGTGGTCTAATGACATCAACACCCTATATCAGGTGTGCATAATTATTAGGCAACTTCCTTTCCTTTGGCAAAATGGGTCAAAAGAAGGACTTGACAGGCTCAGAAAAGTCAAAAATAGTGAGATATCTTGCAGAGGGATGCAGCACTCTTAAAATTGCAAAGCTTCTGAAGCGTGATCATCGAACAATCAAGCGTTTCATTCAAAATAGTCAACAGGGTCACAAGAAGCGTGTGGAAAAACCAAGGCGCAAAATAACTGCCCATGAACTGAGAAAAGTCAAGCGTGCAGCTGCCACGATGCCACTTGCCACCAGTTTGGCCATATTTCAGAGCTGCAACATCACTGGAGTGCCCAAAAGCACAAGGTGTGCAATACTCAGAGACATGGCCAAGGTAAGAAAGGCTGAAAGACGACCACCACTGAACAAGACACACAAGCTGAAACGTCAAGACTGGGCCAAGAAATATCTCAAGGTTTTATGGACTGATGAAATGAGAGTGAGTCTTGATGGGCCAGATGGATGGGCCCGTGGCTGGATTGGTAAAGGGCAGAGAGCTCCAGTCCGACTCAGACGCCAGCAAGGTGGAGGTGGAGTACTGGTTTGGCTGGTATCATCAAAGATGAGCTTGTGGGGCCTTTTCGGGTTGAGGATGGAGTCAAGCTCAACTCCCAGTCCTACTGCCAGTTCCTGGAAGACACCTTCTTCAAGCAGTGGTACAGGAAGAAGTCTGCATCCTTCAAGAAAAACATGATTTTCATGCAGGACAATGCTCCATCACACGCGTCCAAGTACTCCACAGCGTGGCTGGCAAGAAAGGGTATAAAAGAAGAAAATCTAATGACATGGCCTCCTTGTTCACCTGATCTGAACCCCATTGAGAACCTGTGGTCCATCATCAAATGTGAGATTTACAAGGAGGGAAAACAGTACACCTCTCTGAACAGTGTCTGGGAGGCTGTGGTTGTGTCAGGGTACCTGTTGGTGATGTATCCAGGGAGGACATCCTCTCTGCTTAGGGGCTCCCTTCCCCTAGCATTTCGGCATATTCCGTCCGTTTTCGCGCCGGCCGCGCTAGCTCCTCCCCCTTTTATGACGCGACGGCTAGCGTCGACGTCATGACGTCGGCATTTGCATAAAGTGCCGGGAACCGCTATTCCGGACCTTTTGGGGGCGTGGTCTCTATTTAGGTAACAGGGTATTTAAAGGAAACCTTTACTACTGCTCATTGCCCTGTCGTGGTTCTAGCTTGCTAGTCACTCAGCGCGTTCTTTATCTAGTGTTTCCGGTTTTGACCCTTGCTTGTCTTTTGTCCTGTTGTCCTCTCCTCTCCTTTGACTCGGCTTGTATCTCGCTTACCTGTCCTCCGGCTCCCTTGACCTCGGCTTACCTTTTGACTATTCTTGCTTTGTCCTTACGTTAGTCCGGCCATTCTAAGGTCCGGTATACGTACCTCCTTCTGTGCGCACTCTGCGTATTGGATCCCTGTCAGTTTCCTGACATTACGACAGGGCCATGATGGATCCTGCAGGTGCTAGTCCTCCTGACCCCAGATTTGAGGCCATGGACCATAGAATGGACCAAATGGCTTTAGCGTTACAAACTTTGTTGACACGCTCCAGTACCCAGTCTGAAGAAATACGTTCCACTGCTAGCCACTCGCTAAGTACTGGTTTGGAAGTAGCCACTGTAGGCGCATCTTCCCATGTCACGTCACCATTACGATATGGGGGTTCGCCTGATGCTTGTCGTGGTTTTTTAAACCAGATAAGTATACATTTCGAACTACAACCCCGGGCTTACCCCACTGACAGGGCTAAGGTAGGCTTTATTATAACCCTGCTAATAGATAAAGCACTTAGATGGGCCAATCCCCTTTGGGAGAATGACAATCCTTTAGTCTACAACTACACTGCGTTTGTCACGGCTTTTAGAAGAACCTTTGACCCCCCAGGGAGGAAGATTAATGCGGCCAGATCCCTGTTACGCCTTAAACAACAAGATAGGACCCTGGTAGAATATGCTCTAGAGTTTAGATCATTGGCAGCAGAAGTGAAATGGAACGAACAAGCTTTTATGGATGTTTTCTTGAATGGGTTGTCTGATGAAATTCTAGATGAAATTGCCACTAGAGAACTTCCGGAAAATTTAGAGGATTTAGTATCCTTCATTTCCAGAATAGATGAACGCATGAGACAGAGGCAGAACACTCGGGAAAGAGTTACTAGACTTCCTGTAAGACTCGCTCCCTCATTTCAGAACCCTGACTCCTATAATCCTACTCCACCAGAACCTATGCAAATAGGTAATACTCGCTTATCTGAGGCTGAGAGACAGTACAGAAGAAGGGAGGGTCTCTGTTTATACTGCGGGCTGAGAGGTCACCTACGTCTCAGTTGCCCTAATCGTCCGGGAAACGCTCGCACCTAAGTTCCCTTAGAGGACGGGCCTTGGGTGTTTCATTACTGTCCTCTATGCATAATACAAAAGACCATAGGCTTCTGATTCCTGTCTCTCTAGCTTGGGAAAAGGGGTTTATTACTACGATGGCATTATTAGATTCTGGAGCAGCAGAAAGCTTTATAGACCAAACTTTCGCTAATATGCATTGTATCCCATTCCAATTGAGAGATACACCCTTGGCCGTTGAGGCCATAGATGGTAGACCTTTATCTGAACCAGTAATATTCCATGAGACCGAACCCGTTAAGCTTACTGTTGGTATTTTCCAAGAAGAGTTGATTTCCCTTCTGTTAATTTCCTCCCCGGCAGTCCCAGTGGTTCTAGGATATTCTTGGCTCAAGAGACACAACCCTCAGATTGACTGGGAGGGTGGGGAAATCGTTTCTTGGGGTATGGGTTGTAGGAAAGAATGTCTGCAGAGAGTTACTTCTGTTTGCCCCGTAAACTCTTATGCTAACACTTCTCAATCCACAGACGTTCAGATACCATTACAATATCTAGACCTCAAATCTGTATTTTACAAGGGTAAGGCGGATACTTTACCTCCCCACCGGTCTTATGACTGTTCTATTAAACTTTTCCCTGGTACTATGCCTCCCAGGGGTACGGTATACCCTCTATCCACCAAGGAAAACTTCGTTTTAGAGGAATATATCAAGGAGAATTTAGACAAGGGATTTATTAGAAAGTCTTCTTCTCCGGCGGGGGCGGGTTTCTTTTTTGTAGAAAAGAAAGACGGTACCTTACGTCCTTGTATAGACTATCGGGGATTGAACAAAATTACTATCAGAAATGCTTACCCTATTCCTTTAATTACTGAACTTTTTGACAGACTAAGGGGCTCGAGTATTTTTACCAAACTTGACTTAAGAGGAGCATATAACTTAGTGCGAATTAAACAAGGAGATGAATGGATGACAGCATTTAATACCCGCTACGGGCATTATGAGTATACCGTAATGCCGTTTGGGCTTTGTAACGCCCCGGCCGTCTTCCAAGACTTGATCAATGAAGTTCTTAGAGAATTCCAACATGAATGTGTAATTGTATATTTGGATGATATACTAATCCATTCTAGAGACATTAATTCACATCATAGACAAGTCAGAAAGGTATTACAGAAACTTTTACAACATGGATTGTATTGCAAATTGGAAAAATGTAGCTTTGACCAGTCTCAGGTAACTTTCTTAGGTTACGTAATTTCCAAAGACGGGTTTATGATGGACCTGACCAAACTAAAATCGATTTTAGATTGGCCTTTACCTAAGGGACTCAAAGCCATACAAAGATTTCTTGGATTTTCTAATTATTACAGACGTTTTATTAAAGGGTACTCCTCTGTTATCGCTCCTATCACTAATATGACCAAACAAGGAGCCGATACCAAAGCCTGGTCTACTGAGGCTTTATCTGCTTTCGAAACGCTCAAACAGTCTTTTGCCTCAGCACCTGTATTAGTTCATCCTGATACCTCTCTACCCTTTTTACTTGAAGTTGATGCGTCTGAAACAGGGATAGGCGCAGTGTTATCCCAAAGACAAAGTTTAGATAAGCTGCTGCACCCTTGCGGTTTTTTTTCCAAGAAACTGTCACACACTGAAAGGAGATATGACATTGGTGATAGAGAACTTTTAGCTATCATTATGGCATTAAAGGAATGGAGACATTTGTTAGAGGGCACCGCCCTCCCAGTTACTATCTTGACTGACCACAAAAACTTATCGTATATGGGGGAGGCCAAAAGATTATCTGCCAGGCAGGCACGTTGGTCTATGTTCCTTACACACTTTAATTATGTGCTTACTTACAGGCCTGGTTCTAAGAACACTAAGGCAGACGCTTTGTCACGTCAGCACGAACCTACCACCTCTACAGAGGATACTTTTTTCCCTATTATTCCTGAAGTCAATATTATCGCCAACACCAATGTCAAAATACACTCTCCACTGCTCGCTGATATTCAGAACGAACAATCTCTTGCTCCCGAACGTACTCCTGTGGGCCGCTTGTTCGTGTCTCCCAAATTCCAAGTGGACATTATTCGCTGTTTCCACGATAGCAAGATCGCTGGTCACCCTGGCATCCACAAAACGTACTGCCTGATCTCAAAAGACTTCTGGTGGCCCGGTTTACGTAGGGATGTGGAAGACTTTGTCAAGGCTTGCAATGTTTGTGTCAGGAATAAACTTCCGCGGGATCTCCCTTGTGGTTTATTGCAGCCCTTAGTCGCTCCCAACAAACCTTGGGCTTGTTTGGCTATGGATTTTATTGTTGATCTACCAGCTTCCAATAGGCATACAGTTATCCTCACGGTCCTTGACAGGTTTACTAAAATGGCTCATTTCGTTCCCTTGCCTAAACTTCCGTCCTCCCCCGAACTGGCCGTGATATTTGCTAGAGAAATTTTCCGCTTACATGGTATTCCCAATGAGATTGTGTCAGACAGGGGTTCCCAATTTATTTCCCGTTTTTGGAGATCCTTCTGTTCACAGTTGGGCATCAAACTGAATTTTTCTTCGGCCTATCATCCTCAATCTAACGGAGCAGCCAAACGCACTAACCAAAAAATTGAGCAATATCTACGTTGTTTTGTTTCTGAACACCAGGATGACTGGGTCGGTCTGATTCCTTGGGCGGAGTTTGCTCACAACAACCTTGTTTGTGGTTCCACTCATAATAGCCCCCTTTTCTTGAACTATGGCTTTAACCCTACTGTTCTTCCGTCGGTGTCTCCTTCCCAGGGTATACCGTCGGTTGATATTCATATAGCCAACCTGAGAAAGTTGTGGGATCAGACTCGACAAATTCTTGAACGTAGTTCCGCGGTGTTTAAGTCACATGCTGATAGGCGTAGACGTCCTGCTCCTATTTTTTCTCCGGGGGATAGGGTCTGGCTGTGTACCAGACACATTCGCCTGAAAGTTCCTTCCTTGAAGTT
>OW240912.1:125313837-125324112 GCA_933207985.1 Pelobates cultripes
GACGTGACCCGGAAATAGAGTGCATGTCGCTTTTTAGACGCATCAAGACGTGTGATCCACCATTGTATGTATTGTAATTTCAGAAGTTTGTAAGTTTAGTAGCCATCACAAAAACAAAATTGCCACACAAAAGTATATAGTTATATAAAGTATACATCACAGACTATTTACCTGAGGTTATTTTGACAATTTTTATGTAGCTATTTCATCGCCAATCTCTGCTAAACATTGGAGTAAAATTGTATTTTTTTCTCTATTTTGGCATATACACATATAACAAGGTTTTTGTAATGTGTATTCATAAAGCTAGTGTGTGCTATTCCTGCACAGAACCCCATATTGTGTTCAGCTACATCTGCTGAGTATAACAATACCTCATTGTTTGCCTTTGGCACTATTCTGTGATGCTACAATGCCATGTAAGAGACAAGGCTATTTCAGTTTTTATAGTTAAAAGTTTCATAGGTGTATTTCATGGGCCTGTTTCTCATTTTGGGGTATTGTAGCAGTTTGACTGTTCAAATAACCCCACAAAGGGCTTCCATTTGAGAAAGCAGACACCTCAGGGTATTTTAGAAGGTGTATATTGTGCCTTAACTTGTTACCATTTTCACCATTTCAAAATGGTAGTTTTACATGCATGTATCATTTTTGCTGGGTATTTCTTACACTTGATATGTGCCACTGTCGTAAAATCCCCCAAATTATGCTAAGTTACATCTTCTGAGTAAAACAAGATGCCCAATGTATGACCTAGACACTATTTTGTGAAGTTACATTGCTGTAAAAGAGACGTGACAAGTTCAGATTTTTATGTGTGAATTTTCATAGAGGGTTTTGATGGGTCCGCGTCCCACTTTGGAGCATTTTAGCAGGCTACATATTCCAACTACACCATAAAGTCACACCATTTCTTAAAGAAGACATCCCTGGGTATTTCAAAAGACATATTTTGAACTTTAGCGTGGGATAATTTTCCGCTAGCTTATACCAAATTTAGTGCTAATAAGAATTTTTTCTACCTTTTTGACACACACAGTGAGTTTGCATAGTATATTTTGCAAACCTTATGTGTGCTATGGCTGTATAATACTTCATATGTTGCTCAGCTATGTCGTCTGAGTACAGCAATAACCCTATATTTACCTTTGCCAGGTATATATGGACATTGAAGGGGCACATTTGAGACATAGCCTTTCCAGTTTTTTCAAACTTTGAATTTTTACGCTGTGTCAATGTCACATTTTGGAGTAGTTTAGCTGGTTTGTTATTCAAACTACCCCACAAACACATACTATTTCTTAAAAAATACTCCCCGGGGTTATTAAAAAGACTTATTTTGAACTTTAGCAAGGGAACCATTTTTTCGCTATTTTGTACCAAGTGTAGTAGCAAGCAGTGTTTCTGCATTTTTGACCCACACAGTGAGCTTCTACTATACATTGTGTAATCCTTATGTGTGCTATGGCAATATAACACTTCATAGGTTGCTAAGCTATGTCGTCTGAGTATGGAATACCCCCGTATGTACCTTTGCCAGGTCTATGTGGATATTGAAGGGGCTCATTTTAACGCAGCCATTCAGTTTTTTTCAAGCTTTGAAGTTTTACGCTGGGTCCACGTCCCATTTTGGAGTAGTTTACCTGGTTGGTTATTAGAACGCATACCATTTTTTAAAGAATATTTTTTAGAGTTTAGGAAAAACTCTGGAATTACTTGTAGGATAATATGGTTACCCCTGCATGTAAAAGGGTCTTATCAGCTCTTGCAAATGATGTTTGTAATTTTGTAACCTTTTTATTTGGCAGAGAATACTGAAGTGCTCATGATTTCCACTTAGATGCTTGCTGTTTGTGGGTCGAAAGTCAGTCCCCGTGAGTTCTGAATGTTCCCTCCTGTGTGTGAACAGATTTCACTGGTGACGTAAAACTCTTCTCTCTTCTTCTTGTTGCCTCTCTTTTGCTGGCACTCAATTAACCATTGAGAAGACTGACAACCTTTCTCTTGGAATGTACTTAAGTTGTCAGTCTTCTCAAGGGTTAATTGTCAGTTTTGGGCTCCAGCAGAATCAAACTATGCAATTTATAACATTCCCAATCAGCCTCCAACCCACACCTAGCCAGACACGAACTTCAAAACTGCAAATTAAGCAACCAGCATGTGGTCTCTGCAGGTTAACCAATACTATAAATCCTAGAGAACAGTTATAAATTATTAATTTTCTAACTTAATTTTTTAGTATAGACTTCAGCTATTTAACCTCTTATTATTTTCCAATATTTACACTTTTCTATAACACTTGAAGTTTTTTGGTCAACCTTTCTGCAAGGACTCATTTTCTGTTGTCACTTTGTTAATTCTCTTTCTGCCAGGACATCTTGTTAACCCTTTGTCTGCAATATTGGTGTGTTAACCCTTTGAATACTTGCTCTTTTGTTGAGCAAGGAATCTGTTATGGGCTTTAAAAAAGGGAAGGTTTCTGTTAACATTGAGGAAGGAGGGAGACCATGACAATAGACATCCTCCAAGGTTGCAGAGAGCTGCACAGTAGGAGGCACAGAGAGGAAGGGAAGAGGGACTAAGGAAGCATGGCGCTTCAGACTTTCATCAGCCTTAGCCAGCTAGTTCCCACTAGACCACAGGGAAGTCACCCTTCACCAAAAGTAAGGGAACAGGGAGGTGGTTAAACATTTGTGTATGTGTGTATCGGTATGTCTGGCAGTGCATAAATGCCAGCATTCAAATGCAAACACTGCACACAAATGCACACCTTCGTTTAAACATCAAAACTGCATGCAAATATGGCTCTGCATTCAAACACCAGATTTCCACACAAATATGCCCCCATATTAAAACTCCAACATGGCACACAAATATGCCGCTGCATAACCACCAACACAAGCACAAGCCCAACCCGCCCCACGCATTCAAACACCAAGACTGCACACAAACACACCTCTGGATTCAAACACCAGCACTGAACAGAAATATGTTCCTGCATTCATGCACCAACACTGCACCACACAAATACACCCTTGAATTCAAATGTTACCACTACATGCAACCATACCCCTGCTTTTAAATGTCAGTACTGCACACAAGTAGGAAAAACAATGTGATCCAGGCATGCTGAGTACATAAAGCTGCAGATTTATTGGAAGCTTAACTAATTTGTTGCTGTTCATGTTCTGATTTTCCAATAAATCTGATACTTTATCCAGCTTGAGTGCCTGGATCACATTGTTTCACATTGTTTTCAATACTTGTATATGGGGGCTGCCAGCCTCAGGTCTTGTTTTGCACCTAGGATTACTAAGTGAGAAAAGTGCAGACTCCTTCCTCTAGAACAGCACTGGACACAAATACATCACTACATTGAAATGGCAACAGTACATCCAAACACACAGGGCTGGCACGTCCATAAGGCGGCACAGGCGGCCGCCATAGGGCACACCTGTCCCTCCTACCAGGCCACCTTCTGGATCCCTGGCGCGGCTGAATTGAAATCCGACTATCCAAGGCGGCGAGGGAGCTCTGATCTCTCTGCTCTGATCCCTCGTGCGCCTTTTATTGATGCCGGGAGCCGGAATATGATGTCATATTCCGGCTCCTGGCATCAGTAAACAGCCTGCGAGGGAGCAGAGCAGAGAGATCAGAGCTCCCTTGCCGCCTCGGATAGTCGGATTTCAATTCAGCCACACGCCTCCCAGGGCCTTACTGGACCTCCAATGAGTGACCCACGCCAGCCGTCCAGGTAGGGAGGCTGGGTGGGAAATTTAAATTAAATTTATATTAATAATTAGTGTGTGTGTCTGTGAGTATGTGTGTGTGTCTGAGTGAGTGAGTGTGTGTGAGTATGCGTGTGTGTGTGTCTGTGAGTGTGTGTCTCTGAGATTCTGTGAGTGTGTGTCTGTGAGTGTGAGTGTGAGTATGTGTGTGTGTGTGTCTGTGAGTGAGTGTGTGTGTGTGTGTCTGTGAGTGAGTGTGTGAGTATGTGTGTGTGTGTGTGTTTGAGTATGTGTGTGTGTGTGTGTCTGTGAGTGAGTATGTGTGTGAGTGAGTGTGTATGTGTGTGTCTGTGTGTGAGTTTGTGTGTCTGTGTGTGAGTGTGTCTGTCAGTGTGTGCTTGTCAATGAGTCTGTCAGTGTTTATGTCTGTCAGTGTGCGTGTGTGTGTCTGTCAATGAATGAGTGTGTCAGATAAGTGAGTCTGGCTGTCAGAGAAGTCTGTGTGTTTGTCATTGGGTGTGTGTGACTGTCAGTGTGTATACACCACTGAGTGTAGCGTGGCCAAACATAGTGTAGTGCGGTACAGGAACTTCTGTTTCCTGTACCTGGCCGGACTGACAGGAAAAGCTCACTGTATCGGGATTCACTCCGTTTCATTTTCACAGATTCTCAACAAACAAAATATATAAATGTGTCCCTGAATAAATAATTAGGGGCAACACTAATATTACTATGATCCGTAATAGTAAGGGTTCTCTGCCTTTTATCCACCATCACATCAGTGGTTTGTGGATCAAGGGAGCCAGGTATTAATTGTCCAATATTCAATTAATCCAACTAGCAGTATATCCTTTGCATCCAACAAATGATATACAATTTGAATACCTTGAAAGATACAAAGAAACAAATATAGTTTGATATCGTAAATGTATTATATTCCCAAAGCCTTCCCCTGAATAGAACTCTTACACAATGTATATGTGATTATTGTCTCCAATAACCACAAAACAGATGCAATATAGCAAAGCACAGGAGTGATGGGGGCGATGTTACCACTTCTTCTGTATACTCGATTGTAGCAGTCTAAGAGAAGTCAGGATGTGCAGGATAAGTGATCTGATAAAAAAAAACAGAAGAACACTGAAGCCACACTCTGTATTGCAATACACATTATTTTAAAAGCATTTAATACACAATAATAATGGAGATCAGTGTAAGTAGTGATAATTAGAAACATAGAACATTAGAAAAAACATGGAAAAATAAGATAAAAAATACCACAAGCATATGTGTTATACTAAAAACACCAGCGAATGGTCACTCGATCCTCCAAGAAATGAAAAAAGTGAATTAAAAATATATAATACTAATCTAAACAAAAATAGTTATCAATTAATAAAACTCAATTAATGTAAAATATAATTCTCCTTCAATAAATAAAAAGTATATATAATATGCAAAAATAGTAATCAAGTAACATCCTTTACAGAAATAGTTACCAATAAAATATTGAAACGTTTTAGTATTAAAAAAATAAAGAAATATAGATTTACCTATATTTACAAATATGATTTGCCAATATGCCTGCAGTTAAACCAAAAGGAACCCTATTTTTTTTTAAAGTTTTTAAATTATCTTAAATTATGACTTTCCATCATTAAATAGTAAAAATACCAGAATTTCCCAACAGTAACTTTCCCACCAAAACTTCAACAAAAAATTAAGTTGTGTGCTGTTCCTGCATTAGTAAATATTTATTGTGGAACGTTAGGCCTACTTCATGGGATTAGATATAGTTTTCACCAAGTTCTACTATTAACTCTCTTTACAGACTGTGTCAAGTCATTGATATTCTTGGGCTGTCTTGGAAAAGCTATTCATTTCAGATAATGCCACAGCATTTGAATGGTGTTAAGGTCAGGACACAGCCATTCCACAATGTGACATTTCTCCTACTTCATATATTCTATCATAGATTTATTTGTGTGTTGACGATGGCTGTCGTGCTGCATGAGCCACTTTCTGTCAAGCATTAGCTCACGGAAGAACACCTTGACATTCTACTTCAGAATTTTCTGGTGAAATTCAGAATTCCTTGTTTGGTCAATGATTGCAATCATCTCAAATCTTAAAACTGCAAAACAAACACAATTAATTAAACTAACATCACAAGGCCTTGTAGTTTGGATGCCATTTTTTGGAAAACAAATGTAAAGGGAAAAAAATAATTAAGAGAAAAGCTTTGATTTCATATTACGTGTCTAATAGGTGGCAATTCTCTTTTTGAAAAAAAAACAAAAACATTTTCTCCCAGGCACACAATTCTGCCATACACACCATTCATAACAAGTGGTTACATTATAGTGCCCATTTAAATATTGACATCATTCAATGCAAAAAATACCTACAGATCTATAGCCATAATCTGTGATTCTTTGAAATCTCCTGGAATATTGTACTTGATCATGGTGTAATTTTAAATGGACACCCATCAACCTGGCAAAGGTACAAACAAATGTTGAATTTCTATGATATATATATATATATATATATATATATATATATATATATATATATACACATACACTGTCTGCCTGAATAATAAAGACGAAAGTCTCAAAAGCATTTACAATTATTTATCTAAGATCCACCGAAATCTCCTGGTGTATGATTCACTTCATAAACCTCTGCTGGATCGATTAGTTAATAAACATTTGAAAGGTCAAATTAAGCAGTTATGCACAGGGCTTTAAAGCATGATACACTGTAGATATAAGCAAGAATCTGCAATGTTCACATAAAGAGAAAGTTGTATGTGGATTGGAATCAATGTCTAGCAAAGAGTGACTTGGTTATTCAATACAGTGAATATTGCTGGGAATTTCAAAATTTAGACCAAAATAGCCAAAATGGAAGCTTGGAGATTTTTTCCAATTCAACCTTAAATTTACAAGTTACTTGAATTCTGGATAATTCTCTTTTTAGTAAACAAACCTGTAAATGTCTACCAAGAGTATGTTTAAAGTTTAGTAACAACTGCATAACGGCTTAATAAGATGCAGACTTGTCTTTATTCTTTATGCAATGAAAATTAAATATTAAACTCCCCTATCCCTTGCTTCTAAATATTTTTTAAGGATTGGGGGTGTTCTAAACACTTTAAATGAAAGCAGTTGTCAAATTATTTTAGAATAGTCTGACTTCTTTCCTGAAGTTAAGACCCTGAGGAGAAAAGGGGCATGTGTGAGTGTGGGGGAATGTAGGTTAGATACAGAGAAGGGAGATCCTGTTGTGGAAGGGAGGAGTTTAGAATGGGGGGGGGGGAGTAGTCATATATATACATGGTGCCATTTTCCCTTAGAAGCCCAGCCATCTTAATTATCCAGCTTAGTAAAAGCTCTCTGCACTCCTCCCCTTTTTCGTTATGGATTGTCTTGTTTATGTGTAGCTATTTTATATTTTTTTTTGCCACAGCGGGCGGAAAAAGTCCTTGCTAATTGGGGTTTGACCAGTGGAAAAGGATGATCTGAGGTAATCCCTCCTCTAACCTCTGGTATAAGGTATGGGTTAATGGACATGCTCAGAGAGCCAAAGACCGGCTAGTGGTTAGCATTGATGTCAATGTAAGTCCAGTTTTGAGGCTGGTTTGGTGGCTAGGATGAGGGAGTTGCATTATGATATTAACTGTTATTAAATAAAGCTGTGATCTGTTTATCAATACCTATGTCTTGTGTCTAGTTATTTATGGGTAAGTTGAATATGAGTAAGAGGGTCCCCACTGCCTTCACACATGCTGAGTGCCACTCTCCACTCCCACTACAGCCAAAAGAGAATCAGAAGCTTCTGCTTTGGAACTTCCATTAGCTAAATGTTGAGATAGTTTATTAGGTGAGAGCATCAGCTAATCACTCTCGGCCAATGAGCTCAGCCCTGCACAGCCGGGGTTAGCTCAGAAAAAGAGCCTGTGGCTCTCTGTTTGCTGTAGTGAATACAGATAGCCTAGTGGCACCAGGTAAGATGTCAAACCATTCTAAAATTGTTAAACTACTTATAAGGGAGTGAGGAGAGGGGGGAGAGCACTCATGTTACCACTGTGCTGTAGTGGTTATGGTTTGCAGAGTTTTCCTTTAAGGCCTACATAAGGTATGATAAATCAACATAACAGATGTAAAGCCTATTGAACAGTAGTAACTGCACATAGGGCATTGCGTGTGATTTTTTTCTCTTAACAATCTTTAGCATAGTTTATATATTTAAAATATATTTGTATTTTCTGTTTTAATGTTTAATATGCAAGAAAATCTAGACATTTCTGGCCTTGTTAGAATACCAAAATTATGGATAATTTTGTTGAAGTTTTTTTTTTTTTAATCACAAAAAAAAAAAAAACGTTAAACTCAACCCAGTAACAAAAACATTTGGGTGGTCCTGCTTCCGTTACTACCTCAATAACAATAACAATCTGCAAAAAAATACATAAAGAAAATCTTAACTACGAAGATGTGAGGAGAAAATGGAGGAGGGGGATTAACACAAAAGCTGTGGAACACTTAATGTGAAAACTCAATACATAGGTTATTGAATGTCAAAAGTAACCAAAAAAATATAAATCAGAAAGTGCGATGACACTGCTTGTGTATTTAAATGTCATATCAGTCATAAACACACTTAAAAAGAATTTTCCTTGCAAAACTCTTCTCATAAATGTCATCCAAGGCCAATTTGTAAAAATCTCCAATTGAAATAATTAGCTTTGTCAGCTCATTCAGTTGCATTGGACACAGAGTGGAGGGGAAGGGGGGTAAGATTTATTTTCTTATTATTTTCTGATGATTAGTGTAATTAATCAGCTTGATGATGGCAGGCACTCTTAAAACAGTATCTATAAAGGTCATTGAATGCATGGGTGTTGGTAACCTCTTTGTTTCTTTTGTTTAAGACTGCATTTTCTTTTATGATTTGCTTTTAGTTTATTCTGCTCATTGACGTGCACTTGGGATGATGCATTGTTCCACCTGTTAGTTTGGAAAATGTCTTCAATCTTTTAAAGAAAAGCTTGCAAAAATCATCCTAACAGACCCGTTTATGTAGTTAACACCCTTCTTCACCTTATGCTACAGCAAAGAGATGGTTACACAATGAAAACAAAATCATGAATATTAACATGGCGATATGTACTGTTCAATCCAACTGTCAATTAAACTGTGTAACCCAATTAGTGGAATAAAAAAAAAAAGAAAATAATGCAAAATTTGTTCTGCTTCTTCAATCATATGACAAACACTATCTGTTAATAGTAAGGACCCACACTGTAAAAGACATTTATTCTATTTTTGCTAAAATACTAATCTATTAACTAAATACTGAGTTGTGGTGACGTGGTAAAATATGGAGCGATTTGAGATGTGAATTGCTTATATAATCTTTGTTCTACCTCACATTGATCATGACACCGTATAATAAAAATAGTTTAAATCTTTTTTTTTTAAATTTAGTTTTCTTTATACACTTATTTCGTACATGTAAATATGTACGACATAATCACATATCACATAACATAATTACAAACAAAACCTAAAATAGGACTTGGTGTCGGTAGGTACTAAGGTAAACAATGTTAATACCCTAGTACAAATATAGATATCTGTGCTACACTAGTCAGAACTTTGTTGTAAATTTTTGTGCCCTTTTCTTTATTTTCTGCTTCGCTCCAGACTCTACTCATCATAATTAGTATTATAATTAATTTAATTAAAACAGACATTAGGCTGTTAGTGTAGGACCTGCCAAAGATGGGGTACATTGAAGTTGTGGCAGGCTTATGCAATGTATGATCATATAATGTAACTAAACCCCCATTATTTTTGCCTAGATTAGATGTTTTTAAAAAAACAAATAAAATATTTAAACATTGAAGTTGCTGTTTAGTGGATAGGTGAGTGCGCTGGATCTTGTATATTGTGTGTATATATATATATCATATTATATTTCTTCTCTTAATTCCTTTAATATTTGATTCCAGAATGGGAGCTCATTTTTTCTATTATTAATAAAATTAGTTATACCTCTTTCCATTCTACATTGGTATGTCATTTGTGCCTTTATAACTGGCCAGTTGCTTACTACTGAAGACCTCCAATTTCTTGTGATGGTTACCGCCGTTACTAGATGTAAGAATATTCTGGTCTCATTTCTATTTAAATTATTAGCACTCTCATTGGGGAAAACTCATGTTTGTGCCTGATCCAGGTTGCGAAGAATTCTTCTGTATATTCCCATAGTTGTCTTAATAAAGGACATGACCACCAAATATGAGTCTGATCACCTCTAAAAGTGCTACATCTCCAGCATAAATCTATATTATTTACATACATTTTAGCAATTCATTCTGGTACTAAGTGCCATCGTAGTTCTAGCTCCCATTTTTTAAGTGCCAGAGGAGTCGATTATTTTTTTTAATAGTCTTCTCAATTCTACGCACTTAGTAACTAAATTTTTATAGTTTTCCTGTTGCATTAGTTTGCTCAAAAGTTGGAGCTCTTTAGAA